>CM052448.1:7684115-7714525 GCA_028533085.1 Varecia variegata | reverse complement strand
TGTAGTTTCCCTTTTTCAGAGTACGTTAAAATGTCAAATGAAAATGTGACTCCCCAACAGCTAATGATGAGAAATACATTATCAAAAACAAAATAAATAAGCAATTCTCATTAACAAAGAATTATGTAACAACATGGTATTTTTCTTAAATTCATGGGTAGGTGGGTTTGGGGGAGAAAATTATAGTTAAATTTTATTGAATGTCCATAGTGAAAATCAGAAGCACATCAAAATGTTGTTTTTTAAGTTTAAAAATGTGAAAAGCTTATGTTAATTCCTTTGAAGGGTAATTACTGTTTTGTGCTAAAAAAAAAAAAAAAAAAAAATTCCTAAGAGGACTAATGGAATCTTGACTAAGAAGTGAACTGCCAACACGGAACCTGACAGACATGCTGACCTGTGAAAACCTGTATCTTCCTAGGCTGACGTTTTTTAACAAGCAGACACACCATCAAAAGCCATACTCAAATAGGAATCTTCAAGGACCAGTAACTAAGAAATAAATTATTTTTAAAATCCCTAAACATTTGTCCAAAACTAGTTTTCAAAAGCCTCAGGTCACTCTAAAAGCAGTTACTAGGCCTTCTTTAAAAACCGAAATTAGGAAATTGACTTTTCATTAATGTGTTAAGTCACTGAAGAAAAATTTTTCACTCTAGAACATTATTTTAAAAATCACAACTCACCATATTAGAATAGCAGGCAATACGATTTATATGTAGTTTTTCAATTATTTCTTTAGGGATTAAAATTTCTTCAGACTTTGCATAATCAGCTATGTTCAAAGCTTCGGTGTACTGGCTTACTGAGCTATTCCAATCACGTTCCCGATAAACAGCATTTCCTTCATTAAAAAGATTTCTCACAAGAGCCCGCAGATACACCTAAAAACACAAAGTTATCACTTGAAACCCTTTATAGAATAAGATATAGTATACGTACATTTTAATTTTTATGCCTACGACTTGAGAGAAGACAATTTGACAGACAGCAGCAACACTGTAAGAAACTGTGTAATGCAGCCCAAGTCACTGCTATCTCGGCTAGGGATTTCATCTTCCTTGCTTTTTCAAGAGAAAATTCAATTCCTCATTATTAAGAAAAATGCAACAAAGTACCTAGTATTTGTTCACATCTCCAATTCTGTGCCTAAAATAAAAGCCAGTGGAAGCCCTAAATCAAAGAGAAGGAACAGTTTAAGGCTTTTAAATAGTATTTCCAAATTGCCTTCCAAAAAGGCAGTAACGACAAATACTTCTGGTGGTTTGTGTCACAGAACCCTCGCACGCCCGGGTGGTGTGTGTGTGCGCATGCGTGCGTGCCTGTATGTACAATGTCTAGGTGAAAAACTGTATCCTTTTTTAGTTGCACATCTTCACCAGTGAAGCTGAACTTTTCCACGTTTTTACAGGCCATTTGTGTTTCTTCTTTTGTAAACTGTTTGCTCTGGTCATTTACTGATTTGGAGGGAGAGGGTGCAAAACCTTTTTCTTACCAAGCGAGTATACACATTCGTTAGCACATACACAAGCTTTTAATTTTCCTTCATGATTTCTAGCATGCTTTAGTATTTTAAAAGCCTTTTTCCATCACAAGATTGGATAAATACTCAACTTGTTTTGCCTCATTTTATGAATTCACCTCTAAGCTGACTAAATTATTAAAGAAAACTGAATAGATCAATTATTACTAACTGATGTGACTTGTGACATGCCACTTAACATCCCTGGACCCCAGATCCACAAGTGCAAAATGAAACGATTGTTTCAGTTGATTTCTAGCTCTAATATTTTATGATTCTACAACTGTTTGGAGACGGGAAGGGAGGGAACAACAGAGAGACTGAAAGAAAGGGGAGGAGGGAGAGAGGCAGAGAGAAAGTGACATTTAGGAGCATCAAAGTCCTCAGAGAGGCCGGGCCAGGTGGCTCACGCCTATAATTCTGGCACTCTGGGAGGCGAAGGCGGGAGGATCTCTTGAGGTCAGGAGTTTCAGACTGGCCTGAGCAAGAGCAAGACCCCTGTCTCTACTAAAAACAGACAAAATTAGGTGGGCATGGTGGTGCACACCTGTAGCCCCAGCTACTCCAGAGGCTGACGCCACGGCACTCTAGCCTGGGCAACAGAGCGAGACTCTGTCTCCAAAAAAAAAAAAAAAAAAAGAAAAAAAAAAAAAGCTCTCAGAGAAAAAAAGCCACAGTCAGTCTGCAGGGATGAGAGCCTGCAGTCCAAGACCCAGTGAACTCGGGCGGCCTAACTTCTCCTGTTCCTGCGGCAGATTCATCACTAGCACTTCATGCCCGTTACTCAGTCCCCACTTTGCTGCTGTCAGAACTTCTCTTCTCCTAAATAAAAACAGAAGATACTCCACACTTTCCTTCTCAATAAATTCTGCCCCACTTATTTTCGATGACATGAGAGGTAGGCTAAAAGTAATTTTCAAGGGGCTCAAAAGATAAATTAGGCCGGGCGCGGTGGCTCATACCTGTAATCCTAGCACTCTGGGAGGCTGAGGTGGGTGGATCGCTCGAGGTCAGCAGTTCGAGACCGGCCTGAGCAAGAGCGAGACCCCGTCTCTACTAAAAATAGAAAGAAATTATCTGGCCAACTAAAATATATATAGAAAAAATTAGCTGGGCATGGTGGCACATGCCTGTAGTCCCAGCTACTCGGGAGGCTGAGGCAGGAGGATCGCTTAAGCCCAGGAGTTTGAGGTTGCTGTGAGCTAGGCTGACGCCACGGCACTCACTCTAGCCCAGACAACAAAGCGAGACTCTGTCTCAAAAAAAAAAAAAAAAAAAAAAGATAAATTAATTCAAAACCACATTACTAGAGGGAAGAAAATACAGGACAACTATGCAAGTATACAAAAAATATATATATTGTCTTATATATAAGGGGCTGGCAAACTTTTTCTGCAAATGCCCAGATAGTAAATATTTTAGGCTTTGCGGGCCATATGGTCTCTGTCAAAACTACCATATGTCTCGAAAGCAGCCACAGATAATACATAAACAAATGAGTGTGGCTGTGTTCCAATAAAGCTTTATTTGTTTAAAAAAAAAAAAAAGGCGGGGGGAGGCAGCAGGACCAATGTGGCCCACAAAGCCACACTTTACCAACGCCTGCTACAGATTATAGTTCACAGGCCACTTGCAGAGCTTACAAGCAGACCTTCCCAGAGTCATTACCGCATATTGTTCCTGTGTTCCTGGGTATGACAGCGGTGACCTGAGAAGAAGAAAGAAATGAATTGTAATTATCAAGCTCCTATCAGACTTGTTCAGCCAGAAGTCATCTTAAATCTGTGGTTCCATTAGCTTGTCCCTGCTTCAAAGCACATTTTAAAGACTTTCTTTTCCTTTACTACCATTATTTACAGATGACTGCAGTCATGGAAAAAGAAAAAAAGAAACTAAACTATTCCTTGTATTTCCTTAAGTACAACTCTTTCCTTTCAAATCTATTTCTATTAAAAGAAGGCCTAATTCTTCAAATGCCAAAGAAGGTTAAAAATAGTACAGAACCACTAACACTATTTGATCCAATTTACTGCAGTATAGAAGAGAATGTCTCCTTCTCAGGAAGAAACAAAGGGGCCCTTCTGCCCGGACATGTCCACCCAAACCACTGCTGTCTTGTCCCTGACATGCTTCAAGAAGTCCAGTTAGACACTGAGCTTCTTAACAGAAATGTCTGATTGCAAGAGCCCTCTGTGCTGACAGATGTTCACTTTCAGCCACTTTTCATTCATCAGAACGGTTCTTATAAGAACAAATTCAAATTCCTCAGTCAAACATTTTGGGGAATACTAAAAATTTTAGCCCTGAAAGTCAGCAACAGTAAGATCCATTTCGGAACACAAGAATGTTCAAACGGACAAGAAAACAAATATTGTTGGAATAGAAATATGTAGTTTCTAACTCAAATTAACAGGACCTATTAAACATGACTAGAGAGTTCTTAATCTCTGCAAAACATACAGCCACATAAAAAAAGAATTATGACGTGGCAAGAACACAAGGTAAGAATTCTTAAGCTCTTACTGGATAAACTGCAGTCCTTCCTTAATGTTCTGCTGCCTTTTCCTTCTCTCCTCGGACACACTGGACATGTTACCCCACACATCCACTCTCTAAATGAGAAATCTGGAAAGAAACAAGGCACAAAATTACATAGGGTACCAGGGCTCCTGGGCTCCAGTGAAAACATCCACAAATCAAGGCCTTGTCACACAATCAGCTGTGGACACGTCCATCCCCAACTTGACTCTAGGGTCCTGGACACCAAGGACCCTGTGTGAGTTATGAGTTATCTCTGTGGTCCCCCATCGCCCAGGGCACCATAAGCATGCGGTTTTCATATCCTAAGGCTGAACAGTTATGCAGATTTTTTTATGTCCTTCCTGAACAGTCTCCATAAAAAAGTCATTTCTCTCTTCCAGTCTCTTCTCTTCCCTCCTTCAGCTACAGGTTTTGTTTCTTCCTGGTCTATACACATGCGTAAGCTGCAACTAGAACAGTCTCAGCCTTGTTTTGCTTCTGGAAGCTCTCCAGAAATAAACGGGTTTCACATCCGCTTGCCTCCAAGGGAAGCTGACTTCCTTATAAGCTGAGTTTAAACCTTATATTTTGTTACACACAATTCTGAAATAATCCTTGTTGATACAACTAATATAATACTGATCTAAATAAAGTTATTATATTTCAACTGGAATTTTCTCCATATTAAGGTTTTACCTTCAACATAACACTTGCAAATGTCAACACATGACAGCCTGTTGGTACCCATCCCCACTCATCAATGTTCACTGAGCGGTTGCCTCAAGTTCAAGGAGAACCACAGAGAAGAGACCTGTGATAAAACATCACCTCCTAAACTAGGGCTTCCCAGCCTCAGCATTTTGGGCCGCATAATCCTCCATGGTGGGGGCTGTCCTGTGCACTGCAGGACATTAGCAGTATCTCTGGCCTCACCACCTATGCCCATAGCAGCTCACCCTGCCCCAACCCCCACTTGTGACAACCAAAAAATATCTCCAGACATTGTTAGATGTCCTGGGGGACTGGGGGTGGTGGTGAGCACAAGCATAGTCACCCCCAGTTGAGAACAACTGAGACCTAAAACGAAGATGACATCTTATCACATAAACCATGCATTTGAACCTAGGTGACAGCAAGGGAAAATCCACAGACATTTCAAGTAGATAGCTGAAATTTTCCAGTTTCATTATTGCTTACCATTTGTAGTTTTATTTCTGAATCTACCTTTTTCGAAGTCTAGGGGTGAGATGGGGGTTGGAATGTCCCAAAGGTCACCAACTGGTGCTAATCCCTTTCATCTTTTAAAAACTGCCAGTCCTAAATGTTTTTATCTTATATTTAGAAGTTGGTACTTCACTGAAGTGTTTACATGGGAAAGGATATATCTGGGATTTGCTTTAAAATACTTCAGCTAATAAAAAAGGGGGCGGGGGTGGGAGGTAGGGATGAAACAGCACAATGCTGATAACCGTCAACATTCCCACCCAGCACACTGGGTGGGACGTACACGGGCTCTTTCATGCTATTCTCTCCACTTTGCATGTGTTTGAAACTTTCCAAAATAAAAAGTTTAAGAAGTCCACAACACTAAAATAAAATGGCAATATTTCTGGAGTTTATTTGCTTTTAAAATAGTTTAGCCAAAAGGGAAGCCAGTGGGTGGAAATGAAACAAGAGTGCCAAAAACGTGGCCAACAGACCCAGCTGGATAAGGGGTGTGTGGGGTTCACTCCCTTCTTCTAACTACTTGTACATGTTGGACCATTTCCTTAATAAGTTTTAAAAATTCATAGTTGTAGGTACAAAGTTATTTAAGGGAGGCACTATTTGTAAGACAAAAAGATTGTAAAAAAATAACTCAATGTCTATCAAAAAGTTAATGGCTGAATATATTGTGCTGGCAATAAAAAGAGGAAAGGTATAAAAGTGTCCATATTATGACCCTGTTCTGTTTTTTTTTTTTCTTTTCTTGAGACAGAGTCTCACTCTCTTGCCTGGGCTAGAGTGAGTGCCGTGGCGTCAGCCTAGCTCACAGCAACCTCAAACTCCTGGGCTCAAGTAACCCTCCTGCCTCAGCCTCCCAAGTAGCTGGGACTACAGGCATGCGCCACCATGCCCGGCTAATTTTTTCTATATATATTTTTAGCTGTCCAGATAATTTATTTCTATTTCTAGTAGAGACGGGGGTCTCCCTCTTGCTCAGGCTGGTCTCGAACTCCTGAGCTCAAACGATCCTCCCGCCTCGGCCTCCCAGAGTGCTAGGATAACAGGCGTGAGCCTGGCCCCTGTTCTGTTTTTTTAAAAAGTGAGGGGGGTTAGGTGTATCTATTCATATGTGCTTGTTATATACCTGAAATAGCTCCAGATGCATCGTGGGAAACACAGCAGTGGCAGAAAGCTGGGGGCTGGGACAGAGGTAGGATGATGTCTTCTCACCATATACCTTTTTTTTTTTTTTTGAGTCATGTAAATGAATTACCTCTGGACAAAATTTAAAGTATTTTATAAAAGTCTACGTAGCCTCTGAACCCTTCCATGGAAAGATTTAAGGGGCCAACAGGCTTTTTTCTATTTTATCTAAAGCAGGCAATTTATTTAGAGTTGGAACTCTGCAGCCCAGAGGAACCCAGAGCAGCGTTTGGGGTGCTGTGGCGCTCAGGCCAGAAGGGAGGCGCAGAAGGAAAGGACGCCTGCAGCCAGGACCGCGGCCGCACTCCTCAGTGAACCATGTGCCTTCGCCCAGCCTCTGCTGAGCCGAGGCGGGGAATTAGTTTGAGGGTGACTCAAAAAGTAAATCTGCTGGCTAAGAATGGACTCCCGGGTAATGATAATCTGCCAAGTTAATAGCCTTAGAGCTATTTTCTGAGAAAGTACCAGAAAACCTTGAACCTCAACCTCTTACTGACAAAGGGCATGTGGCAAAAAGCTGACAACTCAAGTAAGTGATTAGGAGGAAATAAAACGCAGATTTTTTTTTTTTTTTTAAACAAGAGTCTCGCTCTGTCACCCTGGCTAGAGTGCAGTGGCATCACTGTTGCTCACTGCAACCTCCAACTCCTGGGCTCAAGCGATCTTCCTGCCTCAGCCTCCCAAGTAGCAGGGACTACGGACACGCGCCACCAGGCCCAGCTAACTTTTCTGGTTTCTGTTGTTGTTATTGTTTTTTGTAGAGACAGGGTCTCACTATGTTGCTCAGGCTGGTCTCGAGCTCCTGGCCTCAAGCAATCCTCCTGCTTCAGCCTCGCAAAGTGCTGGCATGACAGACGTGAGCCACCACACCCAGCCACCTTCAGTAGTTTTTTAAAAATTTTCTCCCCCAAATTTTATTTTGAAAATTTTCAAACACAATAAAGTTAAAAAACTTTAATTGCCCTTAGATAATGAATATTTTACGATACTTATCACATCTGCCCATCCTTATCCACCTGCCCATCCTTCAGTCCATCCATCAAGCCACCTTATGATTTTGATAAATTCCAAAGTGAGTTATACACCAATTATAATCCACTCCTAAACACTTTAGCATACACATGATTACCTAGCAATGAATGTCTGGATAGTTTTTTTGGTTTTGTTTTTTAGGCAAGATGCAGAAATCTGTGAGTTTTGACAACGTGTATAACCCAAGCTCTACCAAGATACAGGCCATTAACTGTCACTCCAGGAAGTCCCCTCATGCCCCTTCCCCAGACAATCCCTGTCTCACCCACCTCAGGCAGCCTTGTTCTGATTTTTTTTCCACCATAGATTGGTTTTACCTGTGAAATAACCCCTCCCTCTTTTTTGAAAGAAAGAAACTTTTTAAAAACACACTATCTTATTTTTTGATCCTGTTAAAATCTGGCCTCGATTCTCAAGGAGGAAGAATTTTACAAAGTTAATCCCATGGCCACTTCTCTTACACTCAGCAGCACCTGCTGTGCCCCCTCCCTCCTTGGAGCCCCCTCCCTTCACCTTGCATCCCACAGCCCTGGCTAGGTGAGCCCCCGCCTCACAGGCCACTGTCTCCTCTCAAGCTAAGGCTCCCTCCCCTCCTGACCGCTCAACACGAGAGCTCTGCAGTTTCAGCTGGACCCCCTTCGAGATCCCCCCCAGCCACACTCTCCCCTGGACGTCCTCCTGCAACGGCCGGGTGTCAGATACCCACATCTCCGGCCAGGACAGCTCCCACGGGCACCCCCAGCGGAGCTCTGGGGGAGATACAGACACACCTTCTGCCCATTTGACAGTCCCACTGCATGTCTCACAGACAGTCCAAATGTTCAAAAAGTATTTTCACATGTCAGTGAAAAGGAACGTCTCCTTCCCAATCCTGTCACTCGGCCACCACCTGCCCTCCCTGACAGCAACCAACCATAGTTACCAGTCTCTTCAGCGTCCTGATGAAAATATTCTCTAGAAGAGTTCTGTATCTTGACCTTGGTAGTGGTTACGTGACTCTATGCGAGGGATGAAATTGCATAGAACTACAAACACACACACACACACACACACAAATGTATGCTGGCTGAAACCCAGCGAGGCCTCTACTTTGGTTAACAGTATTAGACCAGCGTTAACTTCCTGGCTGTGACAGTGTGCTACACTTATGTGTCCTTGTTGGGGGAAGGGGGAGTAAAGCTTTCATGGGACTCTACGTACTACTTTTGCAACTTCTTGTGAGTCTATAATTATTCCAAAATAAAAAATTTAAAAGTATTCTGTGCATATGAGCTTTTTTATACAAACCAGGGCTACCAGCATGTTCTGTACCTCGCTGTTTTCACACAGTACCCAATCTTGGAGGTCATTCCACATCACTATACACAGTGTTCCATGATATGGTTGTACCACAACTGAGCTAGGTAGGCCCCTGGTGATGAACATTCTGGTTGTTTCCAATCTTTAATTAAAGCTCACCATGCACATAGGGTGTAAGTATCTCTTTAAAGAATTTCTGTAGGATAAAGGACATACGCACTTGTTTATGCTACCAGCTATTGCCACAGTTTACCAAATGATAGTACCCACCAACAGGGCATGAGGGTTCCTGTTTGACCACTTCACCAAGGGATTATCAATGTGTTCATCTCTGTTAACTGGGAAGATGAGAAACAGTGTGACAGTGTGCTGAGGTTTTGTTTGTTTTAGTCTTTCTAACTAAGGCTGAGCATCTTTACAGATTTAAGGGTCATTTGTACTTCCTTTTCTGTGGTTTGCTCATAACCTTTGCTCATTTTTCTTCCAGATTGAGCTTTTCTTGTTTATGGAAGCTCTTTATATGTTACGGAAAGAAGTCCTTTGTGATGTTATTAGTACTTTTCCCAACTTGATGTCAATCTTTTGACTTTGTTTTTTATTGTTTCTTTGTTTGCTTTTTGAGACACAGTCTCGCTCTGTTGCCTGGGCTAGAGTGCTCTGTCAGCCTTGCTCACAGCAACCTCAAACTTCTGGGCTCAAGCAATCCTCCTGCCTCAGCCTCCCAAGTAGCTGGGACTACAAGTGCGAGCTACCAGGCCCGGCTAATTTTTTCCATTTTTAGTAAAGATGGGGTCTCACCCTTGCTCAGGCTGGTCTCTAACTCTTGACCTCAAGCGATCCTCCTGCCTCAGCCTCCCAGAGTGCTAGGATTACAGGCGTGAGCCACCTCGTCCGGCCATCTTTGGTTTTTTTTTTTTTTTTTGAGACAGAGTCTCGCTTTGTTGCCCAGGCTAGAGTGAGTGCCATGGCGTCAGCCTAGCTCACAGCAACCTCAAACTCCTGGGCTTAAGCGATCCTCCTGCCTCAGCCTCCCGAGTAGCTGGGACTACAGGCATGCGCCACTATGCCAGGCTAATTTTTTCTATATATATTTTTAGTTGGCCAGATAATTTCTTTCTATTTTTAGTAGAGACGGGGTCTCGCTCTTGCTCAGGCCGGTCTCTAACTCCTGAGCTCAAACAATCCGCCCGCCTCGGCCTCCCAAGTGCTAGGATTACAGGCGTGAGCCACCTCGCCCGGCCTTTGGTTATTTTTGACAGCAAAAAATTTATTTTTGGCCAGGCACAGTGGCTCACACCTGTAATCCTAGCACTCTGGGAAGCCAAGGCGGGACGATAGCTTGAGGTAAGGAGTTCGAGACCAGCCTGAGCAAGAGCAAGATCCCATCTCTACAAAAAGTACAAAAATTAGCCAGGCATAGTGGTGCGTGCCTATAGTCCCAGGTACTTGGGAGGTTGAGGCAGGAGGATGGCTTGAGGCCAGGAGTTTGAAGTTGCAGTGAGTTATGATAATGCCACAGCACTCTAGCCAGGAAAACAGAGCAAGATCCTGTCTCAAAACAAACAAACAAACAAAAACAAAAAAAGTCTTATTTTTAAGTAGCTGAATTTATCAATAGTTTCTTTTATGGCGTTTGGATTTTGACATGCTCAGAAATGCCTTCACCACTGAGATTATAAAATACTTCCCCATGTTTTCTTCTAGCACTTATTATTTCATTTTCAAACATTTAAAAAACCTACCATTTTACTATAGAGTGATACAGAGAGATATAGCTAAATATAAAAAAATCTCCCTCTCAAATAGCTACCCAGTTGCCCAAACATCATTTACTAAAACTTACATCTATTCCACACATATAAGGCCACCTTTATAATGCACAAAATTCTGGGTCTGTTTGTGACTTTTATTCAGCACTTCTAACTTGGCATGGCTCTAATCCTACGTTTTCTTCCCAAACCTAACTGTTGGCCCCGTCTTCCCTTTTTGGTAATAAAACCACCTTCTAAGACCAGGCGTAGTGGATCACGCCTATAATCATAGCGCTTTGGGAGGTGGAGGTGGGAGGATTGCTTGAGCCCAGGAGTTCGAGACCACCCTGAGCAACACAGTGAGACCCTGTCTCTACAACAGATAATTAGCCAGGCATGGTGGCATGTGCGCCTGTAGTCCCAGTTACTCAGGAGGCTGAGGCATGAGGATCGCTTGAGCCCAGGAATTCAAGGTTGCTGTGAGCTATGATCATGCCACTGCACTCCAGCCTGGGTGACAGGGGGAGACCCTGTCTCAAACAAAACAAAACTAAATAAAACCCCACCTTCTACTCAGTTGCTCAAGGCAGAAAACTGGTGTTACCCTCTTCTTTCTCTCACACTCCACATCTAAGCAACCCACTGACAAAGCCTACTGGTGACACTGTCAGAACATGTGCAGGGCGTCTGTCTCACCACCTTCTCTGCTCTCCCCAGCCACAGCCACACCCTCGCTTACCAGGACTCAACAGCCTCCTTTCCTGGCCTCTCTCCACTGTCCCCTCCCCATCCATTTCCCACACTAAGCTACAAGGAAGGCTCTTCTAAAAACACAAACCAGTCACTGCACTTCTGCTGAAAGTCCGCAGTGGCTGCCCAAGACACTTGGAACAAAACCTCTCTTCCTTACGGTGAAACTAGCTCCCATTAACAGAAGACACCAAGGTAAATGTGACTGTAACGTACCGCGATAGAAATGTAATAGTGGCCGGGCGCGGTGGCTCACGCCTGTAATCCTAGCACTCTGGGAGGCCGAGGTGGGAGGATCGTTTGAGCTCAGGAGTTTGAGACCAGCCTGAGCAAGAGTGAGACCCCGTCTCTACTAAAAAAATAGAAAGAAAATATATGGACAGCTAAAAAAAAATATATATATATATATATAAAGTTAGCCAGGCATGGTGGCACATGCCTGTAGTCCCAGCTACTCGGGAGGCTGAGGCAGGAGGATCACTTGAGCCCAGGAGTTTGAGGTTGTTGTGAGCTAGGCTGACGCCACGGCACTCACTCTAGCCCAGGCAACAGAGTGAGACTCTGTCTCAAAAAAAAAAAAAAAAAGAAAGAAAGAAAGAAATGTAATAGCAGCTAACATGTAGAGCTCTTACTGAACACCAGGCACTGTTCTAAGTGCTTTACGTGTATTATTATTTACTCCTCTGGATAACATTAAGAGATAGGTACTATGAGGAAACTGAAACAGGTAAGTGATGTAACCAGCCCAGGATCACACAGCTAGGAAGTGGAAGAGCTAGATTTCAAGGCCAGACAGCCTGGCTCCAAGCCTGAGCTCTTACCCACCTAGCTATACTGCACATTAAGTGCCAATGACACCTGGAGGAAAGCGAGCACCTGTCTAGGGTGGCCCTGGGCCAGGCTCCAAAAGATTAGTACAGCTCTGATAAAAAGGTGAGCACTTTAAAGCCATTCAAGAGGAACACAATAAACATGCATGCATGTGTGCATACATGTACATACAAAGCCATGCTCAAGGGACGTCATTTAAAGCAACTAGACAAAGCAGAGGGCTTGCACAGGAATGTAGTGAACACAGGGAAAGTCAGGATACCATTCCAGGGGCGGGGCACGGTGGCTCACACCTGTAATCCTAGCACTCTGGGAGGCCGAGGCAGGAGGATTGCTTGAGCTCCGGAGTCTACCCTGAGCAAGAGTGAGACCCCATCTCTACCAAAAAGAAAGAAAGAAAGAAAACCAAGCCAGGCGTTGTTTTTTTGCATGCACCTTTAGTCCCAGCTACCTGGAGGCTGAGGCAGGATTGCCAGAGCCCAGGAGTTGGAGGTTGCAGTAGCTACAAAATTATGCCACTGTACTCTACCCAGGGCAACAAAGGAAGACTCTGTCTCAACAAAAACAAATAAGGCAACTGAACAGCCCTCCTCACAATTCCCCCACCCCTTCAAAAAGAAAAAAAAAAGGGGGTACCATTCCAGGGAAAATCTTACAAGATGTACTAACACAAGACCTGAGAAAGTGTCCCAGTGAATGCAGTACAGAGGTCACCCGGCACAGCATTTGTACTCTTGCCTAAAAAGGTATCCCTAAGTTTCAAGTGCAAAATTATAATTACCAGTCTATGTTTGATTCTCTCCTCAGACTGAAGCCTCCCTGTATAATGGCTTTAAAACAACTAACAAGTAGTTCAAGTACCATCACTGTCAACCTTGTCTTGCCACAGTGTACTAGCTGACTCTTGCAACTACTTACCAGTGCCATGGGGCACAATGCAACCCTCAGAAGGCTGCTAACCCAGGTAATAAAAGCATTAAAGATGTTCCACTACCTTGTAACACCGAAGCTCCTATTGGGTACTTTATGAAACAGTTTCTCCCTTTTACTGAAAATGAAAACTTCATGATAGAGGCTATGCCAAACAACATCAGGAAGGTAATTTCATATTTTGGCAGGGGTTTTTCCTTGCATAGGAAGTATTCACTTTGAAACTGCTATCAGATTTCAGATTCTGTAAAATAGGTCTGCGGAGAGCTTCCTACCGCCAGCCCTGCTAGGTGGTTCACAGGGAACATCTCTTCTCATCCACAAACTCTGTACTGGAGGACTCAACAGAAAACATTTCACATGAAATCTTCACAATACATCATCTGTCGGGGGACACCCATACCACTATGACATGCCCAAGACCATCGATGAAGTCTTCCTGACCCAGGAAATGCTAACACTTGACTCCAGCACACTCTGACCTTCTCACCAAATGTGCCAGATTAATGTCCTGCTCCAAATTCAGGTCTTTTCATAAAATACAAAGCTTTCACCTTTCTACTTGTGAAACAGAAAATTTCTGCCTCTTTCTTACCAATTCCATTATGTGGTTCCTGAGGCTTCACAAGACACGTGAAATTAATTAACATTAATTAATTAATTAACTAAACAACACGTTGCTAAACTCATAACAAAATAAAAAGCAAATTTCTTGCTGGAACAAAACCTGGTAAGGATAAGTAACCTCATTTCTTAACATCAATGAAAATCACCTCACTTAATAAGGCTTGTGTATGTGTGTGAATTAAAACAGATTATCACACATTAATTTTAAAACTTCTGGATTAATATGTTTATATTTCTCACCTCCTTAAAAATACAACCTAAAAATTTTTCTTGATTTGTAAACAACTCACACTTTAAAGAAAACAAATTTTACTTCCAATTCTAAGATACTGGAGAAAATGTATTTTCACTAACAAAAAACCAAAGCAAAACAAAACACTTCAAGATATTATCCAGACGACAAAAGTTTGCTCACATTGTACTGTCTCTAGAAAGCCCATTCTAGAGTATCCATGGCAACAGGATCCAGACATTTTTTTGTTTCTATTTCTTCCTTTACTGAAAAGCTCAAAACTTTGCAACATTCTCACCCTTCCTAGAATTGAGAGATTCTGACAATTGACTCTCTTCCACTTACATGGCGATTTGACCCACTCAAATTGGCAGGCTTTGAAAACCAGTCAAAATTAAGAATTGTGCGGCCATGTGGTGGACAAACCACCATTCTTATCGG
Organism: Varecia variegata; assembly: GCA_028533085.1. Lineage (NCBI taxonomy): Eukaryota > Metazoa > Chordata > Mammalia > Primates > Lemuridae > Varecia > Varecia variegata. The sequence continues at coordinate 7,700,181 of CM052448.1, read as the reverse complement.
CAAAAACTGACAGTATCTGAGGAATGGGAAGGAAAAAGGGTGTAGGTCGGAGTATAACCCCCAACCAAAAGTCACAGTAATGTGAAGGAAGGCAGGAACTCTCCAGTTCGTTTGGATGACAGAAAATCAATGGGCTGTTTGCAGAACACACGCATATAGATGGAATTCAGCCTCAATAACTCATGCTCTGATTCTGAGCTGAACCACACACAACCATTTCTAGCCTCCAGCATAACAGCAGACAGAGAGGGAAAATATCTGTCCATTAACTTGAATTATTCTGGAAACTAAGACAAGACCCCCCTTGTGCGATTCAGTTCAACAGCTGGGCGGAGAGTGAGAAGGGAGAGGCAGTGGGTTCCCTGCCAGCCTTAAGGCCATCAGAGAACCAGGAGAAGACAAGCAGATGGCACCGGCTCCCAGCGCCCCCTCCCATTCAGATGCTCTAGTTGAGCGCTGTCCAATAGAAACATAACTCGAGCCATACATGTCATTTAAAATTCCCAAGTAGCCACACTCAAAAAAAGTAAAAAGAAACCGGTGAGATGAATGTTAACAATACATCTTTGTTAACCCAATAGGTCCAAAATATTACCATCTAACATGTATGTAAGTGTAAAAGACTACGAATGAGATCCCTCACGGTCTTCTCACCCTAAGTCTTTAAAATCAGGTGTGTATTTTACAGCCAGAGTACACCTCCAGTCGGTCCAGCCACACTGCGAGTGTCCCCTGGTCCCACGGTCCCAGGTGGCCAGTGGCACCTTACTGGGCAGCGCAGGTCCAGTGCCAGCAGGTCTTTGGGACCTTCCTTCACCCCTCGACCTCCAGGGACGGGAAACAGCCGAGTCCACACCAAGTCCCGGTCCGGACGCAGGCGCAGCCCTCCGGCCCGCCAGACCCGCCCGAGGCCACACCCCTGCGGTGACCGTCCCCGACCGGAAACCGCGCTAATGCGAGCTGACAGGTCTTCACTCTTGAAGGGTGGGGAGGAGAAACCCAGCGCCGGGCAGGCCCCTGTCCCCCGTAAATACCGGAAACCTGTCGCCACCCGTCCTGGAGGTCCGCCTCGCGCAAAATCAAAGGGGAAAAAAATGTAAATAATTTTTTAAAAAGGGATTAACCCAAAATTAACGAGCCAAGCCCTCCGAGGGCATCCTTCCTCCCCGAAAGCCGAGACACTTCACCAGGCTCCCCGCGATCTCCAGGGCAGACAGAAATCATGGGGGAAAAAATTTTTTTAAGTGAAATAACCAAAAAGGAGACATTTTGCCAAAGGAATTGCAGGCAGAAGTGGGTCACGCTACGATGGGTGCAGGGAGGCGGAGGCGCGCCCCCCGGCCCCCCATGTCCCCAAGCGCCCCGCGCCGAGGCCCGGCGCCCCGGTCCCCCCGGCCCGGCCCCCGCCCCTCCCCCTCCTCTCCCCCTCCCCGCCCCTCCCCCGCCCGCCGTCCGGTAACGGCCGCGCGCGAGCACGAGGCGGCGCCGGCGCGCGCGCGGGGGGAGGAGCGGCGTGGGCGCGCGGACACCCCGGCGGCGCCCACCACCCTACCTGCGGGACGGCGCGCCGGCCGGCGGCGGGACGCGGAGGCGGAGGCGGCGGCGGCGGCGGCGAGGCCCGGGCGCTCGCTCGCAGCTCTCGCTCGGCCGGCGCGGCGGGCTCGGCGGCGCCCTCTGGCGGCGGGAGGCCGCGCGCGGCGCCCGGGAGACGCCGCCATTGGCTGCGCCGCAGCGTCGGGCCGGGGGCGGCGGCGCCACGTCGGGCCGGGGGCGGCGACCGGGCGCCGTCTGACCCGCGACCCCGGAGCGGGCGCGCGGCCGCCGGCGCAGCCAATGGCGAGGCCGGGGCGGGGCCGGGCGCGCGCGGTCCGCGGGCTTCGCAGGAGCGCCGGAAGGACGACGTTGCCGGCCGGTGCGCCCTGGAGGAGCCGCTCTGGGGACACCCGCGCTCGGCCGCGTCCCACAGACGGGCACACGGAGGCGCGGGCCCAGCAGCAGCGCTGGATCCAAGGACGGCCTCGTTCCTCTTCCCTCTGCCGCTCTTGCAGGGCCTGCAGGATCCGTGTCCTCCAGGCCCCAGCCCGAGCGCCGCCCCGTCCGCCTGGATTTTCCGCGCCCAGGTGCCCTCCCCAGGGCGAGGCGCAGTCCCTTTCCCACGGCACAGGGAGAGGGGTGCGGACCCACACGCGCACGAAGACCATTTGGGACAGTAGAGACCCAGGAAACAAGCAGGGGCACGTGGCACTGGGGGAAAGGCCCCCGAGGAAGCTACGTGGAGGAAGCGTGTCGCAGGCAGAGGGAAGAGCAAGTGCAAAGGCCCTGAGGCTGGAGCTCAGCGTCTGGGCAACACGGAGGGCATCTAGGCAGCTGTGGGCAAGAAGGGGAAAGAGCTGAGAGGCAGAGAGAGGCCACCACGTGGAATTTGGAGTTCGTTCTGTGTGGGTCAGTCATTGAGGAGGCTGAATTGGGAGTTCTAAGGTCTGATTTACATTTTAGAAACTTCTCTTGAGCTCCTGTACAGATAACGGGCTCTAGGAGGCACAGGAGGGCAAGTGGGGTGACCAGCTGGGTGGCGCTTTCTTCCAGGAGGTCTGGGTGAAGTAGATTTACAAACCAGGGGTATTTGTCAGCTCGGGCTGCTATGGCAAAACACCACAGATCAGGAGGCTTAAACAACAAGGATTTGGAAAGATTGGAAGTGTAAGGTCAAGGTGCCAGCAGAGTTGGGTTCCGGTGAGGCCTCTCTCCTTGGCTTGCAGACAGCTGCCTGTGTCCTCGCGGGGCCTTTTCTCTGTGTGCATGAAGCCCTGCTATGACTTCCTTTTCTCATAGGAACACAGTCCCATTGGATCAAAGTCCCAACCTTGTGACCTCTTTTAACCATAATTACCTCCCCAAAGGCCCTAACTCTAAGTGTAGTCACATGAAGTGTTAGGGTTTTAACATACGGATTTTTGGGGGGCACATTTCAGTCCATAACACCAGCTACGTGCTGTGACAGAAAAACTCAAGGAGAGCTGATAGGGGCTCTGCCTTTAGGGAAGCTCCTGTGAGGACGGGTTCTCCTTGGGGCCAGAGGCTGCTCATCGCTCACGTCTCGGCTCACATGGCTTCTGGGGAGGCCTTCCCTGACTGCCCATCTACACCGTGCTCCTCAGCACAGCACCCTCTCTGACTGCACGGCAGCTGTCACTATCTCAGGTGACACTGTGAGTCATTTGGGCACTTGTTTGTGGTCTGCCTCCACCCCCACAGGACAGGAGAGCCCCCGCTTATTTTGTCCTGAGTTCTTAGTCCCTAGGTAATACACAGTACCCCCTAAATGCTTCTTGAGTGGGTGTCTCAAGAACCCTGGAAGCTAGGATCTGGAGGGTGAGCGGGAGATACCCAGGTGCAGGGGTACATGGAGAGAGAGAGGAAAACTTCAGTCAGAAGGTCCTGGAAGGGCCAGGCACGGTGGCTCACACCTGTAATCCTAGCACTCTGGGAGGCCGAGGCGGGAGGATCGATCGAGGTCAGGAGTTCGAGACCAGCCTGAGCAAGAGCGAGACCCCCCGTCTTTACTAAAAGATAGAAAGAAATTAACCGGACAACTGAAAATATATAGAAAAAATTAGCTGGGCATGGTGGCGCATGCCTATAGTCCCAGCTACTCGGGAGGCTGAGACAGGAGGATCGCTTGAGCCCAGGAGTTTGAGGTTGCTGTGAGCTAGGCTGATGCCACGGCACTCACTCTAGCCCGGGCAACAGAGTGAGACTCTGTCTCAAAAAAAAGAAATGCCTAAAGTGTAAGAGACAAAAAATCCTGACCCGGCTCCTGTACTTGGCTTTGTAGGTATTACGTGGATTATGCATTTGCTTCCTCTCCACTTTCTCTTGTTATTTATCAAGAGCTCTTCAGCTTTGAAAAATGGCTTGTTAAAAACTCCACTCATGGGCTGCCTGCCTGGACATCAATTTAAATATGTAACCAAGTGCAAGCGAGCTTCTAATCACTATATAAGGTACGAGAGCCCTAATTATCCAAGGGGAAAAAGGAGTGTATTTGAGGGCTAATAAGACAGACTTTTTATTTTACTTGCCAGCATTTTTTTTAGTAATTTTTAGGAGCTATACCGAAGGTAGGAAAGCAGACCTTTGCTTGTGAAGTGAGTTTCTTTGGTTCTTAACCTAGATTTGATACTAAGCGTAATGCCACAGTGTATCACACAGTTCCCTCCTTATATTTGGGGAGATGACACATTTAATATGCAGAAAAAGAATGAATCGAATTCGCAGCAGCTTCTGAGAATAGAGTAACATGGGAAGTGAGGAGTGCTCACTTCCCACACCCGGGTCCTCTTCTTTGCCCTACTTCTGCCCCAAGTTGGAATTCAGGTCTGCTTTCTGTGTGTTGGGCTGATTTTTTTTTTTTTTCTGATCATTCTCTGACTCATGGAGTTAATCCTGCCGATAATTTCTACTGCCTCCAGCCTCTGGGACTCAAGCCACTTGGAATTGGTCCTTCTGGGATCATGGATGGAGTCCAGAGAGCTCCATTCATCTGTTCAACAGACACGAGTGCCAGCTACATTCAGGACACTTCGCTGGAACCCACCATCTACCAGCTATGGTTTCTACACTCAAAAGGCTTAAAATAAAACTTGCTGTTTGAAGATCCCCCAAGGTGTGGATTTGGGAAATGGACTATAGAATAGGAAGGAGCAAAAACACAAATTAAGAGAACGTGATCTGTTGGGATATAGGGTTCTAGATCGTTGTCTTTTTATACAAGAGAATGTCAGGACGTGTAAATGATAACGTAAAATCAGATGACTCACAACCAACAGTGCAGATTAAAACCTACTCATTGGCTCAATTAAAGGAAACTGCTGTCAGGCGCCTTTAATTCAACTAATCAACAATATTATGCTAACTTTTTTTTTTTACATGCTCAAGGATCATACATTTTACTCCCTCTTTTATATCATTTGGCAGAGAGCCAAGGCTTATTAGGAAATTCACAGAAACCATAAACATAAAAAACGTACAAGTCCTCCCTTGAGTAACCACACAAATGTTTCCAAGAACATGTCCAAAGCCACTTTTCTTTCCCTTCTCAGAAATTGTTATAAAATGTACTTAGTACAAACATACCTTTGCTGCTCTAGATTGATTTATAGCAAAATTTTAATTCAACAGATTTTAAAGACATTTGCAAAAAGGGAATGAATTCTAAATCAAAATCGTGGTAATCTGGTAGTGCTATAAATATCAAAACCAGACATGAAAACCTCAGCCAGCTCTGCTCTCTAACAGCCTACATGTCTTCATTAGAAAAGGTGTTTCTGGGAGCACCACTACAGATATATATATGTGCAGGGAACTAAATATTGCACAAACACGTGTGTGTGTGTGTGTGTGTGTGTGTGCGCGCGCGCGCGTGTGTTCTCTTTTGGAAGAAAAAAGTACAATCAGAATTTTCATGTATGTATATTTCACATAAGTTTATACAGAATGGACTTAAATCTTCTGGTTTTGTTTCCCTAAAATAAATATATCTATGTTTTCAGCATCCTTAGGTTCAGTGTGGCTTTTTAAGTGCTTCTCAATTCAGATGTTAATTTTTATACCTCCTCTACGGCATACTCTACATTGCTTTTCCCAGCTTTGATAAGGGGAAATGCTTTAAAGTCTGCTAATTTATCCACAGAACGTATGACAGTGGTTTGGCATCTTTTTGCTAGGAGGATGTCAAAATCTAGCAATGAAGTTGTTCTAACCAGGAAGAACCCAAGTCTTAGGGATTTGCATACCCTTTGGGGGCCAGTTCTTTTTCAAGCACTTTCCTGGTATTTTCTTTCAAGGAGTTTATGAAAGTACATGTCAGTAATTTTTTAGATGTAAGTGACCGTTAAGTACTGAGCCCTAATTAAATGAGGTTGAGGCAGGAAGGAAATATATGCGCTCCTATAACTTAATCCCCTCTGTAAGGCTGGCCTGAGTGTCATCTGGACCCACTCTTTCTGTCTGTCAATTTTGCTTTCCATTCTCTGGCAGACCCTCCCCTCAGGGCAAGATAGCTGCCCCAGTTCCAGGCTTAAGCTGGCATTTTCTCAGCAACCCCACAAGGACTTGCTCTTACAAAAATTCCCCCAAAATGTCCTGGGTCTCACTCTCTCATTGGCCAGAACTGTGTCACATGACTATCCCGAATCACTCACTGGGGCCAGAGGGATGTTATACAATGAAGACTTGGGCCTTGATTTACATATTCACCCCTGCAGCTGGGGAAAGTGTCAACCCTGCTAAAAAACAAGGAAGGGTGGCTCCTCAAAAGAAAGGGCTTGGGCTGGGCACAGTGGCTCATGCCTATAATCCCAGCACTTTGGGAGGTCCAGGTAGGAGGATTGCTTGAGGTCAGGAGTTCAAGACCAGCCTGGAAAACATAGCAAGACCCCATTTCTAAAAAAAAAAAAATTAGGTGGTTGTGGTGGCTCACGCCACCAGTTACTATGGAGGCTGAGGCAGGAGGATCACTTAAGCCCAGGAGTTGGAGGCTGCACTAAGCTCTGATAGTGCCACTGCACTCCAGCCTGGTCCAGCCTGGGTGACAGGAGTGATCCTATCTCTTAAAAAACAAGAAAAGAAAAAGAAAGGAAGGGCCTGGTTTCATGAAAAATATGGGAGAGGGAAAAAATAAACACATGAAAATAAAAGATGAATAAAAATAAAAGAATGGTCCTAGTACCTGAAGACAGAATGGACTTAGGTCTAAAACAGTGACTTTAGGCTGGGCGTGGTGGCTCACGCCTGTAATCCTAGCACTCTGGGAGGCCGAGGTGGGAGGATCGTTTGAGCTCAGGAGTTCGAGACCAGCCTGAGCAAGAGCAAGACCCTGTCTCTACTAAAATTAGAAAGAAATTAAAGAAAAAATTAGCTGGGCATGGTGGCGCATACCTGTAGTCTCAGCTACTCGGGAGGCTGAGGCAGGAGGATTGCTCGAGCCCAGGAGTTTGAGGTTGCTGTGAGCTAGGCTGACGCCACGGCACTCTAGCCTGGGCAACAGAGTGAGACTCTGTCTCAAAAAAATAAGTAAATAAATAAATAAAAATAAAACAGTGACTTTAGTAAGAGAAAATAACAAATGGATATAGTTCCTCTCCCGTTCCAAGTCTCTACTTTCCTAAACAATCTCATTCCCATTTCTGGCTTCCACTGTCATCTATACACAATGACTTTTACGTTTATCTCTCTGGCCCGGATCTGTCCTCTGAGCCCAACCCCACGATTGAACTGCCTACTTATCTCTTTGCAGACATCTCAGAAGCATTTCCAACACAGCACATTTAAAATTGAGCTCATGACTTCACCCTCTCCAGGTGACACTTTCTTAGGGAAACCTTCCCTAGCTTTCTTGAGTAGGTCAAATCTCCCCAGTAGAGGCACTCCAGGCATCGGGTATGTCCCTCTGAGCACAGGTACAAAGTTACATTTGTTTGTGTGATTATTTGATTCAAGTTTGCCTCCATTACTAGACTCCACGACAATCTCAAACTTCCGGGCTCAGGTGATCCTTCTGCCTCAGCCTCCCGAGTAGCTGGGACTGCAGGCTCGAGCCACCACGCCCTGCTAATTTTTCTATTTTTCAGTAGAGACGAGGTCTCGCTCTTGCTCATGCAGGCAGGGGCTATAGCTTTTGTTCTTAACATTGCATCCTGTAGTGACTGGAGCACAGATGTTCAATAAAGATTTTGCTGCCTCATGCGGTGGCTCACGCCTGTAATCCTAACACTCTGGGAGGCTGAGACAGGAGGATCGCTTGAGGTCAGGAGTTCAAGACCAGCCTGAACAAGAGACCCCGTCTCTACAAAAAATAGAAAAATTAGCTGGGCATGGTGGTGAACACCTGTAGTCCCAGCTGCTCGGGAGACTGAGGAAGGAGGATCCCTTGAGCCCAGGAGTTTGAGGTTGCAGTGAGCTAGGCTGACACCATGGAACTCTAGCCAGGGTGACAGAGCAAGACTCTGTCTCAAAAAAAAAAAAAAAAAAAAAGAATGCAAGAATGCATGCGACATTTTGTATTTAGTTATGAAAACCAAGCAATTATTAAATAACATGATATCTGCCACAATTAAGACATCAGTGTAAGAGAACAGATCAGCCCAGGAGGAAGTAAAGCTGAGACTGATAAGATCAGAGAAGAGACCAGGAAACGAGGCAGAGACAAATAAGGAAAGATACACAATAAGATGGAACCCGCCAGGGAGCACACTGTCCCTCAAGGAAGCCAAAGCCGAACCAAGTTAAATGTGTTTACAAACAAAAGTAGCAGTTCTGGTGGTAAATTTTATGTGTTAATATGTGTGGTTTTTTTTTTTAACCACAGTTACAGCAGCTCTGGAAATTATTTGCCTCATGAAGGCAATTAAATAAATTCTTAAAAGCCAGTGAAGGAGTAAGAAAACAGCTTTAAAAGACTGAGGATTTGTTAATTTTTTTGTTTGTTTGTTTGAGACAGGGTGTCTGTCACCCAGGCTAGAGTGCAGTGATATCATCATAGCTCACTGCAACCTCAAACTCCTGGGCTCCAGCAATCCTCCTGCCTCAGCCTCCCTCCCGAGGGACTACAGGCACGCACTCATGACGCCTGGCTAATTTTTTAATTTTTCATAGTGACAGGGTCTTGCTATGTTGCTCAGGTTGTGAGGATCTGTTAATTTTGTGGATAAAAAACCATTCATACTAAGAGTTTATTTGAGAAAGCAGAAGATCCAAGAAGAATACTAGAATATTATAGATGAAATACAAAAGCGAAACCTTATGGAAAAAGTAAACCTCGTTCGTGAACCACAGGAAGAAAATTAACCGGATCTAAGCAGTCTCAATATCAAAAGATTAAAAAGTACTAGGGGAAAAAAAAGCAAAATGTTTTCCCATTAAACTCTGAAAGCCAGCTGGCCGGGCACGGTGGTTCACGCCTGTAATCCTAGCACTCTGGGAGGCCGAGGCAGGTGGATCCTTTGAGCTCAGGAGTTCGAGACCAGCCTGAGCAAGAGTGAGACCCCGTCTCTACTAAAAATAGAAATAAATGAGCTGGACAACTAAAAATGTATAGAAAAAATTAGCCGGGCATGGTGGCACATGCCTGTAGTCCCAGCTACTCGGGAGGCTGAGGCAGGAGGATCACTTGAGCCCAGGAGTTTGAGGTTGCTGTGAGCTAGGCTGACACCATGGCACTCTAGCCCGGGCAACAGAGCGAGACTCTGTCTCAAAAAAAAAAAAAAAAAAACTCTGAAAGTTTTACTTCAAAATATTCTAAGAGTATCCTGGTAACTTTTGAAATTCTCCGCTATTAAGCATCTTAACCTCAGTCTAAAGAAAGGTGATGACATCTGACATATTCTTTGAATTTAGTAATTATTACGTAATAATTGAATATATTATTTAAATTAAAAAAACCAACGGGTCAATGTAAATCATTATTGATGTTTTGGTCTATTTCTTTTTCTTTTTTTCTTTTTGAGACAGAGTCACGCTCTGTCAAGCAGGCTGCAGTGCGGTGGCCTCGTTATAGCTCACTGTAACCTCAAACTCCTGGGCTCAAGTGATCCTCCTGCATCAGCCTTACCAGTAGGTGGGATGGTATACGTTTCTAAAATGAGTTATCACTAAAATTTTTTGCAAGAAGATCAGACCAAAGTCTGATGCATAAGCATTTAATAAAATTTATATATTTTAGATGTAATTTATATATTATAAATTATACACATTTATAAAATTTATAAACTTACATATTTATTTATATTGATAAAATTTACATATATTTATTCTAGTGACATGAGCCCAGAAATTCAAGACCAGACTGGGCAACATAGTATAACCCTGACTCTGGAAAAAAAAATTTATGTATTTCATATGTGTACACATATGTGTGCAAACATTATTCTGTGGGTGTAATTATGCATGCTGTATAAACTAGCAGTTTGTAATATTTAATCCAGTTCGGATTAAACTTATAATTTTGATTTAGTGAGCTCCAAGTTAGGAAGGTTTTATCATATTGGCAGCAGCTGATATTTTCCATGCCTGCATGCATTTTCTTTGATGTCTTCCAGATTCTTACTACTTAAAGTGTGGTGCCTGGGTCAGCTGTATCCGCACTTTGTGTTTGTTAGGAATCTTTTTTTTTTCTTTCTTTTTCAAAGCTGGAAAGGTTTGGATTGTTAGGAATCTAATTCAGTAGGTTTGGGGTGAGGCCTGAGGCTTTGCCCTTCTCACAAATTCTTCGTGAAGCTAGGTTTCTCTAGAGAGCATCTCATTCGCCGTGTTTAAACTCTATTCCTTTTCCTGTGGTTTTTCTGAGTTTTCACCTAAAAAAAAGAGTGGGATATTGAGATTTCACAGTGCTCTCAATCAGAAAAAAAAGAGGCTTGTTTAAATATGGCAGTTTTATATTCTTTATTCTTAAAGATAGCCAAGTCCTTTCTTCATCAAAGCAACTCTTACTTTGGAGAAAGAAAAAAAAAAAAAAAAAAAAAAAGTTTCAGAGGGCTCTTACAGACCACTGGTGACACCCTGTGGCCAGTTATTATAATTACAATCACATTTTGGGATCCCTTTCAAATGTAAAATTAGAAAAACTAGCATTGGTTTTGTGGGGTTTATTTAAATAGTCAGTGTTTTGATACTATTTAAAATTATTTTAACTTTTTATTTTGAAATAATTATACATTCTTAGAAGGGTGACAAGAAATGCACAGGGAAGTTTTGTAGGCCCTTCTCCCAGCCTACTGTAATATTGCTACTGTAATATAGCAAAACCAAGAAATTAACATGGGTACAATCCACAGAGCTCATGCAGACTTCAGTTATACATGTACTCAATGGTGACAATAGCAGTTGGTCATGTCAAGGAAACCACATCAGACCAATAAGAATCTCTTACTTTTGTGGTTAAATAATATCAAATTCAACAACCAACTGGAAATTCTATCTTGGTGTTGTAATAAAGTAAAATGAATCTCAGTATTCTAAAATTTACGATGTTATTGAACCAAATATTGCAAAACAGTATGATATAGTGAAATGAGCACTGGTCTGAGAACCGCAAAGAAAGCCCGGGTTCTAGTTGGTGGTCTGACTTGGGATGACTGAAAGACACCGGGCAGAGTGTGTAACCTCCCTGGTCTTCTTTTCCTCACCAGTAAAATAGGAGAGTTGGATTAGGTGATTTCTAAAATTGCTTCAAATCCAATTATTAAAAGTATATTACTGGCTGGGTGTGGTGGCTCACACACCTGTAATCCCAGCACTTTATGAGGCTGAGGCAGGAGGATCACCTGAGGTCAGAAGTTTGAGACTTGCCTGGGCAACATAGTGAGATCCCATCTCTACAAAAAATAAATAAATATTAGCTGGGCGTGGTGGTGTGTGCCTGTAGTCCCAGCTACTTGGGAGGCTGACACAGGAGGATCACTTGAGCCCAGGAGTTCGAGGTTGCAGTGAGCTATGATGACACCACGGCACTCCAGCCTGGGTGAGAGAGTAAAACCCTATTTCTAAAAAAAGAGAAAGAAAAAAAAATATATATATACATATAATTCAGTCTGTTATTCAACAGTATTTGATTATCTATTATAAACTTGGTACTAAGAATCCATTGATAAAAAGTATAGGAATCCAGCCAATCCAGGAATCGCAATCTGCTGCAACATGTTTACCTCCTACGATTCCTGTACATGGTGGATGGTTTGGTTAAATCAGGTTCATAAGTCACCAGGCATGACAAGTAGAGGGTATTTCTAAGAGGGAGACCAAAAGGGACAAGAAAGTCAAGGCACTGTGTGAGAAAGAGACCACGGGATCGGAGGGTTGGACAGCTCCATCACATGGGACAATTGTCAGGTGAAGGGTACAAGAGAAAGTCAAGGGCCAGGCGTGGTGGCTCATGCCTGTAATCCTAGCACTGTGGGAGGCCAAGTCCAGAGGATCCCTGGAGGTCAGGAGTTCAAGACCAACCTGAGCAAGATTGAGACTCCTGTCTCTACCAAAAATAGAAGAAATTATAAGAAATTAACCGGTCAGGGAGTAATGGTGTGTGCCTGTCGTCCCAGCTACATGGGATGCTGAGGCAGGAGGAAGGATCGCTTGAGCCCAGGAGTTTGAGGTTGCAGTGAGCTATGATGATGCCACTGCACTCTATCCAGGGTGAGCGAGACCCTGTCTCACAAAACAAAGAAAGTGAAGGAAGTGGAGTGTGCTGCTGAGAGAATGGGGCATCTTTTTTTTTTTTTTTTCATTATTTTTTATTAGAGACAAGTTCTCACTCTTGCTGAGGCTGGTCTTAAACTCCTGAGCTCAAGCAATCCTCCCGCCTTGGCCTCCCAGAGTGCTAGGATTACAGGCGTGAGCCAACTCGTCTGGCCAGAGAATGGGGTGTCTGATGTTTTGGTGTCTCACTGGTGGCAGTGATGACAAGTATAGGACACGACCTTGGAAGTGGGTAATGGATGGGGAGAGAAGAGGACATTGCAGGTGAGGAGGATTGGATCAGGGCACCTACAGTCTCGGCCACCTCTCACCATGTTACCATCTGCAGGAGTCCCCGTGAAAAGCCAGAGAGGCAGCATCTAAGAGAATGAGAAGGTTGGTAGGAGCAGCATCTAGGTCGGCCAGATGACATGAAATCTGAGAAGCATCATTATTACTTGAAGGACTTCTGCAGAGGGAAACTAATGCCATAGGGTACAAGAATATTACCACATCAGGAAACAAGCTTTTAAAAAGCCAAATTTTATTTGAATTTAAAAACAATGCTTAGGAGACTTAAAAGTTCCAAAGGCTCAAAGATATCGAAGTTCAACATACGGTCACAGCCAGGTGCTGGCTATGGGTGACTTAGCCAGCAAAGGCTGTATAATGCCCGGGTCACTTTCCGTCCTCCTTCTGGCTCCTGGTCTTGGCCTCACGATAATCGGCCCATTCGGGTTGACTCTTCCTATGGCTATCGGCACATTGTGGTTGACTCTTCGCATGGCTATCACTCCAGTAAAGGTCATAAAAGCAATGCCTATGGCTATTATCGTTAAGCCAGTAGAGAAAGACATGGTGTCAGAGGGGTCATGTAGAAGGACAGCTATTCCCAGAGCCACAACCAATAACCCCAGGCAAGAAAGAATCAGGCACTCGGACAGAGACAAGCATCGCAGATCTTCCTGCCTTCTCAGCAGCCTGATCCTCTCATAAACTCGGACAGGCTGGTCCATTGTGATTTGTTTTCCTGTAGTGTTTAAGGGAAGAAAAAAAATACTAGAGGTCAGAAATATCCAAAGGAAAATAGAAACCTTTCTCCTTGGCTGTGAATTGCACCTACTATGAGTTATTAATCAGAATCGGGTTCACCCTCTCCAGGATCCTGAGGGTGTAATTAAAAGGGCTGGTTTCTAGGAAGCACCGAAGTTCCCCTCCAAGGAGGCTCTCAGAAGGTCAGAATTGGTGATTGCAAGTACTTAATGGTTTAAAATACATCTCTGGGCCAGGCACAGTGGCTCACACCTGTAATCCTAGCACTCTGGGAAGCTGAGATGGGAGGATCACTTGAGCCCAGGAGTTTGAGACCAGCCTGAGCAAGAATGAGACTCCCATCTCTACCAAAATTGAAAAAACTTAAAAAATTAGCCAGACATGGTGACATGAGCCTGTAGTCCCAGCTACTTGGGAGGCTGAAGGAGGAGGATCGCTTGAGCCCAGGAGTTTGAGGCTGCAGTGAGCTATGGTGACGCCACTGCTCTCTACCCAGGGTGACAGAGCAAGACTCTGTCTCAAATAAAAAAAAAAAGTAGGCTCAACTTTTCCCCGAAGCATCATTATTCCCTGATGGTGAATTTATAGTTTTACACTATAGACACAAGTGATGAACTTCAAGGTAAAAGACTAAGAACAGGCTAGAAGAAAACTTTGGGCAATTGCCGAGTTCTTCTCTTCTGCCAGTAGGAGGACCTAGTGCAAAATTGAACAAGCAAGAACCTTGCTTGGGTGGGGAGAAGGATTGCCAAATGCTCCCCACCGCTGTGTTACTCTTGCCTTTGGTATGGTAGTTCACTTGTTCACCATTTACTAGAGAACATCAGTTTTGAATTGCAGAATTAAATAGCCATCAATATAACTCAAGTCTTGGTTGGTCTCTTAACAGAGAAATGGGTTGCTCGGCATTATATTAACACAGCAGAACCCATGTGAAAGTCTTGGCTCCTAATTAATGGGGTTAATAGCCAACTCCCAAATCAATTGCTTTTCTTAACACACACAGGCAAAAACCATTGACTGAGTGAAAACCTGAGTACACCTTGCTGTTCAATTACCACTCTTCATCACTTAAGGATGAAAAGAACTTGGCCCAATACAGAATTATCAAATCTCAGGTTTTTCTAGAATTTGTACAATACATTGCCAGAAATATGGTTCTATATTCCCCCCCACAAAGAATCCCTCCATCATGCTGAGTGTTGCATTTGCTGTCCTTAATTTGAAAAATCACTATGATATTAAATCCCCATAAATGGAACTGTTTTGACTCGCTACTCTGCTCCACTTGTTGTGTGCGTGCTATTTTCTGTACATATAGGAGAGCTTTGTGGCATGTTTTAAAATCTGGTTGGAAGCATTTTCCCCTTACCAGTCTTTTGGAGTTTTCCTGGCTATTTTGACATACCTCTTTTTCCAGCAGGGAGTTCACTTCAAGTTGCCTGCATCACCCCCAACACACCTATTCCAGTTTGGGTTTTTATTGGCTTTGAAGTAGAACAACTGCAAGGAGAAAGGTTAAATCTTCTTAATGAGTCATTAGGGACCCTTAGGGAAGAGGGTGGATCTCCACTTACAGAGGTCAGCTCTATGTCCTTCATTACAGACTGACAATGACAATAATGGCAAATACTAGTGGTTTTGACCTTTGATGGCAACATTTCATTAACTTGGCATTTCATATGACTTTTTTTTTTTTTGAGACAGAGTCTTGCTCTTTTGTCCAGGCTAGAGTGCCATGGTGTCATCATAGCTCTCAGCAACCTCAAACTCCTGGGCTCAAACCATCCTCCTGCCTCAGCCTCCCAAGCAGCTGAGACTACAGGCTCAAGCCAGCATGCCTGGATAATTTTTCTATTTTTAGTAGAGACAGGGTCCCCCTCTTGCTCAGGCTGTTCTCAAACTACTGAGCTCTAGTGATCTTCCCACCTCAGCCTCCCAGAGTGCTAGGATTACAGGTGTGAGCCACCGCACCTGGCCTTCATAGGCTGTTTTAATCATAAACTGCTAGTCAGTTTTGTGGCTGCATTTTAAGCATTTGTGGCTAACTATGTTGTTTTCTTTAATTTACTGACAATGAATTTTGTTACCGATTCCCTCATGTTTAACCATCCTTGCCTTCCTCAAATAAGCTCTCCTAAGCTGCTTCTTATAGATTAGTACTTGTTTTACACTTACCTTCTTAAGCAAACCAAGTTACATGAGTTTTGTTTTTTTTTTTTAAGAGGGAAAGAAAGAAAGTTATTAGCTTTGAGTACTAAGAATGTTACTTTGTAAAATGAATTGGGAAGCTTTGAGTTACAATGGCAACTCGAGATTTATATGCGCAATGCTAAGTTACATCTCACTGCCTTTTCCGATTTTTAGGATTGTGTCTCTAATTTTGATAACTAAAGTTCTGAAAACATCCATTTTATATATATTTTCAAGTATGTGGATATGAAGTTGAGCATAATGTTCTTTGATTTTTTTTTTTTTTTAAGCTTAACTATCTTTCCTGTTTCGGCTGTTAGGTGGTGTTTGTTTAGCTTTCTAGGGATTTATTGATCTGCCGTCTTTTTCAAGAACCAGCTTTTGGTTTTACCTGTTAGTTGTAGGGTCCATTTTCTAACTTGTTCTTTTTAGTTTTCTTCTTTTAAAGCCTTTTCTGCATTTTATTGGCTTATTTTCCCAATTCCTTAGGTTGACTGCATATATAATCTTCAGTTCTTGTTCAAGAAAATATTGCAAGTTTGCTTAAAAAAATGAAACCCACAACCACAAAGGAAAAAAGTATTTTACA
>CM052448.1:7659119-7683615 GCA_028533085.1 Varecia variegata | reverse complement strand
TCTTTGCACACGGCTGTGTGGCATTCCACCATGCAACTACGCTACAGTTATTGAAGAGCATTCACCTGTCATATTCACCTGTCTTCACCTATTAGGACCTCACACTCAAGTCCCACCATGACTTGTTGCAAAAAGTTCCCCCAGTCTTTTTGCAATTAGCTATGTAAATTTTTCAGAGATGAAAGAACGGGGAGTAGGAGGGTTTCCATGTCAATTGCTTTCAAAAAGTGCTCCTTACATGAAAGGAAGGACCTGCTGATGTATAACAATGGCCTTGACTTTAATCAACTTGTAGAAGTGTTCTTAAATCCTTGGCACCTACTTCCACTGGTCTATTCTAGAATCTCGTATACGATGGAATTCGTTAGCACAATGCCATGAATTGTTACATTGGGTTTCATGTATTAGTGTTTTGTAGTATTCTTAAAAGAGCATGGGGCCGTCAGATGTTTGGTCACCTGAATTCAAGTTTGAGAACCAGACTTACAGGCCAAGGAAACGGTATGAATTCAGGTGAAAGAGCATGGTGGTTGGTGTTTAGAAGGAATAAGTGGCTGGAGCAGGGATGTGTAGAGGGAGGACTGGACCTGAAGCTAGCAAAGTAGGATAAGGAATTAATTCATTATCAAGCTGAGGGTTTATACTTTGGAGAAAGCATAGAGATGTAAGGTTTTTGAACTGGTGGTAGGGAAGAGTAGAAGGTAGTGATGAATTATGCTTTAGGAAAGTGTCGTATTATGGTTTTAAAGATGTGTCCAATGTCTGCAAATTCTTTGATACTTCTCTCCTTAATGGGTGGAGCTTCATTCCCTCCCCTTGAGCGTGAACTGGACATAAGTGACTTCCTTCTATTACATAGAATACAGCAGGAGTGATAAGATGTCACTTCTGAAATTAGGTTACAAAAAGACTATGGTTTCCACCTTCGATGTTCTTTTTCTTTCCCAGTTTCCCTCTCTCATGATTCCCTCGCTCCTTGTCACTTGTGAGGCAGCCCTGGTGAGAGGGAAGCCAGCTGCCATGTTGTCAGGACACCTCAGGCAGCCATATGAGTGAGCTTGGAAGTGGATTCTCCCCCAGTGGAACCTTGAGATGCCTGTAAACTCCTGAGAGACCCTGAACCAGAACCATCCAGCTATGCTGCTCCCAGATTCTGACGTACCAAAACTGAGAAAATAAATGTGTGTTATTAATATTTTAAGCCATGACATTGAGGTAATTTGTTATCTATAATCAGTAGATAACTAATAGATTTGTACATCTCCTCTCTTCAAACCCATTCATATATTCCCCTGTCTTCACTTAAAAGTCCTGTTAGGATCTCACACTCAGTAAGTCCCACCATGAACTCACCGTCTTTCCTTCAGACTTGCTCCTCTTCCTGTGTTTCCTGTCTCCATCATTGGTACCACCCAATCAAATATGGGAGTTATCCTTAACTCTTTCCTTCTCACCCCCCAAATATTGTCATCAATGAAGTGCCCTTTATTCCTTTTAAATATGTCTGGCATTTATTCAAGTCTTTTTTTTTTTATTTTTATTTTTTGAGACAGAAATCAGACGAGATTGGGCGCATTCAGGGTGGTATGGCTGTAGAAAATACCTATGTACATTCTATCCAGACTCTTCTTATTAAATTACATTATATATGCCTATCTCCTTTATCCACTAAAAATAACAAACTTTAAAAATCAGTATAGTAATTGCCCACCAAAATAAATGTTTCACTTGTAAAGGGATAATGTACAGGTAGTCATAATAAAGGAGATTGAGCTAAGTATTAGCTCATCCTAAGACAAGTATGTGAGTTACTTTTTAAAAATTAATACATAAAATAACATCTTAGGAAGAAATCAAAGTAATCTGAGTGGACATTTCTAAAGGAACAATTGTTAACTTTTATGGCGTAATTTCTTTTATAGTAAATGTACATTAAGTAACATATTTTAAATTCATTTCAAAATTTGAGTACCCAGGTTTCACTAAATACCATGAATACTATGAAGTGGTTTCTCTCTGAGGGCACTGAGATGAGTCTTCAAACTTCTTGAAATTTTTTTTTAGTAATTGCAAAATGTGCCTGCTTAAAAAAATGGCATTAACCATATGCAGAGTTGTATATAATTTTAGTAAGGATTTGATAAATAATCAACTACCTGCAAAGAATGTTTGAATATGTTGTTGTATGGTAAAAATGAAGTTTAAGAAACTGCATACTTAATAATGGAACACAGATCTAGTTACTTCAAAATAAATATTTACTAGAATCAACTAGTAACCCTAGAAAACTATTAGAAATCTTTTTTAGATAACCCAACCAAGTCAGAGTAGTTAAAAATGACAAAGTAAAAGAAATGCCGTATAGTCAGTTATCCATGTCTACACCGTCTAAAAGAAGTTTAAAATTCTTATGTTAGTGTCCTCAGGACACTCAGCATATTCCTGGTAATGAAATATGCTAAATAATATTAACCTAGGCATTATGGAATCAAGAGGTATAACAGTACTGCCCAAATATAGAATGTGACATTGTAAGGAAGGTACAAAGAACATGGTCTTTTGGGTTAGAAAAGTCTGAGTCTGAATCCCAACTCCATGATTTACTAGTTGTATAGCCTTGGACAAGTTAGCTAATCTCCCAAGTCTCGATGTCGTCTTCTGTAAAATGAAGTTAGTTCTTTTTGTTTTTTTGAAACAGAGTCTCACTCTGTTGCCTGGGGTAGAGTGCTGTGGCGTCAGCCTAGCTCACAGCAACCTCAGACTCCTGGGCTTAAGCAATCATTCTGCCTCAGCCTCCCAAGGAGCTGGGACTACAGGCATGTGCCACCATGCCCGGCTAATTTTTTTCTATATATATTTTTAGCTGTCCAGATAATTTCTTTCTATTTTTAGTAGAGACGGGGTCTTGCTCTTGCTTAGGCTGGTCTTGAACTCCTGACCGCGAGCAATCCTCCTGCCTCAGCCTCCATGAAGCTAGTTCTTAAGCTAGGACTTAAGAGAATATATCTTCACAGTGCCTGCACATACATAATAGCACAAGGTTGGTTCTCCTTCCCTTTGCTGAAGGTAAGGTAATCATTATTAGGTGGATTGGGAAATGAAACTTTGTATTTTAGGGGCTAAAAGAGGGCAGGAGGCAATGTACCTGCATTCAAGCAGGGAAGAAATGACTGATAAGTAAAGAAATTGACATCATATTCTGATGGGGGGGGTAGGGAAGAGAAACATGAACAATGAGATTACCAGAGAGAAGAAAATGTAAAGGAGGTTTTCAATAGAAAACCTAATTTAATCAACCTAAATCTGCTGTTTATTTTTAACTCTTCGTCCTCATATAACCTATGTGGGTCTCACAAGCATATCATGTTGCTGCTCTAAGTATACTGTACACCAACCCTCACTTCACTTAATACATGATTGATGAAGACAATTTTTTGTCCTTTAAATTCTGTTTAGAGGAATTATATTCCTTGAGGAATGTGATATTAAAGCCATTCTTAAACAGTGGCTTCTACATTTTTTAAAAAACAGGTTACACATACCACTTATCTCTTTATCATTGAAGATAAGCAGCTGAAAACCTGCAGGACTGTGTTCTTTTAACCAGTACTAGTATGTAACTGGTGAATCTTATGACAGTTCAAAGTGCATGTTTACTCAAATTAGAAAGTTTTTAATAGCCACAGTTAAAGATTATGCTAGGTCATCAATATGGGATCAAAAAAGGACTTCTAAAAAAGAAGTTACACATGCACATAATTTAATAAATCTACTGAAAAAGAGAAAAAGGACTTATCTGTGAGGTTTAAAAAGGTTAGTAAGTAGAGGTGGGCCGGGCGAGGTGGCTCACGCCTGTAATCCTAGCACTCTGGGAGGCCGAGGCGGGCGGATTGTTTGAGCTCAGGAGTTCGAGACCAGCCTGAGCAAGAGCGAGACCCTGTCTCTACTAAAAATAGAAAGAAATTATCTGGACAACTAAAAATATATAGAAAAAATTAGCCGGCCATGGTGGCGCATGCCTGTAGTCTCAGCTACTCGGGAGGCTGAGGCAGAAGGATGGCTTGAGTCCAGGAGTTTGAACTTGCTGTGAGCTAGGCTGAAGCCACGGCACTCTAGCCCAGGCAACAGAGTGAGACTCTGTCTCAAAAAAAAAAAAAAAAAAAAAAAAAAAGGTTAGTAAGTAGAGGTGAAAGTCAGGTTCTATAGATTTACCCTATCAACATGAAAGTGTGACAGGGACAATCCAGTTTTAAAATTGGCGCATCACGTAGAAATGGCACATCAGAGGGAATATAGGGAAGGAAAGCCTTCAAGATTGGAAAGGGAGGCCGGGCACGGTGGCTCACGCCTGTAATCCTAGCACTCTGGGAGGCCGAGGTGGGAGGATCACTCAAGGTCAGGAGTTTGAGACCAGCCTGAGCAAGAGCAAGACCCCGTCTCTACTAAAAATAGAAAGAAATTATATGGAGAACTAAAAATATATATAGAAAAAATTAGCCAGGCATGGTGGCACACGCCTGTAGTCCCAGCTACTCGGGAGGCTGAGGCAGAAGGATTGCTTGAGCCCAGGAGTTTCAGGTTGCTGTGAGCTAGGCTGATGCCACGGCTCTCTAGCCCAGACAACAGAGTGAGACTCTATCTCCAAAAAAAAAAAAAAAAGAGATTAGAAAGGGAGATGAAAAGGGAGCTCATCTTGTTTCAGTTCCTTTGGGATCACTAAATCATCTGCTTCTGTTTGGTAGGTTTTATGGAAGTAGGTAAAGGGAGAAGAGGTGAAACTTTTCTCTCTAGTTTGACTTCCTTGCGTTTCTAATGATAATTCAAAAGAAAGTTATTTGACTTTGCAACCAACATGACAAAGAATCCTAATTGGAAAACAAAATTAAATCTCCTTTCAAGAACAGACTTTAACATTTATGGGATATTCATAAACTGGAATATTACTCAACAATAAAAAAGAAAAAACTACTCCTAAAAGAAAAAGCATGGATTGATCTCTAAAACGTGATGTTGCATCAAAGAAGACAGACAAAATTGAAGTGATGTTAAGAGGTTGCTGCTACGGTGACGCCACTGCACTCTAGCCCAGGCAACATGCAAGACCCTGTTTCCCCTACTGCCCCCCCAAATAGAAATCAAATATGAGCAGTGGGGTGCATTAAGAAAATGTGCCCCTACCTAATATTAAATGTGACCCAATGAACATGCCGTGTGATTCCATTTATGTGGAGTTCGGCAAAGCTAATATATGGCAAAACAATGATTGCTTTAGCAAGAAGGGATTGATTGGAATGGGGCAGAAGATAACTTTTAGGGGTGGTGGAAATGTTCTTTATGTTGATAGGGGTATTTACACAGTTGTATGAACTTGACCAACTCATTGTAAACTTTAAGATCTGTGCGTTTCACTGTATTCAAATTTTACCTTAATAAAAAATTCCTTTGTTTTACAAGTTCTGTCTGCTGGAACTTATTTATAAATTGTAATTACTCCTAAGACTAATGATTTGAAGATTTCTTTCTTATCCTAAAATTTAGTGTATTTGCCAGGGAAATAACAAAGATAAGTGATATAAATTGCTTTAAAGTAACTTGTATAGTTTTTTTTTTCATTGATACATAATAGATATGCATATTTTCAGGGTTCATGTGATAATTTGATGCATTCATGTGATGTATAAAGATCAAATCAGGGTAATTGGGATATCTGTCACCTTAAATGCTTATCGTTATATGCTAAGAACATTTGAAACATTCTAGCTATTTTGAGATGTGAAAGTTGAGTAGTTTATAGGCAAACACAGTCCTTTGGGAGTACTGTACTCTTGCCCAGTTAAGTGGGGTGAAAGTGCCTACAAAATTTTGACCTAAATATAAGGTAGGACACAAAACAAGTTAAATACATGATTTTTTTCCATTATGCCTTCTCTAAATTACTTTACCAGTAAGTAGCCTGACTCTTGACTCACTCAAGCCAGAGAATAGAACTTTTAGTGAAAATACCATGCAAAATAAGCTCATATAAATCATAAAAATTTTGGTTATTTTTCTTTTTATCTCCTAAAATCTCTTTTACCAAAATCATAAAATTTTAACTGCTTACTGCTTATTCTGTATTTGGGCATGATCATCATTGTTGCCATTGAAGTGAAATTTTAAGAGATCAAATATGGGCAGCTAGCATTAAAGTAACCCAATGAACATTGAGAGAGAAAAATATTTGCCTAATTCTTAACAGAAGGATCCTATCACAAATAATTGAAATTGTCAGCTAGAGGATTTTTTTCTTGTTGTAGGCAATCTCATTTTTAGCAGAAAACATAGGAAAATATTTCATGCCAGTAATTTGGGTGCACAAAGCCTTCAGAAAAAATTTGA
This sequence comes from Varecia variegata, assembly GCA_028533085.1. NCBI lineage: Eukaryota > Metazoa > Chordata > Mammalia > Primates > Lemuridae > Varecia > Varecia variegata. The sequence continues at coordinate 7,677,237 of CM052448.1, read as the reverse complement.
GCTAGAGATATATTCACAGTAACAAGAAAAATGTCACTTCTTTTTTTTTGAGAGAAGTCTGCTATGTTGTCCAGGCTGAAGTGCTGTGGCTGTTATTCACAGCCGCTATCATAGCACACTTGAACTCCTATGCTCAAAGGATCCTCCTGCCTTATCCTTCCAAGTAGCTGGGACTACCACTGTGCCCGGCAAATTTTACTTTTAAGACCAAAAATTGAATTAGCTCTACAGAGCACAGATTAAATGTAAGGAAACAAAAGAAGGGATGCCATAATAGTACATGACTTTAAATTCTTCATACAGCACCAGAATGCCTGTAAAGGCTCAAAATGGATAACCTTATTACACAAGAGGGTAAATAAATAAAACACATTTTCCAGGACCTGATTTTTCACGTGGTCAATGAGGCTGAACTTGTTCAAGATCCTTTTAAATTTTGAAAGCTCTAAAATTCTATATAATTATTTGGTCTTTATTCTAGATTGAGATACATAATCCTTCATTTCAAATTTACAGCATCCAAGGTATTAACGCAATTTTTCTGTTTTAAGATGCATTGATAGAAAGTCTCTGAAACTGGTTCCATTTACCAGGAGGTATAAATTCCTCTATTGTCAGTCTTTTACCCACTGCAGTACAGTGCCCATATGTGGTGCCCAAAGACCTTTAAAAAGTTGTTCTGTCAACAAAGGACATAAAGTACATGTTTGATGGACAGTGTTGGAGAGCTAGTCATTAGAGTAGAAAAGTGTGGTTAATTCCTGGGAAGCCTCACAAAAACCATTTATTTAAAACTTTTATAACATGAACCCCTGCTTTAATAGCAAGCTTGCTCAGTTTTGTGTAAGCTACTAGAGACTGACTGCTGGAACTTTGAAGTGATTCCTTTCACCTAGGGAGTTTAAGCAGGAATCATTCTAGCTAAGCAAATAAGATGAGTATAAAGCAATGTATTGCCAACATTCACTTAGCCACTGTGTATATCAACTCTGTTTATCATTAATTTCTTCTTGCCCTTGAACATTAAATGAAAAGGGTATTATTTGGTGAATCCTGAAATAAATTCAGGATTTATTTAAAATCCTGAATATAGAGGTTGATAGTTCTGACAGTAACTGATGTTTCCCCAACTCAAACTTTATGTGATTTTATGTTCACATAAAACCACATAACTGTGATATATTTGACTTATCATCCAGCATCTCTTAGGGTTGATGTTTTTATTTTGTAAGGTTGTCATACACACCATACAAAAGACTTGCATAGCCTATGCAGTTGGACATGTTTGTAAATCTCTTATGTGACAGAGCTTATTAGACTCATCTAACAAATCTGTTGGTAGATAGATACCTGATGCTAAATACCTGATATAAAAATACAGGATTGCACAGAAGAGGGTGTGGCTTGTTATAACACAGGTGATTACAGACAGACAAATCCTTCAAAAGGGAAGATGACAACTTTTATTGTTATTACAAAAGCAAATTTAACTTTAGTCATTTGAATAATTGCAAGAGCAGACTAAGGGCTTAATCCTCACACAGGCATCAAGTCAGGCACAGTAGGTAGCTACAAATCATAAGAGAAAGGTTTTTGTCTTACCTAGAGCACTCTTCCATGCTTTGGAATCAGGCTAAAACACTCAGCAAACCTAATCAGTTCCCTTTAATCCTGTTTTTAAAAAAATGAGATCCAGGTATTCACCTGCTGTTTAGTGAAAACTAGTCACTAAATCCTGGCCTGAGAGATATCCACATTTCCTTTAGAACAGAAGAAACCAGTTAACTAAGAGGTGTGTACATTTCTGAGTGCCCAATGTGTGAATCCTTAAGATGCAGACCTTGCAGGCTCAGACGTATTTCACCTAATGCGTGTGGAGGAAATGGAGGTGAGGACGATCACCTGAGGAGTGCGAGGGCTCGGCTCCAGCACAAACTCTTCCCCGGGCATCAGGAAAAGGAGGTAGCAAGGACTTGGGCTGACATCTGAAGCACTAAGCTAATGTGCGAGGCAGAGGGGAGCCTTGGGAAGCACAAAATGTCACTCCACCTGTGCGTCCACGAACCTGAGGTTTCCACATTGTTTTAAAGGGCACAGAGGCAAATGTTGACAAGGCAGAAAAGACAATTACCATTTCAAGGGTTGCTTAAATCCTGGTGTTTTCTGCCTAATCAGACATAATGCCAATCTAATTTTCCCTTACACTGGAGAAAAAAAGATTTTCATCTCCACTCCCACACCTCTAGGCCCTTATAATAATCCTTATTAAACAAGTCAGCTAGCATATTACTATTTCAAGGAAGCATAGGATTAGAGGTATGTGAGAACTGTATTTATTGAAGGGAAGACTCAGTAAGTTCTAGGATATTGGTAAGAATATCCTAGAGCCAAAATCAGCAAAAGTTGAACCAAATCTACCCTATCTGAATTCTGGCAGTAAATTGGTTCAATGGAATCCACTCAACTACTATTGGAAAATAAAACCACTTCCTCTTCCATTTACTATGAAATCTAATATAACCAACTGACTGCTACATTTAAACCTAGTAAGTCTTTTGAGTTGTGCATACAAAATTACACTTATTTAACAAGTTGCTGCCATGGCAAGATCTCTAAAGAAACAAGATCATGAATGTATTAGATGGATATCAGAATGTATTAGATCTGCTAGAATCACTGAAAAAGTTAGCTGGAAGAAATAAAAGCCATATTATTTGGAGACAGATAATCGTCCCCCAAGTCCAGTTGATTGCTATCTACACCAGTTGATTGCTATCTACCTTACATGTCTGTGAGAGGATTAATGGCACAGTTTATTCTGATAAGGTAGGCCAACACTGAATATAACATTTAATCATCCTACAGTCAGAGCTAGGTGCTATATGCAGAATTTTCACAAAGAGTTTAAAGGTAGAAAGTTGCCTGATGTTAAGAGCTGTAATTAAAACTGCATATTTGTCCCTTAAATACCTTAAATCCCTACCCAAAGCAATGACGCTAGCATCCAGGAAGTAGCAGTCTGTGAAGAAGTCCATGCCAGTAAGGAAAGGTGCTAGGGTGCTCTCATGTATAATAGTCATCAAAGGTCAAGGAGTTGTTACAGTCATGAATAGTGTTCTTGAAGATGGCCAGGGGAGTTTGGCTGATTTTTTTTCCAAAGTTCATCTTGGGAGCAGTTTTTGACCATAGGTTCAAACTTTTTCTTGAGTTGCAAAACTGCATCTGATTGCAAGTATGACCCAAAATATCTGTAGCGCTTCAGCTGAGAGGATGCAGTAATTGTTCAACATCACAGTTCAAAGTCCCATATTGTAAAAGCAGTTCTTGTAGTTTATGTAACCAGCAGACGAGTAAGAGTTAACTCGTTACAGTGAACAACCTGTACTATTACAGTTTACAACGTTTTTACATTCAGTTACCACATAGTCCGAGTCTAATTCAAAACAAAATATACATGGGCTTAATTATTCAAGAACACTTTACTATTTGTCACTTAATTTCATGATAATATACACTCAGTCCAACTCTTTTGGTTTGACTTTACATAGATTTTCACTGGATAAGTTCATTTTGTAAATTAAAAACAAATAAATGCTATATTTTCCCTTCTCCCACAACTAAGAAATAAGGGTTTAAAATGACAATTACATTAGTTTATTTCAATATTTCTTAAATTCACTTTATTAATTTAAAAAACTAAATAACCTAGCATGAAAGCTGTATAAAGAACATCAATGTGAAGGATACAAAGAAAATCATGATTCTAATGTATCTATGATAGAGAAAAAAAATTTAGGTCTGTAATACCCTAAATATGCAGTCAACTAGCCTATTTTTGCATTGTCGAGCATATGAACACATTTGTACTTTCAGAAATCAGAATGACAGCATAGGAATTTCTATTGGTCTTTAAAGGTCCAACATTTCCCATGCTGCCAGTTCACTTCAGACATTTTATTTCCTTATCCAAATGACTAGCCAGTGTAACCAGGAGTTTAAAATGTATCACCTTTAAGCAAGAACGCTTCTCAATTTTAAAGCCCATAAAATGTATGGTGTTGGTTAACTTTAACATTGGAATCTCTTCTGAATAATCTAATCTTGCAAATGTGCAAGAATCCAATGTAATTTTTATAATTACTTTTGTATTTTTATTTATTATCTGTTACTTTTTAAGAGGTAGGCCCTTCACAGTTGACATCCAAGTTGTTTGACTTAAGATTCTTGGCAACATGCACATAATATTCCAACAGGTAAATATTTTAATAGCAAACATAACTGGTTTTTTAAAAATGTGCTCAATTTAAAAGGGGAAATACCTTTGGAAACAATTTAGTGACTCTTGAACTTTTAAATATTCATTGAAATCCAAGCAATTGCTAGTATTTGTTCTTGTTAACATGGAAAGACAAAAGGAACTAATAGGTTCTGATTAAAGCTCCCATATTTCCCAGAAAAATAAAAGCCCAGAAATTTGCAGACATAATAAAATTTATTTAAATTTCATGCAATCTAATAGCCATTAAGTATAGTTAAAAGAAGCTGCAGGACAATAACTTTGCTCTGTCCATAAGATGTAGCCTCATTCATGAAACGAATGGGAATTCCATAGTTAAGAAAGCACTATTAGGTTAGTTAAGTTTTATGTTTTGTGACTGAAAATACAGTCTGACTAGGCTTTTCTTTTCTGAGGAGCAAGATTACAGGAAAGGGATTTGTCATTAAATATACAACTACAAAGTATCTTATGTAGAGATAGATCACAATCTAAAAGAAGCCCAGTCTTTGATAAATGGCCAACACTCAACATCAAGGGGGCTTCTGATGAACCCAGAAATTGTCTCTTCCAGTTCTCATGAAAAATTTCAAAGTCATGCCAGTTACAGCAGAAAGTCACCCTTCACTCCGAAAACCACAATGCTGCATTGTGGTTCATCCAAATCATGGTTAGCAAATTTGAGCTTTATACTTAAGAAAACTCAATTTTAAATAACTGAGAGAAAACTTACACTGTGCTTAATTCTATTTATCACTGGTAATTTTAGTCTGTGCAGATTCTGATGATTCTAAATATGTGTTCATTTAGTTGCTGGATATAGATTTAGCTTTAACCAGCAAGGATCATCCAACCTTTAAAGTTACTGATAGGAAGAATAAACTGAGTTGTAGAACTGGCACTTGCAATGGATACAGTTTTCCTACGAGATGCATGCAGCTCTTATAAATACTAAAAGAGGCATTTTTGCCAGGTCTTAACATGCTTTCTTCATTGTAAATTCCACTAATTTAATGAGTTAATAGAATTTTCTGTAAAGGTACAATTTCATTAAGCTTTACTTATAAAAACTACAGTATGCTGTTCTTTTATTTTACAATTTACTGTGTTTAAGAAATCATGTTAAAATATAAATTGGCAGAAAATAACTGATAAACCTAGTAAAGCAGTGTCACAGTTAGATAAAGGTAAAGATTTAATTGTATGTATGCATTGACCATCAAAAGAAGGGATCCAACTAATCCTTTCCTTTAATAAAAACCTGAACATTGTTTGTAAATGCCTCATTTAAAGGAGTGGATAGGGAAAGAGTTTAGAAAAGTCCAAGTAATAAAAGGTATTCAATTACTTGGTAAAGTTAAAAAGCTAATGCAACAATGTTACATCCAGATAAAAAACATTATTCAAAAGCAATTCAAATACCGAAAAGGATTTCAAATTGAATATTTTATTAACATGGTAGTTGTCTTTGTAACATGTGCACACACACTCGCACACTCAGAATGATCTGCCTGGGGAAAAATTACTAAATATGCCTAAGGGGAAAATGAAAAATAAAAAAATTCCTGTAGGTTTTCATTATTGTAGGCAATTATGTCCACATCACTTACAAAGCTATTGCCAAATCTGTCCAAGGAAGCAGAGTTTGAAAGGGGAAAAAAAAAATCTCAGGAAAAATTCAACAGTGGCACAGCAGAGCTCTCAATATGAGAAAGCTGACATAATGTGGACTTTTGCTGTGAATTTTCTCTTTGCAAAATATGGGGAGAGGTTTATCAATGGGCAGAAAATAAGAGAAGGCGGTGTGAAGTAGGCTTTTGCAGTCAATTTTCCTCACAGTATTGTGCAGGGTCATCAAGAAAATGCTTAGTCTTTCTCTGGAACCAGTTTCAGAACTTTTCCGATTGCAATGGTCTTACCTAGAAATGAAATTAAAAAAAAAAAAAAACCTTTCAGTAGTTAACAGCAAGTCTATGTTGTAAGATATTAAAGCTTATTATTTTAAATAAAAAACAAACTTTTGGAAATGAAAATTACTAATTAATTGGTTTTACCACCACAGCCATGATTTCTGATTAGGCATTATTAATAAGTGGGTCTTACTTGGAGGAGCTGGAAAAGAAATATGATTCCTTATATAAAAAACCCATCCTTGGACTAAAAAAATGGAATATCCATATGATGAAATACTATTCAGCAATAAAAAGGAATAATGTGCTGCATGGTTGAACATCAAAAACATGCCAAGTGAGATAAACTAGACACAAAGGATCACACATTATTATATGATTCTATTTATGGAAAGCCCGAAAAAGGCAAATAGAAAAAGTAGATTAGTGGTTGCCGGCTGGGGTAGGAAGAAGCGGTGATTATAGTTTCTTTTTAGGTGTTCTAAATGTTCTAAAATTAGAATGTGGTGATAGTTGTACAACTCTGTAACCATACTAAAATTTATTGAATTGTATACTTAAAACAGGTCAATTTCATATTATGTAAGTTATATCTCAATAAAGCTGCTAAAAACATAAACCTATCCTTAAGCAACTAAAAGGATGTAGCAGTTACTGCTGAACTACAATCCAGTGAACTTCCAGTAGTATCCTATGGATAGTAAGGGATAAAAACGCCACTGGGTCTTGTGAAAAACCTAAGTCAAGTTACCTTTTAGGAAAAAATAATTCTGGGGTTAAAAATTCCTGCTACCTTAATTTATTTTCTTCTATCTCCCCGATTTTTATTAGGTTCTGATTGGTAACCAAAATGATTATTTTGTTATATTCAGAGGATAAACTCAATAACCAGTTTCACTAACAACAATAAGAGTTTTAAGATATAAGGACTTCATTTATTTATTTTTTTGAGACAGGGTCTTCCTATATTGCCCAGGCTGGCCTCTAACTCCTGGGCTCAGGAGTAGCTGGAGTTACAGGCATTAGCTTCTGCACTCAGCTAGAATAATAACTTTAAAGTAAAACAAATACTGTCTTTATACAGTTTTCTCTGAAGTAAGGTTCAGAGACTATATTCGTTACAGGGCTTAGCATAGTTCCTGACACTCAGAAGATATACAGTAAATTTTTGCTAAATGGAATCAGAACTAACATGTGAATTGACTATTCTGTATTTAAATTGAACCATAAGTTTTTTCTTCCTCCATAAAAATAAATGAACCATAAAGTTTTATGTAAAGGTTTCCACAGTCTTAGTTATTTACAGTTAGAAATATTAATAATTCATAAGAAAATGTTTGATAACAATCATTTTGTTGTCATACCAAAGAATTTCATGACCCCAAGAAAGGAAAATTACAGTTGTTCTGCATCACCAAGATGTAGGCAGAAATGGATGCATACCAAAGAACATGAAATCAAAACTCTGAAAAAGTAGGTGTTAAAAATATATATCAATCTGTTTATCACCTTTATTCTCTACACATATTACAAAAGGATTTTATCATAGAAATGTCTTACTTAGTAAATAAAATTGCTCTGCAATCCCATTACTCACAAAATGTCAAAATGAAGACTCTTCATGTAGAGCATTACTAAATTTAGCATTACTGCTAAAACATATAATTCTACTCAAACAACTTACGAATATATTTCTTTGAATCTGTTGCAATGTGTACTGTACTCAGGATGAAGGTTACCAAAGCTGGGCATCCTACTACACATCAATTTAAAATTCTTACCGTCTCGCCATCAAATTGGCACTGATTGACCAACACTATGGTGCTCACAGGGTAGTAATATTCTCCAGGGATTAGGGGGTTGGGGGGGTAAACTCACAACTAATGGATGTGGTGAGCATTGTAGAGGGGAAGGGCATGCCTCTAATCCTCGCTTGGGTGAGGCAAAGACATAAAATGTAACCAAAACGTTTGTACCCTCATAATATCCTGAAGTAAAAAAATAAATAAATAAGTCTTACCCTCATCTCTTAAGGTAAAACGACCCATCTGAGGGAAGTCTTTAAAGGTCTCGAGGCAGATGGTTCCTGCTGTCCTTAAACGAGCAATGCATACTTGATCTTGCTTCACAAAACGGGGTCGAGTCTTACTTTTTTCTCCTGATTTTTTGTCTACCAAGCAGATTAAGGCCTAATCAAGAAAAGAGGATGAGAAGATCAGAATAATGCCAAATACAAGAATCTTTAGGAAAAACAGGAGTACAAATAAAAGTGCATCACTACTGCTGCTCAGAAATTATCAAGATAAAATAGTCTTAAAACCAAAATAAACAAACCAACCAATTATCTTAAAACAAACTCACTGTTATTTCCACTTCCTCAATACAGGTGTGAATATGCAGCACCGCATTATACCCTGGGCAGATGATGGATTTGTGCTCTATAATCACTATCTGTCAAACAAACAAACAAAAGTTCTTATCTTTATCCCTAGGGTAAAAAAGAATTGAATATTGTCAAGTGCCATATAGTATCACAAGAATTAGTGTAACTCACCATCTCAGTAGGACACCAGCTAAAGTTATTTCTGTGTTAGAGGTGATGGGTCTTATTAATTTTGTTCACAAGATAGATAAGGTTATTTAACCTCAAGCATGTATTTCAATATCCTATACCTTACTTATCTTCTTGGCAAGTGCCTGATCAACTTTAAAAACACAACAGGCAAGCCGGGGCCTGTGGCTCACACCTATAGTCCTAGCTACTTGGGAGGCTGAGGTGAGAGGATAACTTGAGCCCCAGGAGTTCAGAGTCCAGCCTGGGCAACACAGCAAGACCCCATCTCAAAAACAAAAACAAACAAAAACAAAACAACCACACAAGTAGCAGGCAGACTTTCTTCTCTGGGAAGTCTTTCCTTTATATTCCCCAAGGAATTATGCTAATCGTTACTGCTCACAAGTTACCTACAGGTGAACTTACAGCTCTATACTTACAGCTCCATTTCTCAATATCCAAAGTCCAGTAAAAGTAAACAATCTGACATCTGGCATCAACATCTAACGTGATTAACTGTCATATCTTTTAACAGAACTCAAAAATTCTGTTAACGATACCAATCATTTACTGTCATTCTCCCAGGGAGGTCAGATTGCTAATGACAGGGAGAAAAACGTGTGTGTGATTTCCTGTCTGGAAGCTTATTTGCTTGGAACAAGCACACAAACCATGACTTCCAAGGCAATTGTACTCTAGTCAAAGTAAATATTATATATAATAAATTTATCAACAGGAGATCAAAAATAAAAAGGAACTCACAAAGAGTATTACTTCCTACTCAAATAGCACTTGTACCATCTTGAAGACCTTATGTGTATGAGATACACACATCACGGCTGTAATATATAAATGGTTTATACCATTTCAAATCCCTTTCTACACACTAATGTGGGTTAAGTGGCATGTCCTAATTTCATTTAGACACTAAAAATCACTAAGACCACTACAATAACTTGTTTACCTGGGCATCAAATGTACGTCCAGAATGACAAAGATTATTAGGATCACAAAGTATGAATCCGGGAAGAATTTCCTCTTCTTCAATTCCTTTCAGTCTGATTTTGAGGTTTTCACCTGGGGCTACAGTATCAGTCTCCACATCATCAGAAAGTATTCCAAGAACTTCCACGTTGTGCTTTAAGAGAAACCAAGATTGGAGGTTTTCTGACATATTCACTGTATTACAGAATAAAAAATCTGAATACTTGGTCAATAAAGAGTTACACGTCAAGGCCGGCAATGGTGGCTCACACCTGTAATCCTAGCACTCTAGGAGGCCAAGGCAGAAGGATCATTTGAGCTCAGGAGTTCCAGACCAGCCTGAGCAAGAGTGAGACCCAGTCTCTACTAAAAATAGAATTGTGGTGGCACACGCCTGTAGTTCCAGCTGCTTGGGAGGGTGAGGCAGGACGACTGCTCGGGCCCAGGAGTTTGAGGTTGCAGTAAGCTATGATGGTGCCACTGCACTCTAGCTGGGGCCACAGAGCGCAACTCAATCAATAAATGCTTTGGACAAAAGATGCTATGGTAGAATACTGTAATCTCCCATGCATAATACATCCAAAAACCCGAATGTCCAATTCCTAAGGTACCAATTATACTTAAACATTACATTGACAGTGGAAACCTTTTCTAATTCACTGGGCTTGGAATGAGCATGGTAAATAAATTCTCATATCTGAAGGTCCTGATAATTCATGTCTATGTTCCTACATAAGTAACATTTTTGGAGCTGTTCGAGAAACCCTCTCTGGAAAACCAGTAATAGTTTCTTAGCAACAGGTTATCTGCAAATATCAGGAATTGAGAAATCAGAAATAACACAAGGGAATAATTCATAGTGATTCTGCATGTTTTAATGAAACTCTAATGGTGAAAAACTTGTAAGACAGTTAAGACCCATTTAGGATAAAGGCAAACCCTCTGCATAGCTTAGACTCATTATTTTGTAGTATCCAACCTAACTATACATACACACACACACACCACTTACTACATCATGATTAAAACAGTTTTCATCCCTGGCTCTTACTGTGTTAACTGAAGAAAGTCACTTCATCATTCCAGATCTCTATTTACTTGCCTATAAAATAAGGAGGTTGGTAGTCTCTTCACAATGCATCTTTTAGCTCTAACACGGTGTTAAGACCCCTTCATTTGTCATTGAAAAATAATAGCACCAAATTTTGTGCTTGACATTAACAAAACATAATCCTGATTTTATCTATTTATTTATTTAGAGTCTGGCTCTATTGCCGGGGCTAGAGTGCTGTGGCATCAGCCTAGCTCACGGCAACCTCAAACTCCTGGGCTCAAGAAATCCTCCTGCCTCAGCCTCCTGAGTAGCTGGGACTACAGGCATGCGCCACCATGCCCGGCTAATTTTTTCTAGATATATTTTTAGTTGTCCAGCTAATTTTCTTTCTATTTTCAGTAGAGATGGGGGTCTCGCTCTTGCTCAGGCTGGTCTTGAACTCCTGAGCTCAAACAATCCACCCGCCTCAACCTCCCAGAGTGCTAGGATTACAGGCATGAGCCACTGTGCGCGGCCATAATCCTGACTTTAAAAAGTTAAGTTTCTTTTAATGGAAATCCCTGTGCTTTTACAAAGTTCTGGCTCTTTGCTAATATTTTCAAGAGAAAATCTAAATGGGAAAGAGCATAACTAATTCTTACCTTGTTTGGCATCATCACGAGCTGCTGGCCTTTACAAATAGATCCTGATTCCAGCTTTCCCAGGACCACTGTGCCCATGTCCTGTTGAAATTTAACATAAAAAAATCAAGATTCAGACTTTTGTTGATGCTCTATAGCAGCTCAACAGCCCAGAGTGAAATTCTACAGGGCTTATTCAGAAAGGAAAATCATTAGCTCAATGGTAGAATGCTTGGAATTAATCTTAAATATAGGGGAATTAACAAACACTCTATAAAAGTTTGTCATAAGCATCTGTATAATTATATATTAATAATTAAATATGCCTAAGATTTTGAAAGAAAGTTTGGTACAGAAAGCAGCATAGAATTTTATGTCGTAAGATCTGAACTGTTTGTACAAATTCAGGTTCTCCTGATCTCTGAATCTGTTTCCTCAGGTGTAAAACTGGAAAAACAATACTTGTTAATTTTAGAATGCAGCTAATGAAGGAATATAGTATTCGAGGAGTGCAAAACATTACGTAAATTGATACTGCAAAACTTAAAAAAAAAAAAAAAAAAAAAACAAGCTGAAAATCCAGTTAAACACAATGAAGTCTTATTTTTTTTAAAGACCAACATCCAGTGTTGGTGAGGCTATGGTAAAACTAACACCCACATGCCGCTGGTGGTAATATAAGTTAGCACAGCATGTTTGGGAGGCTACTTACCAATATCCATCAACTTTTATATGAAAATCCTTTAAACCCAGCAGTTTCATTTGTATGGGTTTATCACTAAGAAATGACCACTGGCTCATTGGGAAACAGCAGCCGATGTAAACTAAACTTGCTTAATAAATTATAGCCTATCTATACCACTAATATGCAGACATTTAAAAAAAGACATCTTTGTTATGTTGTTAATAACATTGTTTCATAATTAGAAACAAAACACAAAACAATGATCTCACCCCCATAAAACCCAATTTCTTTAACATTTTGGGTACCTTGTACTTATCCACAATTGGCAGCCTGATTGGTCCATCAACTGATCTATTGAAGTTTGGCAAATTATCCAGATATGGAATAAATGGTAATCCGCTGAGAATATAACAATATACATTTTAAAAAGTCAACATAAATATCAAAATTTTTAAAGAAGTCACAAAAGTGTGGCTTTAAACAAAAAACATGGTTATAAAACTATTTCCATTCTACCCATGTACTCTTCTCATTTAACCAATTTATTATCCATTTCATCTCAGCTCAGTATAATATAAGGCTTCCCCATAAACGTATTAAGATTTAGAAAAATATGTTATAGGAAAATAGCCCATATGTCGTAATCATATATTCCATTAATAAATTTTTATGGACTTTTCCAGCTCTGAAACCAAGATTCCATAACATAATTTCCCCTTTAAAACTACACTGTTTGGATTGGGAGACCTAATATTTTCAGAATGGCTGTGCTCCCCAAATTGATCTACAGATTCAATGCAATCCTTATTAAAATCCCAGCTGCCTATTTTGCAGAAATTACAAGCTGATCCTAATGTTCAGATGGAAATTTAAGGGACTCAGAACAGCCAAAACAATCTTGAAAAAGAACGGAACTGAAGACTACACTTTCTGATTTCCAAACCTCAAAGCTTCAGTAATCAAGGCTATGTTATACTGGCCCAGGACAGATATATAGATTTATAGAAGAGAACTGAACAGTCCAGAAATAAACTCTTACATCTGTGGTCATTTGATTTTCAATGAAGGTGCCAATCCAATTCAATGGAAAAAGAATAGTCTTTTCAACAAATTGTGCCTAACAACTGGACGTCTATATGCAAAAACAAAATGAACCTAGACACATACCTTATACCTTGCACAAAAATTTACTCAAAACAAAACATACACCTAAATGTAAAAGCTAAAACTGTAACACACTTAGAAGAAAACACAGGGCCAAATCTTCATGACCTTGCATCAGGTGACGTTTTCTTAGGTATGATAGCAAAAGAACTATCAACCAAAGGAAAAAAAATAGATAAATTGGACTTCATCAAAATTAAAACCTTTTGGGCTTCAAAGGACACCATCAAGAATGTGAAAAAGGCAATCCATAGAATAAGAGAAAATATTTGCTAATCATGTATCTGATGAGGGGCTTGCATTGCATCCTGTACAAAAAGAACTCTTATGACTCAATAACAAAAAGACAACCCAATTTAAAAGGGGCAAAGTTCTTGCTATTTTTAAAGCCAAGATTACTTTCAAAATTTTCTTAAATTACTTACAAAGAGACATTTTTTTTAAAACAGGAAGAAATGGTTACTTACATGTACCAAGGGCAGAAATCCGACTGCTCTTTGAGATTTGCTCCAGTCAGTCCTGAGCAGGGCATGAAGTGAATGTCCTTTTTGGGATTGAAGCCAACTTTTTTCAAAAATGGCACTAGTTTCTCTTTACATTCTTCATATCTATGAATATTTTTAAATAATTATAATGTAAACCAAACAAACTCTAGTTTCATCAGTAAACAAATTAAGGTTTAGAAAAACCCTAGAGAAAAGGCATACAATAACAAAACCATCCTTAATTCCACTAACATGTCTATAAAATAACATTAACACATCTAAGCCTACCTCTCATTGCTCCAATTTACTGTTGGATCATCCATCTTATTAATGAGCACAATTAAGTGTTTTACACCTGCTGTCTTTGCCAACATTGCATGTTCTCTTGTCTGTCCTCCTTTTTCAAATCCAGTTTCAAACTCTCCTTTCCTGGCTGAGATTACCTAATTCCAAGCAATGAAACAGGTTACTCTTACACATCGGATCTATCCTTCTAGCAGTAAATTATCTTTCTTTTCAGTTATATCACAAGTTTTTTGTAAGAAAATAGAAGCAAACGAGTTATAATGTACATGCTTCTGAATGTCACAAATCAAACAATGTCTAGTTGGTTTAAGATTATGGAATGTTTCTTTCAACACCCCAAATTCCGAAAATCTAGGATGCCTGTATATTTTATAATTGAAATAGTTTCTAGACATTATAACTACAAAAAGAAAGGTGTATGTGATCCAGTCACATACACTGTCAAGATCACAAAATGACTGAAGACCTTAAGAAACAGATGGTTTCTGACTCATTTTTTACCCACTGTACCTATCAGTGGGCTTGGCATTTGATAGACACTAAGTTCTGACACACTTATAGATAACAGCAATGGGAGAGAAAAGGTGAACCATATTTTCAGAGGCAAATCAAATTATAAAGATTTCATGAGCAGATTGTGACAAAAATGCAAATTGTGAGTGTGTACATCAATATAATTCACTTCAACCTAAATTCAAATACTGAAGAGATAAGCTGGACTGCTAACAAGTACACAGATGGACTGGAAATGTCCTTACCAGCACAGCCAAATCAGCTTGAGAGGCACCACCAATCATATTTGGGACAAAACTCTTGTGGCCGGGGGCATCTAGAATTGTGAAATGCTTCTTTTCGGTTTCAAAATAGGCACGACCCACTTCTACTGTTTTACCCTTGTCTCGTTCTTCCTGATTTGTATCTAAGGCCCAAGACAGGTACCTGAAATAATTTTTAAAATAAGAATAATACTGCTAAGAACTTAAGAGTTTTTCAGATGTTCTTCTACCATTAAAGGTGTAACTGGTAACATCCAGCTTTATATCCATCCATCATACAACATCAAAATTATGAACAGGATTGGTGAAATGAAATTTAAAAGAATAAAACTTGTATTACTGTGATTCAAACACTTGGAGCTTTTATATACATCTATAGTCAATTATGTATTTCATAAGCAAACATTATGACAAGCTGAGAACATACACAAAGATTACTTAGTACTAATTCCAATATCACTGTGAATTAAGTAATAATGAGCTCCTTTATATTTCATTTTTATAATCATTGGCACAAAATATAATACAAGTAATAGCTGTCTATGGATATTTTTCAAAAGTGAAGGCTGCTAACCCACCATGTGGGAGCACTGGTTACTTGCTAAAAATTACTTCAATATTACTTGCCAAGTAAAAATTATAAATAAGTTCAAACCATCTATTAATAGTAGACATTAATTTCATCCATATTTCACACAGTATCCTCCATTTCTTACTATAACACTGACTAGGATCTTTCCCCCCTTAGTACAGGATAACACAATTTTATTTTTAGAAAATGACCATCAATGCCCCATTGAGATACGGCTTGTTAACTTTTTAAAAATAAAATAAGAGCTATGATTAGAAAGCAGAAAAAAGACCCTTTCTCTCATCATCAAAAGGCAACCACTGTCGGCCGGGTGCAGTGGCTCACGCCTATAATCCTAGCACTCTGGAAGGCCGAGGCGGGCGGATCATTTGAGCTCAGGAGTTCGAGACCAGCCTGAGCAAGAGCGAGACCCCGTCTCTACTAAAAATGGAAAGAAATGATCTGGCCAACTAAAAATATATATAGAAAAAATTAGCTGGACATGGTGGCGCATGCCTGTAGTCCCAGCTACTCGGGAGGCTGAGGCAGGAGGATCACTTGAGCCCAGGAGTTTGAGGTTGCTGTGAGCTAGGCTGACGCCACGGCATTCTAGCCTGAGCAACAGAGTGAGACTCCGTCTCAAAAAAAAAAAAAAAAATAAGGCAACCACTATGGATAATGCCTTCTATTCTTTTTTCTTTCCAGCATTTATTTACGTAATGGTCATATCCTAACTATAATTATGTTTCCGGCTTTCTCCCCAAATACCACTGTAATGTAAGTCCTATTGCTGGCTATTATAAATTCTATAAATGTAATGTTTAAGTGGTTATATGGGCCGGGCGTGGTGGCTCACGCCTATAATCCTAGCACTCTGGGAGGTTGAGGCAGGCAGATTGTTTGAGCTCAGGAGATCGAGACCAGCCTGAGGAAGAGACGAGACCCCGTCTCTACTAAAAATAGAAAGAAATCATATGGACAGCTAAAAATATATATAGAAAAATTAGCCAGGCATGGTGGCCCATGCCTGTTGTCCCAGCTACTCGGGAGGCTGAGGCAGGAAGATTGCTTGAGCCCAGGAATGTGAGGTTGCTGTGAGCTAGGCTGACGCCACGGCACTCACTCTGGCCCAGGCAACAGAGTGAGACTCTGTCTCAAAAAAAAAAAAAAAATTAAGTGGTTATATGACCTAATTAAATGGATGGTTTATAATTTCTTCAACAAGTCTATTAGCAGATGTTTGGATCATTTCCAAATTTCCTCTGTGTAAGTCATTAAATCATTAGGAACAGATCTACTGTGTATTCTGAGAGGAAGGGAAAACTTTCCTTTGTTATAATACCATTTTAGACCTCAAGAATTTATATTTTAGTAGACTACAAAAGCATTAAGTGGGCATCATTTCTTTAAAAGTAATTTATAGTGTCATAAAAGTTTACTATACCAAGTTTCTCTGTTTTTTTCTTTAGCTTCTCTTTCATACTTTTCAAGTGTCCTTTTGTCAACCATTCCAGTCAAATACCTGAAAACATTTCAAGAAAAAAATAAGTAAACACTTAATTACTCACAAATTACTCAGTGCAGTCAGGAAAAATTTAAAGCCCTTGAGAGGGAATTTCAACTCCGGAAAACAGCTATTTTAAAGTAAATAAATGTACCACTGGTGAATGCTAAAATTGTGGGAAGTTTAAGTGGAAAAATGATATTTGCACAGTCTCAAATTATCAGGTAAAGCAAAGAAGTAACTTTATAGTAGCAGAGAATCCTGACTGACAACACCTTAACCAAGTACTCATGGCTAACATTACCAGTAATAAGTAAAAACATACTGTCCATAAAACAGGACTGACATCAAGGACCCCCAAAATGATGAACTGAAAATAACACAAAGTATCTTCTGTGAAGCTACTGTCCAAAATGCAGAATCTCATCCAATTGTGAGAAAACATTAATCAAACCGAAACTGAAGAATAGCACTCTTAATTTCTAGTCATAAAAGACAAGGAAAGATTGAGGAAATGTCACAGGTTGGAGGAAACTAAGGACACTAGTAGAAAAACTAGTGAAATTCAAATAAGATCTGTATCGTAGTTAATAGTATTGTGTCAATGTTAATTTCCTAGCTTTGATGACTGCACTGTGGTTATGTAAGATGTTAACATCAGGGTCGGATGAATGAAGAGTAACTTTCAACCTTTCTGTAAATTAAAATTATTTCAGAATACAGTTTCTTAAAAAAATAAATGTAAGCTAAGCACGGTGGCACATGCCTGTAGTCCCAGCTACTCAGGAGGCTGAGGCAAGAGGATCGCTTGAGCCTAGAGTTCAAGACTAGTGTGCTGTGACTGTGCCTATGAATAGCCACTGCACTGCAGCCTGGACAACATAACAATTAAATTTTTTAAAACTATGTATTAAAATTAAAATGCATTAGGCCGGGCGCGGTGGCTCACGCCTGTAATCCTAGCACTCTGGGAGGCCGAGGCGGGTGGATCGCTCAAGGTCAGGAGTTCAAGACCAGCCTGAGCAACAGTGAGACCCCGTCTCTACTAAAAATAAAAAGAAATTATCTGGCCAACTAAAATATATATATAGAAAAAATTAGCCGGGCATGGTGGCGCATGCCTGTAGTCCCAGCTACTCGGGAGGCTGAGGCAGGAGGATTGCTTGAGCCCAGGAGTTTGAGGTTGCTGTGAGCTAGGCTGACGCCACGGCACTCACTCTAGCCCGGGC
>CM052448.1:7645223-7658619 GCA_028533085.1 Varecia variegata | reverse complement strand
TGAGCCACCGCGCCCGGCCAAAACATTCTACAATTTAAAGTGTTTGTCTTAAGACTGTAAAGGTTACAGAAGCAAAGATAAGTGTCAGACCAAAAACAATGAGGTGCTTAATATGCACATATTGATGATATTAAAAGGCCCAAAAATAAGTTGACCATGGTTTCCCATGATGGAAAAAAGCTTTCTATGAAACATTCAGACTGTGGATCACATCACATAAAGTTAATGGCAATGCCAGTCACATCCATGAACTGATGTTTTTGAAATGAACCAGAAAAATCACGTTATGTATAGCAAGATATTCTTTAAATTTGAACTCAATATAATTGTGCCCAGTCTTCACACATGCACAAACAATGCTGACTCATTCATTCTACTCTGGTATTATTCATAATGCATATGAGATCCAGATTTCACTGGCTACTAATTAGCCTGGGCTTAGAATTCTCCTAGGTTCAAAGTCATTTGTTCATGGTTAACAAACAGATGACCATTAGGGCTTGATTTCTCACATCCTGTATGGCTCATATCTGGTAGTGAAAGACGTTAGAAACTCTCCTGAGGAATGAAATTATGGTTTCAAATTAAGTATATGATAAAGGAAGATTAATGAACTGGCTGTAATATTAGGTACATTACTACAAATTTTAAAACATGATTTTACAAGACAGCCAACCACCAGTACTGCCTGTGATTTAACACAGATCTGGATCTCAAAACTAAATCATGGTGAAACAACACAAACACAAAGGTCACATATTGTATGATTCCATTTATATGAAATATTCAGAATAGGTAAATCTGTAGAGACAGAAAGCACACTGGTGGACTGGTGGCTGCCAGAAGCTGGGAGGAAGGGGAAATGGGGAGTAACTGCTTAATGAATGTGGGTTTCCTTTTGGGGTGATAAAAATGTTTTGGACAAATAGAAGTGCTGGCTGTACAACACACTATGAATGTACAAATGCCACTGAATTGTTCATTTTTAAATGGTTAATTTTATGCAGATTTAACCTCAATTTTAAAAAGAGGTATAAAATTTTTTTAAATATCTGAAACATGGAGAATGCTACTCAGCCAGCTCATCAATACAGCACAAGTTAGTTAAGGTCATATGTATGTCAGGTAATAAAAGCTATGTTTTGGCCGGGCGCGGTGGCTCACGCCTGTAATCCTAGCACTTGGGAGGCCGAGGAGGGCGGATTGTTTGAGCTCAGGAGTTCGAGACCAGCCTGAGCAAGAGCAAGACCCTGTCTCTACTAAAAATAGAAAGAAATTGTATGTGGACAGCTAAAATATATATAGAAAAATTAGCCGGGCATGGTAGCACATGCCTGTAGTCCCAGCTACTCGGGAGGCTGAGGCAGCAGGATCGCTTAAGCCCAGCAGTTTGAGGTTGCTGTGAGCTAGGCTGACGCCACAGCACTCACTCTAGCCCGGGCAACAAAGCGAGACTCTGTCTCAAAAAAAAAAAAAAAGCTATGTTTTGATTCAAGTTACATGTTTTAAACACAAATCTTTGGCTAATTCTTAAAAAGTACTTAATCCGTATATTCAATAAATCAGCAATTTAAATTTTTGCTGCTTTAGATACAAAAACTAATCTTTAACCCTCTTTACACACTAAATATAACTATACAAAATGTTTAACTTAGCCATCCTAATTAAAATTTTCAGTCTTGTTAGCTAAATGGTGTGTTCATTAAAGACAAAAGCAACTTCAGTGCCGTCACGTTAGTCACAAGGGTCTTACGTTGCAATGGAAGTGAGAAATATGTGTGAAAAAATTCTGTCCAAGTTTCTGTAATGATGGAAATGTTCCATACATACCTGTGCTGGGATATGACAGTCACTAGCCACATGTGGCTATTGTGCCTGAGGAACTGAATTTTAAATTTTATTTAATTTTAGTAAATTTAAATTAGCCACATCTGGCTAATGGCTACATATTGGACTCAGTTCCAGCTCCTCTTAAGGATTCTCCATAATTGTACACACTCGCCTACCTGATTTCCCACTTTGGTCCTGTTCCTGTCCGCCCCAGCACCCTGTAAGGCAATGATCTCTCCCCCAGGACATGACACCTCTTTCAATTACAGGTGCCCTCTATGTTAGTTCTTGCTCCCTAGGAGATTATAGACTTCCAGAATGAACTGTGGGGTGGATCAGCTTCTGAAATATGGAGACTTTCTTCTCTATTCTTATAATCTCCACAGTTGGCACAGTGTACTCTAGAGAATACACAAACAATTTGTACTGAATTTACTTCAGCAATTTTTTTTTTATTTTCATACTGGTTCCTTCTAATCTTATCACTTCACTTTTCTCACCAACCCTAGCCTCTGTGTATTTGCCGTATTTCCAACAGAGTTCAATGGAGTAAAAATAATCCTAAGTGTGCCAGCTTTCTAAAGAGGGGGTAGAGAAACATTATATTCAAGAGATGTTAAAATATAGCTTAAGTAAGGAACTTCTCTACCACTCACTCAGGTGACCATACAGTCCCACCAACATTGCGCACTGAGGTATTTTTTTCCTATAGACCACACTGGAAAACAGTAAAGCAGACATCAGAAAGAAAAGTCTCCAGAACACATAAAAATGTGGATGGTTTTGCCTTAATTACTTAACACTCTAAAAAAATGTAGAAAGAAGCAATTTCAAAATATTACTTTTAAATTACAGCATTGTCCACTTATGATAAATGCCATTCTGCTACTACTGAGACAGAACATAAATTCAGTGCCATAGTCCAAATTCATGGGCCCAGTCTCTGAAAAAGTACTTAATATCAAATCACAAGGATCAGTCTAGCAGAGTCACTACTACTACAGTAAGTTTTGGCGTGACATAAATTCTAATCCTCGCTCTTCCTTTTACTCATGGACATGACCTAAGTTATTTAGCTTCTCTGACCCTTAATTTTCTCATCTGTAAAATGGGTCAACAGTACCTAAAGCTCAGGAGAATACTGTGAAGACCTGATATGGGCATATTAAGCACTGGCGGTAATTTCTCAATAATGTATTACAAGCACTTTAAAGCCCCAACATAATTACAAAAATTTTTAAGAATGAAACATTAGAAAGGCAAATGCCAGGGCCACTCTCTCAGAAAACCCATGCTGGTTGTATTAATTGGCTCTAGGCATTCCTCTTTACCCCATTATTAAACAGCACAGTGTGACAGAGCACTAAACTAACAGTTGGCAAATTTAGATTCTAGACTCAACTGTGTCATTACCTCTGAGCGTGACCTTAGGCGTTTATTTGGCATCTCTAAGGCTTTAGTTTCTTTAGCTGAAAAAAGGAGCTTGAAATCCTACTGCTAGGGTCATTTCCAGCTGTACGGTTCTGTTCTAAGACCCTATTTATTCAGTCACTAAAGCAATGCCACATATCAACCTAATTAGACTTTCTGTATGTAAAGTAACTAAATTCCACTGTATTTTTCAAACAACCCTACAAGATAGTCTTACTTATGATCTGTATCCCATCTATTTGATAAACAATTTGACACATATTTAAAATACATCAACCAAAACCATGTCAGGTAGCCCCAATAAAGTATAAAAATAACAGAAAAACATCTTTCTGCTATCAATATCAACCACCCAAAGGAGACAGACACAGATGGCTTAGTAGTATGGTAATATACTGGAGTTATACATACAAACAGCCAAGAAATTATCCAATCACATCCTAAGGTATGCACTTTTTGTTTTTTTCCAGTGAAGTTACATACAATTACCCAGTTGGAATGTGGTTTGGAACTGAGTGTCACCATTCTTAGGCTAATGAAAGATGCCAAGGAAATCCTTAGTAATTGTTTCTCTCTCCTCATCAGAATTATGATGGGTAACTGGTTCAACTTGGAGTACTGTCACAACTAAGTTTTCTTAGAACAAAACCATTAATGAAGAAACCAAATACGTCTATAGCCTAGCCATGCTTTGTTAAAATCTATTGAAAACAAGGACAAAACTTTTAAGCTTTGATATGAATCAACAATTGACAGCAAAAAACAGAGTCTGAGGACTTCAGAACAATCAAGAGCCTCCAACTAGAGGCCAAATTCTTGCTTCCCAAAGATTTTTAAGAACTGAGGGTAGAATGATAAAATTCTAAATTAACATGCCCCAATAGATACACTGGCCAGAATCTTAGTAACTACACTCACTACTGTTTGATATGAAAGAGACAACAGGTAGTGTAAAAAGATAACCTGGGCTCTACTTTAGCGAAGTCTTGGCAAACTTAAATCTAAATAGGGAAACACAAGGAGGGGGGATTTTCTATGTGAATTAGATCTTAAACAAACTAACACAAAGTATTCATGAAGAACACTTAGCAAATATTAATAATAGATAAATCTTTAGTTTTATGATTAGGGTGACAAGATTGAAATTGTTTACATAAGGAATCCCTGCTCTCAGCTTTGAAAGCCACCTACCCCGTTTCTATGGCCCTCTTAACACACTGTGTCTTCCACTAGAGTTAACTGGACACGTGACCCCTTTTTCTAGCCTCCTTGAGGACCACAATTTATTCATCTTGGTGTAACTTCAAGTGCCCAGCACAGCATTCAGTGGACAGGCGAAGCTTTGGTTAATTGGTTGCTAGTACACATATCCGAGAAAAACCAGAGATTCACATCTCTGGAAAAAATTCCATTCTCATACAGCTAACTCACCCCAAAAGGTTATCAGATCTTTTTTCATTCCTTTCTCTTCAACCAGAAAGATAATATTGCTTTAACACTTTAAGACATTTCCTCCCCAGCAAACCAAAGCAAGCAAATCGAGGCTTAAAATTTATCCTCTATTATACTTCCCTAATTTGTCCTGATAAATTTTAATTGCTGTCTTTTCATGCAGTACAATTTCAGAAAACGTAAAAAATAAGACATAAAAGAATGCCATACTCAATGTACTAATAGCACTAAAATAAAACCTGCTCCAAAGAGGGTTTATTCCCAGTCAAAATGTCTAACCGTTTAAACAACTGCTCCACACCTGGCATAGCACAGCACTGGCTGATGCCCTCACTTGCTCCTTAAATCCTCACTCAAGCCATTCATACATGTAAAACCATGAAACAAAAGCCAAAATCTAATAATCAGTAAGCCAAGGCAGGAGAAGTAGATCCAGGAACAATACTTTCCACTGATCTCTTCCTCCTACTCTATCTCATTTACTGTCCCATCAAAGCCTAAAATCATGTTTACATTAGAATTGTTACTGCAGGAACTTAAAGAAAAACAAACTCCACATCAAGAATCTTATCTATCAGCTGGGCGCGGTGACTCACGCCTGTAATCCTGTTACTATGGGAGGCCGAGGCCAAGGCCGAGGTGGGCGGATCGTTTGAGCTCAGGAGTTCAAGACCAGCCTGAGCAAGAGCGAGACCCCGTCTCTACTAAAAATAGAAAGAAATTATATGAACAGCTAAAAATATATATAGAAAAATTAGCCGGGCATGGTGGCGCATGCCTGTAGTCCCAGCTACTCGGGAGGCTGAGGCAGGAGGATCGCTTAAGCCCAGGAGTTTGAGGTTTCTGTGAGCTAGGCTGACGCCATGGCACTCATTCTAGCCCGGGCAACAGAGTGAGACTCTGACTCAAAAAAAAAAAAAAAAGTAAGAAAGAATCCTATCTATCACATAGTCTTCAACAAGTATCATTTAATAAATACCTAACAATACATAATAATAAAGTGTAAAGCCTCTCTGGACAAAACAATCATTACTTTGATTCAGGATTCTCCCTACTCTGGTGGCCTTGAAGAGGGCACTTTTAGGAATATTCAGTGATTGTGTTCACTTCGGCAGCACATATACTAAAATTGGAACAATACAGAGAAGATTACCATGGTGCCTGTGCAAGAATGACACTCAAAATTAAATATAAAAATAAAAAAAAAAAATATTCAGTGATTAAAAGCAACCACCAAGTGATGATGATTGTATAACCTTGTGAATATACTAAAAACTACTGAACTGTACACCGTAAAAGGGTGAACTTTATACTATGTAAATTGTATTTCAATCATTAAAGAAAGAATAAAGTCCTTCCGGCACAAAAAGGCATTCAGCAAAACCCAAGCACTAAAAAAGAACATTTCTCTTTAAAATTCAAGTTTCAGGCCGGGCTAGGTGGCTCATGCCTGTAATCCTAGCACTCTGGGAGGCCGAGGCGGGCGGATTGTTTGAGCTCAGGAGTTCAAGACCAGCCTGAGCAAGAGCGAGACCCCGTCTCTACTAAAAAAATAGGAAGAAATTATATGGACAGCTAAAAATATATATATAGTAAAATTAGCCGGGCATGGTGGCGCATGCCTGTAGTCCCAGCTACTTGGGAGGCTGAGGCAGAAGGATCGCTTGAGCCCAGGAGTTTGAGGTTGCTGTGAGCTAGGCTGACGCCACGGCACTCATTCTAGCCCGGCAACAGAGCGAGACTCTGTCTCAAAAAAAAAAAAAAAAAAAATTCAAGTTTCACAATACAATTTGCTGTTTTAAAGACAATTCCTCCTTTGAGGAAGTACGTGGGCTGCTGGTTTTATTTCATACTTATTTTTAATGGCACAGTTGTGAGTGTGGCATGGTACAAACAACACATTACTTTAGGAAACCCTGGCTGTTCTAAAGTCCAAGTAACCCTGACTAACATTGCTAAACCTGTTTCTCATCTAACAATAAAAAAGTCAACTAGGCCAGCATGGAGGCTCACTCCTGTAATCCCAGCATTTTGGGAGGCCTAGGCGGGAGGACTGCTTGAGGCAAGGAGTTGGAGACCAGCCCTGGGCAACACAGCAAGACCCTACAAAAAAATAAAAGAAATGAGCCAGGTGTGGTGGAATGATCCTGTAGTCCTAGATACTTGTGAGGCTAAAGCAGAAAAAGTGAGGATCAAGCAGGGAAAGCTTGAGCCCAGGAGTCTGAGGCTGCAGTTAGCTACAATTAACCCACTGCACTCCAGCTTGGGCAACAAAATGAGACTCCGTCTCAGCTGAAAAAAAAAAAAAAAAAAGACAACTAGGTGCAAATTGGAACTTAAAATAAGTACATTCCATCAGGGAAAATGTTTGTTCTAGTACACATTAAGCTTTTTCTTCTACATTTTCATTCCTTTCAGGCCCTCTATTTTAATGAGAATCACTTGGCCAATTTACTTAGCTCTGTAGACAATTGCACTTAAATGAATTACACTTAAAGGGGTTCTACTTAAATCATTTCTTTGGAAACCTGTGTTTTTAAATTTTCAGAGATCCAAGGTCAACACTGAATCCCAAGTTTGGACTTGGGATGGCTGGAGACAGACCAGCAGCCTTCCAGTGAAGGTGAATGACACTTTGCGCAAAAGCATCTTCCTCTACCGGTTGCTCCAGGCAGCACTGTAAGTATTTAAAAAAAAAAAAATTGATGAACCAACCTGTTTTCAGGAGAAATGACAGATAGTCTCCTAGTCAGGCACATTTTTAAAAGTTATTCTAGGGGTCTGATCTCTAGGCTTCTTCAACAGCTCTCCTGGAATCTACTTTAAAAACACCCCCCACAAATCTCAGCTATGGCTTAACAACAAAAGAAAACACGCTAGCCCTATGATTGTCCATTTCCTCACTATCAAAAAAAATTGCAAACTTCTTGGTTCCCCCTTGGTAAGTTTAAGGCGAGGTGCTATTTCCAATTTCCCGCCCTGCTTTTTCCAAGCATCATACTCTGACCATAACTTTTTATGGACCAGAATGGTGGAGAACATGCAATCCAACAGTCCTACTTAATTCTGGATCTCAATTTAGAAAATTCATTTTTTTCCAAGTTAGATATCATATACAGGATAATTTTTTAAACATTAACTGGCATTTTGGTAGAAGCAATTGGTAAAGTCAGTAACACCAAAATAGGTTTCCGATTAAAGAAAAAAAAAAAGTTTGCCATAACGTAGGGACTTTTCTTACCGACAACTTCCCTACAAATTTTTATATTTCCAAATTCTAGCAGTGTCAAAGAGAAAAGGACTAAAAATAAAACTACAAATTAGCAAATACCAGGAAGAGAAAAACCTATGTAAGAGGTAATGTCTAGTCACTCAAAAGTGACCATCTTCTCTATGGATGGTTGTCCCTTGATGACTGGCTGATGGCTAGCTAGAGAGGCTATAAATGGAGTCCTGAGTCTAGCCGGAGTGGTGCTGGTGGCTCCAGAGTAAGGAAGGAGTGAGGGTAAGAAAGAAAATGTCTTGCAAATTCCATTTATAGGGAATCCGGCAGTTTGAGGAGCTGGTAAGTGAACTAGTTTAGGTAGTGAAAATGGCTTGATGTAAGTCAAGAATTAAAAGCTGAACTTCCTTCCTGGTTCAAAAGGAAAACATCAACCATACACACAAGTAAAATACCACAGTCAATAAAACAACCAAATCCAAACTCTGTGTTCACATACCTACATCACAAAAGTATTTCTCCAAACTCTATCCTTTACCTCCAGAGAGCAAACTGTGGCAAGTTTCTGAAGAAATCAAACTCCAAGAGCACTTTTACAATGTCCACTTATCTAAGAAATACCACAATACAGAACT
Source organism: Varecia variegata (assembly GCA_028533085.1). NCBI lineage: Eukaryota > Metazoa > Chordata > Mammalia > Primates > Lemuridae > Varecia > Varecia variegata. The sequence goes on along the minus strand of CM052448.1, from coordinate 7,650,048 downwards.
TTAAACCGAGAAATCAACAATATGCTTAAAATGAGCTGGAGAAGTCTGTGATCTGGCCCACCAATATCCTGGCTAAATAATGAAAGGACATTTCAGCCTTTTCCTTCTTTTCATTTTTATTTCAAGGTAAAACTCCATTATGAGAATACTTAAAGTTCATTCATTGGACATTGCTACAAAATCAGCACCTGAAAGCCTGCTGCCTACCACTTAAGCAGCCCCTAAATACAGCAAGATTTTAAAAGACGGAACTTAACTTGAAATCGTACAAAGTCTGATTTAGTTACGGTCAAAAAAACACGTGACACCTATTAAGTTATAACAAATGCTCAAGTGTCTGAAGAAACAGACTAGATTACTGACACATGAACACCAAATACTTGGAATAAGGTCAACGATTTTATAACAATGAAAATTCTAAACGTGTCACTGACAAAGAAGAAAAGTCTAAGTCCCACTTAATAAAGACACACAATACAGTTTCATACCACACATTAAGTGATTAAGTGAGGAATCCTAACTTTGTGACACTTTGTGAACTTTCTAAGGGTAAAAAAGATCTTCGTGTTGATAGCCAAGAGTTTCTGCCCGATCACAAGATTGCAATGCATCTTGGGATTCCTTCAGGACGGTTCCGTGCCACAGATATTTAAAACATAATTACAGTTTCAATAGTAGAAACTGCAGCAAGAGACGCTCTCTCGGCTGGGCCTAAGGTAAATGGAAAACTAAAGCATTTGTCCTCCCCACCTCCTGGACTTCTCAGCGCCCACCCGACTGACTCCTGGCTCCATCTGTCCTCCCTTCTGGGCCTCGTGGCACTGACCTGCCGCGGCCCCTGCTTCGTCCCATATGGTTCCCATTTCCAGGGGTAACTGCAGCCCCCCCAGGGCAAGAAAGGGGCGGGACTCAGGCCCAGGGGGTTTTCCGACGCACTGCCCCCTCCCTGCCCCGCCAGCCGTCGCGGCCGCTCCACGCAGGCCGGCTCCCGGGCTCCGGGCCGCCCCACCCAGACCGGCCGGCGCCTGGCGCTACTGTCAGCACCCCACGTGCCGGCCGGGCCCCACGGCCGCGTGTCGCCGGGCCGCACCCCTACCCCCATGTGGGCTTCAGCTCCCAGGCCGGCTGCTCCAGTCTTCCCGGCCTGGCTTCCTCCCGCGTCCCCGGGGTTGCCCCGCGTCCCGGCCCTTTACCCGAAGGGCCTCCCGCGCCGCTGCCGGCTCCGTGGTTGTTGGCGGCGGCGCCAGCAGGAGGTGGCGGAGGCTGCGCCGGACCCCGGAGGAAGGACGGCACGAACTCAGCGGCGTGGACGTTGGGCACGAAGGGCTTGGCGTTGACGTTGAGTTGCCGGCTGAAGGCCGCACTGAGGTGCTCACGCTGGGCCTCGGCCCCCGCCGCCGCCATGGGGCCGCCGCCGCCACCACCACACGGGCCCGGCCCGGGGGCTTCCATGTCCGCCTGGTCCCAGCAATCGGGCGCTGACTCGCTGCTACTGCTGCCGCTGCTGCTCCCGCCGCCGCCGCCGCCGCCGCCACTGCCCGGATCCATGATCGGGGGGGCCGTGTGTGTGGTGAGGAGAGGGCGGGAAATGGAGGTGGGGGCGACCGACCAGGGAGGAGCAGGCCGCGCTGACCCGGCGAAGGCAGCGAGGCAGAAAGGCCGGGGGCTAGCGACACGATCCCCGGCGTCGCCGCGGCGGCAGCTATAGTCCTGACTCCGCACTCGCGGCGGCAGCGGCGGCAGCTCAACCCTCCTCCTCGTGTGTGCGAGCGGATCTCCTCCCACCCAACCCCAACCACTTCGGACTGCCTCACCGCTAACCCCACGCCCGGCGCGGATTGACCCTTCACCGCTACCCGTACCTTCGCCACGGTAGTTCTCCGCCCTGCCCGCCCCCGTTTCCGGCTATTTAGCGCGGCAGAGGGCGGAACTACGAGTCCCGGCAGCGCCCGCGCGACCCCGCTGCGGTTTTCCCGGGGGCCGACGGGAGTCGGAGTTCAGGTACTGGCCACGACCGGAAGAGGCTCCGGCTCCCAGCAGGCAGCGCGAGGAGGCAGACGTCTGGTGGCCGTTCGGCGGCTCCATCTGTCACCGGATGGGGGTAGGGGCAGTCCCTGGCGCGACTCCGGGCTGGCGGAGGACCGAGAGTAAAGCTTTTAGCCCATAGCGGGGGTCCACTCCAGCCTGTTAGGCACAGGATGCGGGGAAATGGACAGTATATATAACGTGGGAAAAAATACACTCCTGAAAATTCCTTCCGTCTCTTTTCACCACCATTCTGAGTTCTCTGCCCCGTCTCCCTACCTTGTTCTTGTTCTCTCCACCTTCCTTCTTCTCACCCCCAGCCGGATTTTGCCCTACATTTCAAAGCTGACGCTGATTTCAAAGCCGATTTCACTTTATGTAATCATTTGGTGGAAGAGACAATAAAATGGTGAGATGTTACAACTTAAACTGCAATGTAGCTTATAAAGCGCTGGGGCCCAAGCTCTGCCCGGGCAGAAGGGATTGTTAACTGGAAACTGAGTGACTCACTGTTTGACTAGTCATTTAAAGCCTTCACCCAAACTTTTCCATCCGTTCCTCCTTCCTGCTAAGGGGTTTGCAAATTAAACAGAGGATTGCCATATTCCATGTACTGAACAGGGTTATTTTGGTGAATCCAGCTTACCTTCTTGTGCACAAAGAGGTGAAGTGGTTTCTTTTTGAACTGATTGGCTCAAGCATTCCCATAGCACTTTATTGACTTCATCTCACACTTACAGGTTGTGATTAGGTAAACGTGGGAAAAGAAAAAATCAAAAGAGAAATACTTCAAGTTCACATATTGACCCGACTGCTTGAATCAGTAAAACATGTTGCTCTGAGTACCTGTTAAATTTTCTGTAATTCACCCATGTGGAGCCCAAGACAGAGAAAAACACATTGTTGTTATTTTTCGGAAAGGAGTCTAGACAGGGTGCAATAACATGCCTAGAAATTACAGAGTAAGGGAGTGGACACACAGAGAATAGATGTTTAACAATTTTAGGTTGTTTTTTAAAAAAAGGAAGAAAAGAAGACCCTAACAAGTTCTAGATCTGAATTTTAATTTTAAACTTCGGTATTGTAAAGATAAAAGAGAACTCAGCCTAATGAGATAAGTCAAAAATGAAGTTGTCAGTTACCTTTTAAAACAAGTACTATGCTATAGTGCTTTGAATTTATGTTTAATATTAAACTAGCAAGCTTTATGAATACTCTTTTTTAAAACACAATACTTGGATAGATGAGCACTGTAAATGTAAAGAAACCAGAGATCTCCATTACAACATGTGGCTGATTTTAAGTTTCTCATCAAGTCTGTGGTCCAGGCTCCCTGAAATCTTACGGAAATTGTTTTCTGTTTGTTTGTTAGTTTGTTTTTTAACATTAGATGATGTGTGCCTCGGCTTAACATAAAGTTCTAGTTACAGCCTATTAATATAGAAGACCCAATTGAATCCTTCTTAAGAATGTCCAATTTGGTTGGGTTCGGTGGCTCACACCTGTAATCCGAGTGCTTTGGGAGGCCAAGGTGGGAGGATCACTGGAGGCCAGAGGTTTGAGACCAGCCTGGTCAACATATCAAGACCCAATCTCTAAAATTATCCGGGCATAGTGGCATGTGCCTGTAGTCGCAGCTACTAGAGCGGCTGAGGCAAAAGGATCACTTGAGCCCAGGAGTTGAAGGTTGCAGTGAGCCAACATCATGCTACTGCACTCCAGCCTGGGCAGCAGAGTGAGACTGTGTCTCTAAAAAGAAAAAAAAAGAATGTCCATTTTAAAGTTGGCATTAAGTGATTGCCCCCAGATTTACTTATAACAACTTCTGCCCGTTGGTACGAGTGCAGTGGTGTTTACAACTAACTGATCACAACCAGTTAGATTCTTTTGTTTCTTCTCCACTCCCACTGCTTCACTTGATCGGCCTAGAAGAAAAAAAAAAACAAAAAAAAAAACTTCCTGCCATATATATAAGAGAGCTGCGTTGGTATTGAATGAAATAAGCATTTTCATCTTATATTCATTAGAAGAAAATACAATGTATTTGAAATAAAATGGCTTCTCATTCAAGATTTGTATTCCCAAACCAGTTCTAAGAAAATATCAACACAAGCAGCTGTCTCAAATAGTGAATCACAGGGTCCTTCCCCAACCATTTTGTCTTTGGATGCCACACTTCTCTGTTTCACTCCTAGGGCACCAGATTGATCACACTTTGATAGTTTAGTTCTTCACATCTAATTGAATTAGTGGAGTTTCTTTGTGCCTGGTGCTTTTTCTAGGGACAGAGGCAGAAACTGCTAAGACTGCTGCTTAGAAAAGCAGTTGACACCATTAACTTCCTTGTCTCTGAATAGGATAATTATGGATATTAAGGAAAGAATCCACTCTGTGGGTTTTCAAAAGCTTTGACCTGCCAGGCACAGCTCCAGCAGGAAAGTAAAAAATCTTTCTTGTTAATTACTGTTGTGCTAAGACTGAGCAACTGGAGGGCAGGGTCTTTCAAAAATCTTCTTTATATTCCCACTGCCCTAGTATAATGCCTGGCATATAAAAGGTGCTTAATGGGGGGTGGCTCACGCCTGTAATCCTAGCATTCTAGGAGGCCGAGGCGGGCGGATCGTTTGAGCTCAGGAGTTCGAGACCAGCCTGAGCAAGAGCGAGACCCCGTCTCTACTAAAAATAGAAAGAAATTATCTGGCCAACTAAAAATATATAGAAAAAATTAGCCGGGCATGGTGGCGCATGCCTGTAGTCCCAGCTACTCGGGAGGCTGAGGCAGTAGGATCGCTTGAGCCCA
>CM052448.1:7558577-7636628 GCA_028533085.1 Varecia variegata | reverse complement strand
GGGCAACAGAGTGAGACTCTGTCTCAAAAAAAAAAAAAAAAAAAAAAAAAATCACGCCTGTAATCCTAGCACTTGGGAGGCCGAGACGGGCGGATAGTTTGAGCTCAGGAGTTCCAGACCAGCCTGAGCAAGAGCGAGACCCCGTCTCTACCAAAAATAGAAAGAAATTATATGGACAGCTAAAAATGTATACATAGAAAAAAATTAGCCGGTCATGGTGGTGCATGCCTGTAGTCCCAGCTACTCGGGAGGCTGAGGCAGTAGGATCGCTTAAGCCCAGGAGTTTGAGGTTGCTGTGAGCTAGGCTGACGCCACGGCACTCTAGCCGGGGCAACAGAGTGAGACTCTGTCTCAAAAAAAAAAGATGCATAGCTAGCCTGTTAAATAATGTATGTATTATACAAATATGTAATAATAGCAATTATAATTATTATAATTTATTAATGAACTACTATCTTTATTATTATCTTTAATTTTTTTACTCTTAAAAAATTATGTTAAAATATACCTAACAAAATTTACCATTTTTAAATGGACAGTTCGGTAGCATTAAGAACATTCACATTCTTCTGCAACCATTGCCACCATGCATCTCCAGAACTTTTTCATCTTCCCTAAAAGAAACTCTGTACCCACTAAACACTAACTCCCTATTTCCCCCTCCTTCAGCCCCTGGGTATCTTTATTTTACTTTCTGTGTCTATGAATTTACCTATTCTAGGTAACTCATATAAGTGGAATCATACAATATTTGTCCTTTTCTGACCAGCTTATTTCACTTAGCATAAAGTACCCATGGTTCATTCACATTGTAGCATATGTCAGAGTCTCATTCCTTTGTAAGGCTCAATTATGTTCCATTGTATGTATATATACTGTCAATGGAAAAAAAAACAAACTCTGTAAAATAATTTTAAAGATATTTATTCTGAGCCAAATTTGAGGATCATGACCCACAGCCAAGCCCAAGAAGCCTTGAGCAAGTGGACTCGCGGTGGCTGGGTTACAGTTTGGCTTTATACATTTCAGGGAGACAGGGGTTACAGGTAAAGTCATAAATCAATACGTGGGAGGCATACATTGGTTTGGCCCGAAAAGGTGGGCCATATCGAAGGGGGGTGGTGCTTACAGGTTATAGGTGGGTTTAAAGATTCTTTGACTTGTAATTGGTTTAAGACTGTGAAGCTTTATCTAAAGGCTTGGAATGTTTCAACATAAGGAACTGTTTATCAGAGATAAGCCACAGACATATTTGTTGTGTAAATCGAGGACCTGCAGGTTTGTCTTGCATACCCTTAGGCCTGTTAATGGGTTACAAAGGATGTCCCCAAGAAGGGAGGGGGCCATGATGAGGCATGTCTGACCTCCCTCCTCCTGGCTGGCAATTTAGTTTTAGGATATTCCTTTGGCCAAGAGGGGGTCCATTCAGTCAGCTGGTGGAGGGTGAGCCTTGAGATTTTATTTTAGTTCACAATCCCATGCGTCGTTTATCCCTTCATCTGTTGAGGGACACTTGGGTTATTTCCACCTTGTGGCTGTTGTGAATAATGCTGCTATGGTGAATGTGCAGTCCTTGCTTTCAGTTCTTTGGGGTATACATTTAGAAGTGAAATTGCTAGATCTTATGGTTATTATCTTGAATGTTCCTTTGAAATGTATTTATCTTTAACATCACAAAAACCCTGAAGGTCTGCACGTGTTCTCTCCACTGTCAAAAGGAGAAAACAGAACGGTTCCGAGAGGTCAGATGACTTGAACTCAGTGTGTCAGGCTACAAAGCTCTCTCTCCCCATCCTGGCTCACGCATAATCGTAACATAGGAAGGGGGCAGTTTCTGGCACAGGGACTCAAGCAGAAACGGCACAAGCCAGCCCTTGTAAAGAATGTCTTCCAAAGCTTTACTTTAACGATTAAGCTTTTCTCTGATCAGCTGGATTAAAAATAAACCAGGGAACACAGAAGAACACCCCAGCAGACAGAAGGATGGTCAATTTGAAGTCTGTGTAATCGAAATATGCATAATTCACTTACTAGACTTTGGGGAAGTGAAATGGCCATCATTCTTAGAACAGAATACGATTTTATTTATTTAAAACAACTTAATTACCCGGCAGCAGCCAACTGGGACCCAGCCCGGGGTCTAGGATGCTGATGGAGGGCGAAGGTTGGAAGGCAGTGAGAGATGAGCCGTGTGAATTATGCAACACGGTTAATCCTCTTCTGTGTGGAGTCACTCCAGGAACAGAGCCTGTCCTCTGATGCCGGGGGACTTTGTTCTCAGCAGACCCGAGGGCAGTGGTTCTCGGGTTTTAGTACTACCAGATTTACTGGCAGGCTGTGAGAATACAGGCTCACATCCTGCAAAGACACTGGTTTAAGCTCATTCTAGGAATAGAAAGAAAGTCAAGAAGAGAGTGGGGCTGGGAGAAGGGAGGTGTGCGGAATAAAATGCCGTAAAGCCGAAAAGTCAAATCCTGCAGCACTGTCAGTGTAGTGATCTGGCTAAGCTCCCCCCTCTGCCTTGGAGCCTGTCATCTGTTCCCTGCACAGCAGTGCAGTCATCTTTGGCCATTCCACTGCTGAAAATGCTGTAGGAGATGATCTCCCATCTCACGGGATAAAGGTCAACATCTTCATCGTGGCCAGGAAGGCCCTGCAGCCCCCGGCTCCAGCCACCTCTCTGGTCGGAGGCAGCATGGTGGCCTGCAGAGCTGTGAGAGAACAAACTTCTGTTGTTTTCAGCCACCCAGTTGGTGGTAATTTGTTAGGGCAGCGCTAGGAAACGAACGCACGTAGTGGGTAGCGGGCAAAATGAATGAAAGATCCGTCTGTGGGTTCTCAGGAGGGAGGAGCAAGAGCTGGAACAGCCCATCGGCCGGATGACCACACTGGACAGTGTGAGGGAGCCACGAAGGGAGATGCTTGGGGACCACCAGTGTGGGACTAACCCGGACATAGCCTTGCTCTTCTGTCCTGCTTACCTACACTGGGCGTTTACCAAGACACCCAGAATTTAGTCCCCGGGTAGGTGCAGCAATAGTCCCGTGAATAGCAAATAGCGCCCATTCAGCGGGCTGCTTTTATGAGCTAGATGCTGTGCTGGGCGTTTTGCTTACACATCTCTTTTAATCCATGCAGCTACTCTGTGGGTTTGGGATTATCCCCTTGGGAGGTGACTAGGCTCAAACCAGTGAAACACCCAGAGCTACCATGGGGCAGAGCTGAAATTCCAATCCAAGACATTTTTCACTATTTTTAAACAACATGATGACAAACGTTCTTGTAACCAAATCTTTGAACACTTCCTTAATTCTGTAAAATAAATTCCTGGATGTGAACTTCTGGACCAAAGAATATCTATGTTTCAGAGCCTTTCAATTCACATTGCCAGATACCCCCTGGAGCAGGAATACTGCTTATACTGCTCAGAGAGCGAGGGCTAGTATCGGTTTAGTGCTCAGAAACACATTTTATGCCTTTACCCCCTATAAATTTTAATTGTATCTTGTTTCTTTGGGGTTCAAATTGCCTTTGTCAGATTAGCCTGGCTGGTGGGTGCTAATCCTCGGTGGCTGTTACTAAACACTGCTAATGTCCCTAAGCTAATAACAGCAGCAACATCAGACTGAGGGCAGGATGGCCCTTTATTTCCAGCCAGGCAATCAGAGTCTGTTGCTAATTGCCTGGCAGAAAGACTGGCTGATTTCCAATTAGCAAACCAGACAAATCTATTCATTTGAAAGTTTTGTTTGTGTACAATACGCTTAGTGTCTCTGTAATTCAATTTCTAATGAAACATAAATTTGAAGAATGGTAATTTGCCCAGTAGTTTCTGATACTTCGTGGACAAATATTGGCACCATTGTTATTTAATGTTGTTTCTAAAGATACGTTTTGGTTTTGTCTCCACTTGCCTGTGGTCTTTCAGCCTTGAGATGTTAGAGGTAGTAGCAACACAAAAGACTTGTCTAGATCTTGGCAATGACATTTAAATGAAAATGGCTTATAGCAACAAACTGAATGGGAAAAATATTAATAAAAAAAAAGTGAAGAAAATGGCTGTGTCACAGTGCACTGGTTCTTGCTTTTGTCTACATGACATTTCAGTTATTCTTTTGCATTACCTGTCAGGTGGATGGACCAGTTCTGGGAAGACAGCAGAAAACAGTGGTCTAAAGCCCTAGACTCGGATAAACGTGGCTCTACCGCATACCAGCTCTATGACCTTGGGTGAGTCATTGAATTTCTGGGCATCAGATTCCTTGTCTATAAAGAAACATAATATTAATAATAGCTTCCTTTTAGGGTTTTTTGTGAGGATTGAATGAGAAAATGAATGTAAAAATGCTTAGCATGCACCTAGCATATAAGACCAGTCCTTCAGTAAATATGACCTATTATTCTTGTTGCCACTGTCTTCTTTGTGGTGAGCGCATTTAGGATCTTCCTGTGGACATTTGCAGTAGAACATTCGAGATGGCAGGGCTATCCCAAAAACTATATTCATACGGAGAAAACTTGTTTCAGTTCTGTTAATTGTATTCCGGGTTCCAGCTTGTCTAGGCCAGGGACGATTGAACTTGTTTTGAGCAAATCAGTAAGAGTCTTTATGTGGGACAAGCAGAAGATCAGCTCAACAGCTGGCACTGAATTTGCACTCTGATGCATTCACAGAGCAGGTGATCTAAACATACCTGTTGATATTGTCCAGGGATTTGGCCATTAGGGGTGTGGGGCACACTATTAGCATTTTGCCTGATCCTCTCTGTGTTGAGTGACTTCCCTTTTCTTTGGAAGTATCCCTGTTGTGTTTTCTGAAGTGGTAGTCCTAGGAGGTCATTCATGTTTGTACTGGTTTATTCTGCATCCTTTCCATGGATGATGGGACTCAGGTATGCTTCTGGCTCAGAAATTGCCAGCAATGGGTCCCCGGAGCCATTCTTAGAGGGCAGAATCCTTCCTTGCCTCTGCTAGCTTCTGGTGACGGCAGCCAACTCTTGGCATTCCTGAGCTTGCAGAAGCATCGCTCCGATCTCTGACTTCATCCTCACGTGACCTTCTCTCTTGTGTCTGTGTGCGTCCAAATTTTCCTCTTCTTGTAAGGTCATCAGTCGGTGGATCAGGGTTGACCCTAATGACCTCATATTAACCTCATCACAGCTGCAAAGACCCTATTTCCAAATAAGGTCATCTTCACAGGTACTTAGGGTTAGGGCTTTAACGTATCTTTTTTAGGGGAATGCAAGTCAACCCGTAACAGGGGGTGGTGACGTGTGTGCTGCTGTTTTGGGTTGGGTGCTCTGTGGGATGACAATTGACAGAGATTGAGGATGGAAGGTGCCAGTCTTGAGCTGATCCTGAATAGGTACACACACACACACACACACACACACACAGCTGGCAGCTGTCTGACGGCTGTCCCCCAGATCCACCCCCAAGAGACATTTAGGTTCAGCCATGGTGACTGGACACCTCCCAACAGCATCTGGTGGCAGGCCCTTGGGATTTCTCAGCCACTTCCAGATGCTTCTCTTGTTTTCCTAGAGAATTGGCAGTGGTCCTGGGATGCTTTGCCCTGTGGGCTGAGGGTGAGTAACCTATAGATCCTGGGTGGGGAGGAGGGTGGGATTGCCAAAGGGACTCCTACTTACTCCTATTGTTCTGGCTGGGTGATTCCTGGGCTGTGACCAGAGCTCTGTGTGTGTGTGCGCACGCGCGTGCGTATTATCATAGCTCACTGCCACCTCCAACTCCTGGGCTTAAGTGATCCTCCTTAGCCTCCGGGGAGTCGCTAAGACTATAGGTGCATACCACCACAACCAGCTAGGGGCATTGCCCAGGCTGGTCTCCACCCCCTGGTCTCAAATGATCTCCCACTTTGGCCTCTCAAAGTGCTGGGATTACAGGCATGAGCCACCTCAATCAGCTAACTTCGGTTGATTCTTTTATTTTTCTGAGATAGGGTCTCACTTTGTTGCCTGGGCATGAGGGCAGTGGCGTGATCATAGTTCACTGCAACCTCAAACTCCCAGGCTCAGGCAATCCTCCTGCCTCAGTCTCCCCAGTAGCTGGGTCTACAGGCATGAGCCACCATGCTTGGCTAATTTTCTATGTTTTGAGCTACAGCTTATATCCTGGTAGGCTGGGCCCTGCCCCACTCCTGGGAGCAGCATTCACAGGAAGTGCAAAGTGGATGTGTCCCCTGGTGGTGGATAACAGCATCCCTACCTCCCCCTCCAACAGGAAGGAGGACGCTTGGGGAAAGCTCTTTGTGATTTAGGTGAGCATTGCCCTGATAGCTAATGATGCCAGCTCTCCCACTAGATCAGAAGAGGCCTTTGCTTTCTGCTTTCTGCTTTGGTAAGTTTCATCTGGCCTCTGGGGAGAAGGTCCTTCGTGCTAAGCTCAGCTGAGGGCCTGGCAGGTGAATTGATGGTAAACAGGGTGAAGGCGTGACCCCGCCTCCAACTTTCTTGAGCCAAGAAGAGATTGCATCAGGAACAGGACAGGACTGTTTGTAACTGCAGTCATGCGCAGGAAATCAACTACATCATGCACTGGTCGAATTGTTCAGCTAAAGCATGAACCTTGCAGATCTTTCATCACGATAGTAAAATACCGCTGCCAACGGCAATAAAGACAGGCTGTCAGCAATTAATGGAGGTGCCCAGAAGAGAGACCTCCCACTACCACGTCCAGTTAGGCTTTGCCCAGCCCCCAGCCCTCAGGCAACTGACTCCAGCCCTGACACATGCCCAGAACAAGTCCTCAGCCCCCAGCTGGTGCCTGTCCTGGGAGTCATGGGAACAGCCCTGGTCTATGAGACCCCACTGTCCCAGATTTAAAAATTGTGACATGTGTCTCAGTGAGGACTACGTAGTGTGTGTGAGCTATGTGGCAAATACAAAGGCCTTAAAGTTTACTTGTACATTTCATCTTTAAAAACAGCTTTGTTGAGATATAATTCACATACCATACAGTTGACCCGTTTAAAGTGAACAATTCAATGGTTTTTAGTATACTCAGAGTTGTGTGATCATCACCACTGTCAATTTTAGAACATTTCATCATCCCCAAAAGAAACCCTGTACCCATTAGTCACTGTCCATTTCCTCCCATCCCCAGCCCCCGGCCCCTGGCAACCACTCATCTACCTACTATTGCTATGGATTTGCCTATTCTGAACATTTCATATAAATGTTATTATATAGTATGTGGTCCTTTCTGACTGTCTTTCGCTGAGCATGATGTTTTCATGGTTCATCCATGTTATAGCATGTACCAGTGCTTCATTCCTTTTTGTAGCTGAGTAATGTTCCATTTCATATAACACATTTTGTGTATCCATTCACCAGTTGATGGCCATTTGGGTTGTTTCTGCTTTTTGGCTGAATCAGAGAGGACTGAGGGTGCAGAGAGTAACACCGCCATGAACATTTGTGTGCAAGATTTTGAGTGGACAGATGTTTTTGGTTCTCTTGGGCCTATACCTAGGAGTGGAATTGCTGGGTCACATGCAATTTAATGTTTAACCTGGGAGGAACTGCCAGTATGTTTCCGACAGCGGCTGCACTGTTTAACATTCCCACCAGCAATGCATGAGGGTTCCAGTTTCTCCACTTCCTGCTAACATTTGTTATTTTCTCTCTCTCTCTTTTTTTAAAGCCATCCAATGGGTCTGAAGTGGTGTAGCTCTTTGTGGTCTAGATTGACATTTCCCTGATGGTTAATGAAATTGAGCATCTTTTCTTGTGCTTGTTGGCTATTTGTATACCTTCCTTCTGTCTTTTCAGATCCTTTGCACTGTTTGAAAACTGGGTACATTTAATCTTGCATGGTCTCCTTAACAATCATACTGGATCCTGTTGATGTAATGTGGTATGAAAAAGAAAGAAAAAGAAAAAAAAACAATCATACTGGAGCCGCTGTAGAATAATGCATCACAGGGAGGGGCAGTCTGAAGGCAGATGGCCTGGATTTGAATCCCAGCTTGGCCACTTGTTAATACATGACCTGATCATTCTCTCTGGACCTCAGTTATTCCCCCTACACAATGTGGATGGAAATATTAGCTACTTCGTAGGTTTTCTGTGAGCATTGAGAAATGCAGTGATTGTCAAAGGCTTTGGTAAGGGCTCAGTAAATGTCAGCCTTAATAATAATGACATCAATGCTTACTAAGCTTTTTCTGTTTTATTGTGTGCATGTCAGTGACCTCGTTTAATCAGTTTGGCAACTTTGCAACGTAAGTATCATCATCTTCATTTTACAAGGGAGAAAACGGAGGCTCAGCGAGGTGAAGTGACATGTCCAGGGCTGAGTCGCTGGTGAGAGGCAGAGCAGGTTCCTACCCAGACCTCCCTGATCCTCCTCAGCCTCAGCCAGGGTTTTAGCCCAAATCTGCATCTTCTCTTGCCACTTCTGCTATTCAAATGCAACCATAGTTAAGCAAGCAAGAAAGAAATCAGAGAAGAACCCAGATAAATAAATCGTCAACAGCTTATTCAGGCAGAGAAAAGACATATTTATTAATAGCAACCCTGAGAAGAATGCAGCTTGTCCTGTTTGGGGCTTCCTTTTGAGTCAGAGGATCTTTTAACCAAGGCCTGGCATGACCTCCTGGTGTGCCCCGGCCTCTCTGAGAGCCTCATGGAACTGACTGGAAAACAGGGAAAGGAGAGGGCCAGCCTCACTCCCTCTGGACGTGTGTTCTCTTCTGGAACACCACTTAGGATTTCTGTGCAGTTCCCTAGAGCGACATTGGGTGTCACCTTTGAATTGTTTGAAGCCAATTTCCCCCGGAGGTTGACAAATGCTTTCATTTCCTCAAAGTTTCTAGCTGTGTAAAATCCAGTTTAGAGGGGCAGTGTATTCTGTACTGGCGCTCTCGCCTCCAACTCAGCCAGGATACTCGAGTTCTCATTTGTCCTGAGAGAAGAGAGCTCCTTGCAGCTGGACAAGCCTTGAGTGTGAAGACGGGCTCCGTGGCCAGTGACTTTGCACATGACTTCTCTGCTGTGGAAGGGAGGATGCTGACATAAGGATGGGAGAGGGTGTATGCAAAGCTCCCATCCTGCATAGCCCTTTTCTCCCACAGTCCTCTGCTCTCTGCCCGCACACCTGTGTCCGAGCCAGGCTGTGAGCAACTTGGGGACAGGGACCCTTTTCTAACCCTTGCTCCCTCTCTTCCTTTCTTCTGTCCATTCCATAAATATTTATTGAGCACATATTATGTGCCAGACACTGGGAATAAAACAGAGAACAAAAGTTCTCTTCCTTCATGGAATTTACATTCTAATTTCTTATTTATTTCTATGTTCTCACCACCTAGCACATCATCGGCACTTAATAATTGCTTTCATGGCTTGGCTTACACTCTTCTCTTCCAGTTTTTTCCTATGCATATCCTAACACACATACATGACGTTTAAACTCTAGATGGGAATGGGATCACGCCCTATTACTCCCCTGCCCTCGCTTAACAGTGTATTGTGTCCATCTTTCTATGTTACAACACAAAAATCCACGTTAGCATTTACATATCCCCAAATGCAGTTTGGGGTCTCTCTGGCCCTTGGAATCTACAAAGACTGGCTTGAACCCCAAGTCCATTCCCTGTGGATCCTCAGGGTCAAGTTGGGGTGGTTGTGCTCTCACGGTTGCTTTTGGTCCCTGTTCACGCGTCTGCTGAATTTATTCCATCACAATTTATTTAACCAGTCTCCCCTGGTGGACTTGGAGGTGGTTTCCAGTCTTTTGCTATCACAATACTGCGCTGAATAACCTCGTTCATTCTCTGTTTTATGCTCCTTGAATAAATTGCTAGAAGTGGCGTTGCTGGATCAATATAGCAATAGATAATTGCTAAGTTCTCTCCACGGAGGTCGTATTAATTTTAATTCTTGATAGGGTATATTGTCAAATTGTGATCTTTGCTTATCTATGCAAATACATACATTTCTTTTCATATTCTGGGACTATTTGTGTGTGTGTGTGAGAGTTGTTGATTGATATGAAAAGGAGCTTTTTATATGTGAGGGAAATTATTTCTTTGTAATTGGGAATGCAAATATTTTTTCTTAGTTTATTATTTGCTTTCACATCATCTTGTGTGACAGCTGCCTAGTATTCTATTGAAGGGGCACACCATAATCTTTAAGGAGTCCCTTACTGCAAGTTGCTTCCAATTTTTTTCTATTTTGGTTATTTCCAATTTTTTTTGCAATTATAAACTATATAGCTCTTTCCACTAATCCACATTGCAACACTTCATGCTAAATTCCTAAAAGTGGAATTGCTTAGTTAAAGAATATTAACTTTAACAAGACTTTTGATACCTATTGGGTATTGGATATTACATTTTTTAAAAAACTGCTAATTATTTAAAAGCAACAAACTTTTATTGGTTAAAAAAAAATTTCCCACATACCCATCACCCATCAGAGTTAGGCCAACCTGGGCTAATCTATGTCTCCACCCACTTCTGCTTCTACCATATTATTTTGAAGCAAATCATGGCATCTGTAAAGATTTCAGGATTTAGAGAGATGTCATCTTTGGGTTAAGAAGTTCGCCAGTCTACAGTTAGTTTTGTACTGTTAGAAAAATCACATATCTGAAGCAGGCTTTCCCAACAACTGTTAAAATGATGAAAAAGCAGAGTTTGCCTAGCATTTTGGCCTGATGAAGTTTGGAAGAGACATCTATTTTGAAAGCGTGAGTTTGCACATCGTTATATACACCAGTGAAAATACATTAAATGGTACTTGAAATAGGCTCACATTTATATTAAAATCATTTCATTTGCAGCATAGGCACAATCTTAAATATAGAAATAAAGAAATTCACTTTAATCACAGCTCCAAATTGATGCTCTCCATTTCCTGAAAACCTCTTAATCAGGAAATTTCAAAAAAATGTTTAAAATGCATGGTAACACTTTTCAGAGCAATTCCAAATTTTAATGTGTGCAAATTATTCATATATTCATAATTTTATTGTAGCACATCAGATTTGGAGAATCAAGTGCAGGGTAAAGGGAATATCCATTAGCTGTTAAAAAAAAAAAAAAGGCCTATGAGTGCAAGGAATTTAAATATTGTAACTACCTTCCTATCGACTGAGCACTCTCGTCAAAGTGCTCGCTGTTTAATAAGGTTGGCGGTTCTCATTGAATTGAAAGGCTACATTGGTGGGAACCTTTCTTTTTAAATAAACTTTCTTTCACTAAGTCAGGCTTTCTGTCGAACTGGACCAAACTGTGGCAAGCTGTTTTTCTGAAGCTGCTTTTGTTTGATTTGGAAAGTTTTAAAAATAGGTCCAGCAAGGAAGGGAATAAATGACTGAAAATGGAAATACAAACACGCCTTGATGTTGTAGCTAGCCCAGGGCAGCTCCCAGCCAAATGAGCATGCTGTTAATTATTTATTAAAATTAGAAACTCTCCTAAAAGTTAGCAGGAGAAACAGAGAGGCTTTTGGCTAGAGTGCTATATATAGCCTGGGAGGGTGGAATTGAAGCCTCGGCCATCGCTATGGTTTGAACGTGCCCTCCAAGGTTCACGTGTTGGAAACTTAATCCCCAGTGTAACCGTGTTGAGGTGTGGGACCTTTAAGAGTGGATTAGTTCTGGAGAGCTGCGCCCTTGCAGATGGATTAATGCTGTTACTGCAGGGGTTGGTTCTTTATGAAAGGATAAGTTCTGCCCCCTTCTCTCTCTTGCTTTCACACTGTCCTTCCACCTTCTGCCACACGATGATGTGGCAAGAAGACCCTCATCAGAGGCTGGCCCCTTGATCTTGGACTTCCCAGCCTTCACAACCAGGAGAAGTAAATTTCTGTTCATTATAAATCACCTAGTCTGGGCTGGGCGTGGTGGCTCACGCCTGTAATCCTAGCACTGTGGGAGGCCAAATTGGGAGGATTGATTTAGGTCAGGAGTTCAAGACCAGCCTGAGCAAGAGTGAGACCCCTGTCTCTACTAAAAATAGAAAAAAAAAAAATAGCCAGGTGTGGTGGCACCTGCCTGTAGTCCCAGCTACTCAGGAGGCTGAGGCAGAAGGATCGCTTGAGTCCAGGAGTTGGAGGTTGCTGTGAGCTAGGCTGACGCCACAGCCCATGGCACTCTAGTCTGAGCAACAGAGTGAGACTCTGTCTCAAATAAATAAATAAAATAAATTACCCAGTCTGTGACATTCTGTTACAGTAGCACAAAATAGAGCAGCCATCTCTTCAAGCAGCATGCTCTGCTTATCCTTCCTTCCCTCTCTTCGTGTGTGTGTGTGTGTGTGTGTGTGTGTGTCCAGTGACTTTCCCACTTGATGATGTATCTGTTTCTGAACCCATCTCAGCAGTAGTTGGAGGCCCTTGGGCTCCTAGCATCACTCGGAGGATGCTGTTTGACAGGAAGATTCTCTGGAGGTTTCATTGATTGGACTGGACCCACACCGTGAGAATTGAACAACGACCTGACCCGTGCCTCATAGGAGAGGAGAGCCTTCTCCACTGTTTTATTTTATTAAAAAGTAAAATCTGGCTGGGTGCAGTGGCTCATGCCTGTAATCCTAGCACTCTGGGAGGCCGAGGTGGGAGGATCGCTTGAGTTCAGGACTTCGAGGATGCGGTGAGGTATGATGAAGCCACTTGTCTTCTACCCAGGGCGACAGAGTGAGACTGTCTCAAATAAAAAAGTGAAATCTTCTAAAATGTCCTTTAGTTACACATGTATACCTTCATGTTGTATACAATTAAAATAATATAAATGAAATGATTGTGTTCCTGACTCTCCACTCTTCCCCCTCCGCCAACTCCTGGAACCCCTGTTTCTCACATTCCATCAGGCATCAGTGTTACTATCTCCATGTGTCTCCTTCCAGATAGTTTCAATGCATTTGCAAACACATATACACATAGAGAAATGCATATGGTTAATGTGCAATTTTAAATTTAATTTTGGATTTATTCTAAGTTACAGATGCTCATAGTTTAAGGGGCAAATCCTAATGCAAGACTTTTATGAAGAACGGCAGCTCCGGCCCTGTTTCCACCTCTCTGTTCTCACTTCCCTCAGGCCGACACTTTCAACTTGTTTCTGAATCTTCCGTTTTGCTCAATAACATGTTGGTGGGCGTGAGTGCCCATCAGAGAAATCCAGAAGTAGCTCAACCGCATTGGCCAGGACTCTTTCAGGAACAAGAGACAGAAAACAAACTCCCCTTTATTTAAAGGAAAGGGAATACACTGATTGGCCCGTGTGTCTGAAAAGTTCCACAGTTACTGACTGTGGGCACTGCTGCCTCAGGAGTTCAAGCAAGTAAATATTATATTTGCATTGAACTTACCTCTTCCCCAAGACGCTAAGATTCCTTAAAGGGGATGAACATTCTTTGGCTGGAGACACATCTTGATTAGTCACAAATGCATGTACATTTTAGTGTGTGGTGTGTACATGATAGCGTTTCTCAAAATGGGTTCCTTAAAATACCAGTTCTGTTAACAGATGTTCTGTGATCAAATACATTTGGGAAACACTGGTGTCCACGGTGTCTTCTGTTGCAGGACATTCACAGAACATTTAATATGTGAACATGCTTTATAACTCTGAAATATATGGCATACATCGTTCTCCGAAATTTTTGAATGTGATATCTTTTTCTCAAGAAACAACTTTTGGGACTAGTGTTCCTTAAAATTCATTTTGGGAAACACTGATCTCTGGCTCTGAATGAGGCACCTTTCAATGCCAGTTAGTAGTGGAAGCAAGGAATTGTTAAGATGAAAACCATAGTGAATAATCAAATAAAATGATATTTGATTTTATTTGATTCCTCAAAAAGTTAAACATAAGTTACCACATGGCCCGGAAATTCTACTGCTAGGTATATACCCAAGAGAATTGAAAACATATGTTCACATAAAGACTTGTACATGAATGCTTACAGCAGCATTATTCATAATAGCTAAAAAGTGCAACTAACCCAAATGTCCATGAACTGATGATTAAACAAACTTGGTAAGTCCATATAATGGACCATTATTCAGCCATGAAAAGGAATGAAGTTACTGATCCATGACACAACATGCATGACCTTGAAATATATATGAAATATCCAGAAAAAGCAAATCCATAGAGATAGAAAGTAGATTAGTGGTTGTCAGGGGCTGGAGGAGGGGGGGAGTGGAGAGTGACTACTAATGATTACAAAGTTTATTTTTGGGGTGATGAAAATTTTCTGGAATTAGTGGTGAATGATGCACAACTCTATGAATATGCTAAAAACCATCGAATTTTACACTTTAAAAGGGTAATCTTTATGGAATGTGAATTATATCTCAATAAAGCTGTCGTTAAAAATAAAACAAAATGACCACCATCTATTGAGTCCTTGCTGAGTGCCAGGCACTGACCTACAGTGGTGTCCGAAGGCAAGCTAAACGCCGTCAGTGATGAAATACTCTTTCTCTCTGGGCGGACCACTCCCACTGCACATCGCCACTGTCCTAAGTATTATCTACCCAGCAACTCAAGTAATACGTAGTATCATTATCGTTTCTCTTCTGCAGAGGAAGTAACCGAAACTCAGACAAGTTAAAGAAATTTGACCCAAGCCACATGACTAGTAAAGGGGCTTGGCCAGGATTCCAAGTCACAGTCTGACCCCGTGATGTCACTATTCCAGGGACGAACGTTCCCTGTGGTTTGAAGTTGCTCTTCCCTCTAAACGAGAGCAAAGGTCAGGAAAAGGAAGTGTGCATTCAAAAGTCAAAGCGAAAGAAGCAGCGTGACATGCAACATTGCATTCTGTGTCCCAGAGAGACGGACAGTCACCTTGAGAGTCATGCCAGGAACCTGATTTTCACATTCCGTCAAAGGCAGCAGTTCTGGGGCTTTCTGGCTCCCGGACAGGAAACGTTATAAATGACTGTGACCGTGAATCTTTCTGCTCCCTCATTTTTGCTCAGGTATTTTAAAGCAAACCCCAGACATCATAGCTATTCATCCTTACCTACTTCAATGTACAGCTCTACAAAGTATGAACATTTTTCTTACATAATCACCCCTAACAAAATGGATTGTAATTCCTTGTTATCTTCTAATACTCCAGCCCATATGTGAATGTCTCTGAATTATCTCATAAATGTCTTTTTAAGAGTTTGTGTGAATCAGGATCCAAATAAGCTCTACCAATCACTGTATTTTAAAAAGAAAGAATAAGGATTGTCAGGGGGTGTAGCTCAGTGGTAGAGCGCATGCTTAGCATGCATGAGGCCCTGGGTTCGATCCCCAGCACCTCCATTTCTGTCTTTCTCTCATGGGTCCTCCTTCCTGCGGCACTTAAATGTCAGCAATTTTGGCTGAGTGCTGTGGCCCACTCCTTTTTTTTTTTTTTTGTCTTTTTTTTTAATTTTTATTAGCTGCATGTCCCTACTTGAAATGTGGCCCACTCCTGAGGCCGAGGTGGAAGGATTGTTTGAGGCCCAATAATCACTTGAGCTCAGGAGTTTGAGGTTGTAGTGAGCTATGATGACACTACTGCACCCTACCTAGCTCAGGTGACAGAGTGAGACCCTTTAAAAAAAAAAGAATTGGCTATATTTATGTGGGTCTATTTCTGGCTTTCTATCCTATTCCCCTAAAATGTATCTGTTTCTTCACTAATACCACGCTGTCTTAATTACTGTAGTGTTATAATAAGTCTTGTAATTAGATAGCACAATTCCTCCAACTTTACTCTTTTTCAAAATTGTTTTGGCCATTCTAGTTCCTTTGCCTTTCCATATGAATTTTTAGAATCAGCTTGTTTATATGTATAAGAAATCCTACTGGGTTGATTGGAATGGCCTTAAATCTATAGATCAATTTGGAGAGAACTGACATTTTTACTATGTTGAGTCTGTCATGTACAGAGTATATTTCTCCATTTATTTAGGTCTTCTTTGATTTCTATGATCAATGTTTTGTAGTTTTCAGGATTCATAGCCTGTACATGTTTTTTCGGGTTTATATCTAAATATTTTATATGTTGGTGGAGAGCTTTTGTAAATGTATCATTTTTTGAGTTTCAGTTTCTGATTATACCCTTCAAGTATACACATGTACAATGGATTTTTGTGTGTTGACCTTGTACCCCATGCTACACTAACTCACTTATTGATTCTAGGATTCCTTTTGGTAGTTTCCTTGGGATTTTCTTATGTAGACAATCAAGTCTCTGTGAAAATAGACAGTTTTATTTGTTCCTTTCTAATAAATATGCCTTAGCTGGGCGAGGTGGCTCACGCCTATAATCCTAGCACTCTGGGAGGCCAAGGCGGGAGGATCGCTCGAGGTCAGGAGTTTGAGACCAGCTTGAGCAAGAGCGAGACCCCATCTCTACTAAAAATAGAAAAAATTAACCGGGCATCACAGCACAAGTGCCTGTAGTCCCAGCTACTCGGGAGGCTGAGGCAGAAGGAGTTTGAGGTTGCTGTGAGCTAGGCTGACGCCACGGCACTCTAGCCAGGGCAACAGAGTGAGACTCTGTCTCAAAAAAAAAATAAAAAATATAAATAAATAAATAAATAAGCTATCAAGCCATGAAAAGACATGGAAGAAATCTAAATGCACATTATTAAGTGAAAGAAGCCAATCTGAAAAGGCTACATACTGTATGATTCCAACTCTATGACAGTCTGGAAAAGGCAAAACTAGGGACACAGTAAAAAGATCAGTAGTTGCCAAGGGCTGGGTGGGGAGAGAGAAACAGAGCACAGGGGATTTTGGGGTAGTGAAAATACTCCCCGTATGATTCTATAATAATGGATGCATAGCATCATACGTTTGTCTAAACTCACAGAATGTACACCACCAGGAGTGAAACTTAATGTACGCTCTGGACTTCCGGTGACAATGACGTGTCAGTGTAGGTTCACTGACTGTACTAAACTCATGAACTCTGCACTCCGATGAGGATATTGATAATGGGGGCTGTGCCCGTGGGGGCAGAGGGGCCACATGGGAAATCTCCCTACCTTCTTCTCAATGTTGCCGTGAATCTAAAACTGCTCCAAAAAAAAATTAAGTCTTGAAAAAAAGAAAAAGAAAAAGAAATCAACCTTCCCTGACAAGGGAGCCTTACAATTGTGAACAGTCAAGACACCCTGGAAATCAGAGTGAAGCCACTTTGAAAAATGCTAAAGAGCTGACGGAATGTGGCACTTCTGATCGTGCGAGAGAAAGCAGCTCAGAGGGGCTGATCTTCAAAGGAAAACTAGCAGAGAGCCTCGAGAATTGGCCCCCTATCAAATTAGCCTTTTCATGTCCACAAGCAAACAAGGCTTCTGAGGAATGCGCAGAGATCTCAGGAAGAGAGGAAGAGAGGAAGATCGTCCCTGCGCTGGTCTCCCCTTGGCACGGCTCGCCCAGCAGGGCGTCTGAGCTCCCTGCTTCCTTAGAGCCTGGCTGGGAGCTGTTGTCTCCTCCGATTCCCCTAGCACAAGGCCCCACTTCCCTCTGGCTTGTTTCACGTTGAAGAAGAAACTAACCTGAATGCAGTTTAAGGAGGGCCAGTGTTTCGGCTTCGTTTGTGTTCTTGTTAGTTTTGTGTTCTTTTGAGGCTTCTTTCATTGTGGAGTGGAGTACACTAGACGGGGCTTGCTCGGGAGCATGCAGTTATCATCAAGAAGTTTTTAGTGCAAGTAAGGAGACAATCTTGCAGAAGGTTAATACAACGGCTTTGGACTCTGCATCAGTCAGGATAGACAAGGTTCTGTTGCAGTAACAAACACCCAAATCTGGGGGTTTATTTCCTGTCCACGCAGCATGTCTGTCTTAGTCTACTCATGCTACCCTAACAAAATACCATAGACTGGGTGGCTCACACAGCAGAAATTTCTTTCTCACAGTTCTGGAGACTGGGAAGTCCCAGATCAAGGTGGTGGCAGATTCAGTGTTTGGTGAGGGCTGGCTTCCTGCCACCTTCTTGCGTTGTCCTCACTGGGCCTTTCCCTGCTGTGTGCTCATGGAGACGGGGGATCTCTCTTCTTGCTTCTTCTTATAAGGGCACTAGTCCCACCATGAGAGCTCCACCCTCATGACTTCATCTAACCCTAATCTCTTCTCAAAGGTCCTGTCTCCAAATACCAACATGTTGGGGGTTAGAACTTTAACATAGGACGCTTTGGGGACACAAACATTCAGTCCATAATGGTGTCCCTCCTGGGACAGCTGGGGCTGTGCTCCACATGGTCCTCCTGTTGGAACCCAGGCCCACGGAGCATGGCCAGTCACCACGGCAGAGGGAAGGAGGATGTGGCTCAGAAAGCTTCTGCTTTCCAGTGACACGTGTCCCTCCGGATCCCATCTTCTTGATCAAAAAGAAGTTACAGGCTGGGCACGGTGGCTCATGCCTGTAATCCTAGCACTCTGGGAGGCCGAGGCGGGAGGATCACTTGAGCTCAGGAGTTCGAGACCAGCCTGAGCAAGAGCGAGACCCCGTCTCTACTAAAAATAGAAAGAAATTAGCTGGACAAGTAAAAATATATATAGAAAAAATTAGCCGGGCATGGTGGCGCATGCCTATAGTCACAGCCACTCGGGAGGCTGAGGCAGGAGGATCACTTGAGCCCAGGAGTTTGAGGTTGCTGTGAGCTAGGCTGACGCCACGGCACTCTAGCCCGGGCAACAGAGCGAGACTCTGTCTCAAAAAAAAAAAAAATAAAAAAAAAAATATATATATTTTCCTGGCTTTAGTTTTTGAATAGCCTCTGTCCACCCTTAACCCCCATTTGTGTGGGGCCGCCCTCTTATTATATTTTATATATATTATGTTTTATTCAGCCTTGGGAAAATAACCTTCCCAGAGGTTGGCTGACTCTGAACTTCTCATTAATAATAACCAAATCACTAAGGTTTGCTGAGCACTTACTCTGGGCCCAGGAACTGTGCTCATAAATTTTCTACACATAAATTTATGCACTCCATAAGTTGTCTCATTTAATCCTCACAACAACGCAGAAAATTGGCACTATTGTCATTTATCCTGTTCTGGATGAGGAACACAAAGGTTAAGCCCCTTGCCCAAGGTCACGCAGGCTCCGCTGTGTTAGAGCCAGGATTCAGATTTTTCTGGCCTCAAGACTTGCACCCAGTGCCTACTGCTGTGCAACTCTGTGGGCAGGATCTGACCAGTTTTGTGTGAATATTTAAACTGTAGGTTCAAGGTTAAAGAGGGGACGTCAGTCAGTGTTGGTCCAGGGAGCTGAGCCACCATGAATGTTAATTACAGGATCAGGGAAGGAATTAAATCTTACACAATTGCTGGTCTAATTATAGGAATTAGACCTTACACAGTCACAGGAGGATCTGGGGAGGTGAAGGTCTGGGAGGGGGAGGTGAGGACCAGAGGAGTCATCAACCAGTCAGTTTGACAGGTCAGGAATATCCAGTTGCCAGAGTGTGGCCGTGATGGGGGGGTTCACGGTGTGGTCTAGGTTGCCTCTGTGCAGCTCCTGCCTCTAAACTCATGGTTTTAAACGTGTGAACTCCCAAACGTATGTATGTATCCAACTCCAGCGTTGCCCGAAATCCAGACCCATATCAACTGCATGCTCAATATCTCCGCTTCAAAGTCTAATCAGTGTCTCAAACTTTACTAAAGTAACTTTGGATTCTCCAAGAGAAGAACGTGTACTGCCTTTATCAAACCCACTTGAACACAGAATCCCTTTTCGCAAGGAGCACCTATGAGCATATAGGAACATAAACTTTGTGGAACACAACTTGGGGAAAATGAGGCCAGGTTATCGCCCCAATTCCCTCCAGTTCTCAAAGACTATGATTTGGGGACTTAGCAGAGCAGCAGTAAAACAGATGGAGCACGATTTTAAAACAAAAGATTTTTAAAAGTTTCATGAGGGGGGTGTTGGTGTAATAACATCACTAAAAGAATGCCGTGTCTGACTTCGCACAACGACTTAAAACAGCGGAGAAGCCAGTTCCTGAGCCAGCCTCAAGCTTCGGCTGTCGCTCACAGCTCTAAGGAAGCAAAGCGGTGCTGCCTCAAACTTCCAAAGCCATTAGTGCGAGGAAAACTCCATCCAACTTAAAGATTTGTTTTCCAAAATTACTAAACTGTCAACACTCGGGTTTTTTTTTGTTTTTTTTAAGACAGCGTCTCACTCTGTTGCCCGGGCTAGAGTGCCGTGGCATCAGCCTAGCTCACAGCAACCTCGAACTCCTGGGCTCAAGCGATCCTCCTGCCTCAGCCTCCCAAGTAGCTGGGACTACAGGCATGCGCCACCATGCCCGGCTAATTTTTTTCTATATATATTTTTAGCTGTCCATATAATTTCTTTCTATTTTTAGTAGAGACAGGGTCTCGCTGTTGCTCAGGCTGGTCTCGAACTCCTGACCTTGAGCGATCCGCCCGCCTCGGCCTCCCAGAGTGCTGGGATTACAGGCCTGAGCCCTAGCGCCCGGCCTCACAGGTTTCTTATAAAGGATATTACAAAAGATGCAGATGAAGAGATGCCTAGGGCAGGGCATGGGGGAGGGGGCACACCACCCTCCCGGAATGTCCACGTGTTCAGCTCTCTGGAAGCTCTCTGGACCAGTGCTCTTGGGTTTTTATGGATGACCCTGCAGAAATGTGATTAGCCTTCGGGGTAAGGGTAGGGCCCTCTATGGAATGAGGTCTTATGACCCACAATCAGAAAGGTGGGGGAAGATTAGAGTCCTGCCTTAGGGCAGGTGAGAAAGGCCAGGGATTCTGCTTCCTGAGGCCTAATATACCCAACATTGTAACAAAAGACTGCAACAGGGGCTATGGGAGTTATGAGCCACCAACTGGCTCAACTATAGGACAAAAACCTATATATATATGTATATATCACAACACCCAGATGCCCTATGTCTGTTTGTGGCATTGCGATTCTCCTTAGGTTCAAAACCTGGTAGCCAGGCTGGAGTGGGGGCTGGTGCCTATTATCCTAGCACTCTGGGAAACCGAGGTGTAAGGATCGCTTGACCTCAGGAGTTCGAGACCAGTCTGAGCAAGAGTGAAACCCCGTCTCTACTAAAAATAGAAAAAAAATTAGCCAGGCAACTAAAAATAGAAAAAATTAGCCGGGCATGATGGTGTGTGCCTGTAGTCACAGCTACTCGGGAGGCTGAGGCAGGAGGATTGCTTGAGCCCAGGAGTCTGAGGTTGCTGTGAGCTAGGCTGACGCCACGGCACTCTAGCCCGGGCAACAGAGTGAGACTGTGCCTCAAAAAAACAAACAAACAAACAAACAAACAAGAAAACCCCTGGTAGTCATGTTTGATACTCTTTCCCCCCTCTCACATTCTATCAGTTACTACTATCCTTTGTGGTTATTTGAGTATATTTCTGTTTTCCCTGTTACATTTTAAGTTCCTAAGGGGCACAGACCTTGTTGATCTCCCTCGGACCTGTCACATAGTAAGATCATAAACAGATGATCTAAAAATGGTTACTGGACCTTCCGTTTGATGCTGCGGGCTTGTCTACATCTTGCAACTATCACCTGGGTGAGAAATTTCCTTTATAAATTTAGCAGTTTCTGTTTCAGGTATAGTTTGCCCTGATATTTATACACTTCTTTTACCCTAGCCAAGCCTCGTACTTAAAAGCTTGAATTAGAGGGGATATTTAAATCCTTAGCCACGCCGCAAACAGCCCTCATAAGAACCAACAAAGCAAGGTGAAGTTCTTTTTTCTCCTGACATTCTAGCCGCTGTCGCTACATTGGCTGGGGAATCCTTGGCGAGACTTCGCTTGTCCTTCCACGCTGTTCTTTCTGTAGCTCCCTTGTTTCTTTTTGCGATCATGTTCCAGATGGCTCGGCAGTGTTTCCAAAATGAATATTTTGACAGTTTGCTGCATGCTTGCAAACCTTGTCACCTCCGATGTTCTAATACTCCTCCTCTAATTTGTCAGCGTTATTGTAATGCAAGTAAGTAATACTGCTTGAACGATTTTTCATTGGTGTGAACTAGTCTGTCTATATTGACTGTTTGTTCAGAAAATAAACCTTATGGGAAAGATGGTGAGATGTTCTGAATCCAAAAGAGAAAAGAAACAAGGCAATGATTAAAATGTCTACAGGAACAAAGTAATTATTCCAAACCAAACCCCATTTTATTCAGCACTTTGAGCAACATAGATTTTTGTCAGTGCTTCTAATTAAGTGGTATTTAAAATTTAAAAGTCGATGCTGATGAATTAGGGGGATTGCAAGGCAAATAATCCATACTTGATGTGAATATTATGCTATCAGCTCATCATCTCTCTGACATTCTTTTAACAAAGGTGTGAACGATTCAGTGAAAGGAATAAATGCGATTCTCTGGACCTGTCTGGGCGTGAGCTTGACAGTTTCTCTGGCAATTTTCGTGCTAATGTTCTTACTAAGGAAGATGAATTCTGAACCCTCAAAGGATGAATTTAAAAACACAGGTTGGTTTGATAGTGAATCTTTGAAATCTGTTTCCAAGAGGTGGCTATTGTGAGTTTCAGTTCCTTGTCTTTTTCTAATGTTGACTATTTCGTTCAGTTACAGACCTTTGGAGTATGTTAGAGGATAGTTATGTTAAATGAACTATGCGGTAGAAGCGAGGCATCTTCATCCTGGTGTTAATACCTTTGCAGGTTTCCTACAATGCCAGCCTTCCCTTAAATTCTTCCCTTGGTAATTTCTGTACTGAAGTACTGAGGCTTCCTTGGGAAGCATCTGTCTCTTTGACTATAAAGTGAGCACATTGATTAAATGTCATGCTATCAGAAACTGCTAGCCAAGCCCACTGCTATCAGGAAGAGCATATTTGGCAAGATCTATGGCCATGTTTTTAATACAAATATAAGTGTTGTTTGCTTGGGTGAACCTTTGCCTATTGAAAAATGCTATAAATGAATAACCAGTTGCTCCTGGATGAATGAGCAATCATCTCAAAAATAATTATCTTTATTATGCAGTAGAGAACCAGTCCCAGAGAAGTGAATGCTCTACTTAAGGGTCTCTCAAGATAAAAATATTTCCTGTCGCACCTCTGCCCATGATCTCATTCCCAAACGCATAGCAGCAGTTGCCCTATTTCTTTATGCATTGATTTTCCCTGCAGAACCTGTGAGGCAGCCCCTCGCTTGCTTTCTAGTGCAGGAGGAGAGGGAGGTGACTGTTCCGAATAATTTACCCATTTTTTTCCTTCCTCCTAGGGTCTGATAGACAGGTGGAAAGTGAACATTTTTTTACATAAAATTGCCCATATTTAAGGCGTACAATATGTTCTGATATACATAGTGAATGATTACTACAGCCAAGCAAATTAACATATCTATTTCCACATAGTTACCCCCTTTTTTTGTTGTGGTGAGAGCACCTGAAATCTACTTTTAACAAATTGACAGGGCCAGGCACAGTGGCTCACACCTGTAATCCTAGCACTTTGGGAGGTCGAGGCCGGAGGATCACTTGAGGTCAGGAGTTTGAGACCAGCCTGAGCAAGAGTGAGACCCCATCTCTACTAAAAATATAAAAAACTAGCCAGGTGTGGTGGTGCGTACCTGTAGTCCCAGCTACTTGGGAGGCTGAGGCAGGAGGATCGCTTGTGCCCAGGAGTTTGAGATTGCTGTGGGCTAGGCTGACGTCACGGTACTCTACTCAGGGCAACGGAGTGAGACTCTGTCTCAAAAACAAAACAAAACAAAAGAACAAATTGACAGTATCCAATACAGTATTATTAACTATAGTCATCGTGCTACACATTAGATCTCTAGATTTATTCATCCTACATAACCGCAAGCTTGTGTCCTTTGACCAACATCTACCCATTTCCCCCACAGTCCTCCCCGGGTAACCATCGTTCTACTCTCTGCTTCTGTGTATTTAACTTTTTCAGACTCCACATACAAGTGAGATCATGCAGTATTTTTCTTCCTGTGTCTGACTTATTTTGAGAGTGAATTTAAGTGTGATGTTTTGGAAGATGGAGTTACACTGGGGAATGTCAGGAAGCCGTAAAACTTACCTGCACAGGTATATAATAGAGACACAATAGAGACTCACTCCTTCCTTATGTGTTCACAAGAGATTCATTTAAAAATTTTTTTTTTTTTTTTTTTTTTGAGACAGAGTCTTGTTTTGTTGCCCGGGCTAGAGTGCCGTGGCGTCAGCCTAGCTCACAGCAACCTCCAACTCCTGGGCTTAAGCAATCCTTCTGCCTCAGCCTCCCGAGTAGCTGGGACTACAGGTGTGCGCCACCATGCCTGGCTAATTTTTTCTATATATATTTTAGTTGGCCAGATAATTTCTTTCTATTTTTAGTAGAGATGGGGTCTCGCTCTTGCTCAGGCTGGTCTCGAACTCCTGACCTCGAGCGATCCGCCCGCCTCGGCCTCCCAGAGTGCTAGGATTACAGGCGTGAGCCACCGCGCCTGGCCTAAAAAATGTTTAATCTGTTGTAAAATGCTCTGTAAGAGAGGCATGTTTACTTCTGAGTTCTAACGTGTCAGCTGCAGGCTGACTTTGGTGTGCTGTAACAGACGGTAATTTCTGTTATTTTCACATGTGTAAGATAGGGTCAAGACGTCACGCCTGGAAGGACTAAGTGGGTAACAAATGCATGCAGTGGGCCAGGTGGAGGCTTTGGCAACAGGGAAGCCCATGCCCTATCTGAAAGTGACAGCTGCTATCAACTCTAGCGATTGTTTCCGTGTAGGAATGCTGGCTCCATGTCGCCACATTTTGTTGTCTTTTAAAAAACAGACCAGTTGTCTAGATTTGTATGTGAAATCTGATTTTTAAGTATGGGTCAACATAAAACAAACACCCTAAATACTATATGCCCCCAAACAAACCATGTCTTCAAGCCCAAAGTGGCCTGTGGTCGGTTAGTTTATAACTTCTAGTGTAGCACATATTCTTTTTTTTTTGAGACAGAGCCTTGCTCTGTAACCCAGGCTAGAGTGCAGTTTCATCATCACAGCTCACTGCAACCTCAAGCTCCTGGGCTCAAATGATCGTCCTGCCTCAGCCTCCTGAGTGACTGGGACTACAGGCATGTGCCATGATGACGGGCTAATTTTTCTATTTTTTGTAGAGATGGAGTCTCACTCTTGCTCAGGCTGGTCTTGAACTCCTGACCTCAAGCGATCCTCCTGTCTCAGCCTCCCAGAGTTCTATGATTACAGACATGAGCCACCATGCCTAGCCAGGACATATTCTTTTTGTCTGAAAAGATCTGTCTCAAGCTGGGTACAGTGGCACGCACCTGCAGTCCTAGCTGCTCCGGAGGGTGAGGTGGGAGGATCCCTTGAGCACAGGAGTTTGAGTCCAGCCTGGGCAACATAGTGAGACCCTATCTCTAAAATTAAAAAAAGAAAAACAAAGATCTGTCTCAAATTCTTTCGAGTCTTGATGTGTACTGCTAAGACTGTCAGATCCATAAATGACATAAATGACTATGAAGTTTAGGTTAATGTTTCCGTTTCTGTACAATCAGGACCGGTTCTCCTGGACATTGCTAACGCTGACCTGGACCACAGCAAGACTGGTGATGAAATTCCTCTTCCAAGAGGCCTGGGGTACACAGTAGAAGAATGTACCTGTGAAGACTGTGTCAAGAGCAAATCAAAGGTCGATTCTGACCATTTCTTTCCCCTCCCAGCCATGGAGGAAGGCGCAACCATTCTTGTCACCACGAAAACAAATGACTATTGTAATAGCCTGTCAGCTGTTTTGAGTGTTACAGGGACAGAGAAATCAATTTCTACTAGATAATTAACCATTTCGACTGATAGAGAGCTACTTTGAAAATCTTTTGTCAGAGGGAAAAGATGATGTATTAGGTCTCTTTAGGATGACTGTTTTTCGGTTGCTGATACAGCTTTTTTGTTCTCTAATTATGGAAACTCTTTATGTTACATATATTTTTCTACCTTATTTTTGGGAGCTTAACTGTGGAAACTTCCTTGGTTTTGTGATTAAATTCTTGACTCACTGACAACAAAGCATGGCAATCTGTAGATCACATAGTCACCCATTCCTATGGGTAGAGATGTACTCTGTCCGGTACACGCACATATACATTTCAGGACAGACTGGATTTTTCTCTGTCTTGTTAAAGGACAGCAAGGTTATCCTACATACTTCTGTAAGTAGCAGAAGCCTACAATGGGCCAGACTAAGCCGCTGTGTAGTGCTTAGGTGGTTCTTAGCCTTGGGGGCTTCTAGTTTCACAGAGGCATCAGGCATTACCATGGTCATACAAATAGGTGTGTCATTGCAAACTGTGACAAAGGTGTACTAGGTACTGTTTGCAGCTCAAATACCAGTGCATAATAATGACCACAGCTAATACTTATAGAGCCTTGCTAATGTGCTGGGGACTGTTCTAAATGTTTTGCCTGTATGAACTCATATAATGCACACAAAAAACTATAAGGTAGGTGGATGCTATTATCTTCATTTTACAGATGATGACAGAAACTGAGTCGGAGCAAGGTAACATAGGAAATGGCTGTCTTAGTCCACTTATGCTGATGGAACAGAATACCTGACACTGGGTAATGTATAAAGAACAGACATTTATTTTCTCACAGTTCTGGGGGCTGGGAAGTCCAAGACCGAAGCACTGGCAACTGGTGAGGGCCTTTTTGCTGTGTCCTCACGTGGAGGAAGAGTGGAAGAGCACCCCAGCTGGATGCTGCGTGAAGCCTCTTTCATAGGGGTCTTACTCCCATTCATATGTGAGGAACCCTCATGGCCTAATCACCTCGTAAAGGCCCCACCTCTCAACACTATCACATTGGCAACACCTGAATTTTGGAGGGGACACATTCAAACCATAGCAGTGGCAGAGCCAGGATTTAAACCTACATAGCCTGAAGTATTTCTTTTTTTCTTTACACATCAATTTAATTCCATTTCTGAGTTCTCTTCTTCATGGGATACAATCTTTGTCATTACTGAGGGAGGGTTCCCTTCCTAGGGTTGTGCAAAGGTCCTGGGGTCTTATGGAAAGGCAATACCAGGGATGCCCTCAGGCCATCTGTTGACTGGTCATCATTAAGATGCTTACGGGCGCCACAGCATCAAACCTCAAGGTCTTGGGGCTTTGTAGCTTTTGTGCATGTTTGGGATATGGGGAACTTTGGTGGGAACTCTTTGCCCATTTGGGGCTCCTCATGGCTCCACTTAGGGCCCTTCAGTGCCACAGGTGACAATACAGTATAGTGGTTAAAGGATCGGCTCTTGGAGCCAGACTGCCTGGGTTTGAATCCTGCCTCTGTTACTAGGTAATTATAGACCTTGGGTGACTATGAGAAAGTTGCTTAACTACTCCAGGCCTCAGTTTTCCCATCTGTAAAATGAGAATAATAATATTATCTACTGATAAGATTGTTATGATGGTCATCTAGTCCCCTTGAGGTCTGGTCTGTGTCTGAGAGCAGGCACACACTACTTTCCTGTTATATGGCCTCAGAAATATGGTCCCTAGCTTCTCAGAGGCCCTCTTTCTCCCTTCCCCTCACCAACTAGTACAAGCTCCTCAATGAGTTTAGATTTTTCAAAAGCCCATGAAGAGCTATTCACTTTAGGCTTTCAATTCTTGGTGCTGTCTGCTAAAATCCCAGGAAGAAGGAATTACAATGCAGTTGTCCCTTGGTATATGGGGAGGTGGGGAGGTTTGCTTTCAGGACCCCCGCCCCACTGGCCCCCAGTGAACCAAATCCACACATACTCAAATCCTGAAGTTGGCCCTGTGTATATATGGATTTTGTGTCCTGTGAATATGTATTTTCTTTCTTTTTTTTAAATATAAAAATATAGACAGGGTCTCACTCTTGCTCAGGCTAGTCTTGAACCCCCGAGCTTAAGCAATCCTCCCGCCTCGGCCTCCCAGAGTGCTAGGATTATAGGTGTGAGCCACCGCACCAAATATGTACTTTTGATCTGTTTTTGGTTGAAAAAAATCCAAGTATAAGTGGACCCATGCAGTTCAAACCCATGTTGTTCAGGGTCAACTGTACTTAAGGGGGCTGGTTGGGGGTAGAAAATATAAAGCACAATGTGAAGGAAAAGACAGGTTGTTTTTTCTCTCTACTCACATTCAATATAGAACACTTCTATGACCAGATGTGTGGGTTGTTTTCCCCACACACCAAGCAATTCTCCAGTGGACACCAACTGGGTGTTCTATAATTCAATTCAATTCTGACACCATCTACCTGGAGATAGTGTCAGATCCCACAGGTTAAAGGCTCAGTCCCACAAGCCTGCCCCTCACTTCAGATGCCCACTGAGAGTCCGTGGCTGTGACTTGTGCTTCTCACCAACTGGCTATAAACTGGGTTTCACGTGATTTCCCTCCTCGGGTTTGAAAATTTGCCAGAACTGCTCACAGGACTCAGGGAAACACTTTACTTACACTTACCTGTTTATTATAAAGGATACAGATGAAGAGGTACATAGGGAGAAGTATGGGGGAAGGGGCACAGAGCTTCCATGCCCTCTTGCAGGGAGTGCCACCCTCCAGGAGCTCAGGAACCCGGAAGCCCCTCAAATCTTGCAGTTTGAGTTTTTATAAAGGTTAATCTCCGGTCCCTGCTCCCCCTTCCCAGAGATTAGTGGGTGGGTGGGGCTCAAAATTCCAATCCTTTAATCAGGCATCTTCTTCTAAGTCACCTCATTAACATAAACTCAGGGGTGACCAAAAGGGGACATAATGAATAACAAAGACATTCCTAACATGTAGCAAATTCCAAGAGTTTTAGGGGCTCTGTGACTGGAACTGGAGACAAAGACCAAATATACTTCACATGATACCACACACAAATTAGGATTTCAATAAATTATCCTGCCTCAAGTGCTATAAAGGTGGAGGGTGCTATGAGAAGGTATAAGACAACATCCTAACGACAACTCCATGAAGCAGGTATGTGAGGCTTTGCCAAAGTTACAGAGGCAGGCAGACCTAAACTAGGTTGTCTAGGAGAAATCAGACACACCAATTCTTTCACTGCAATAACAAATTAACAACTACAAAGTATAATTTTTTTTTTTTACCACTATTGCACATCAGTGGCATACAAAGTATAATTTTGAAAATGGGAAAAACAATCTCATCAACCAAACTTATTTTTACATTCTCTCCTAGTCCCGATACATAGCTGTATTTCGGTACAATTGTAATCATGGCGTAAGACTATCTTGCATGGTGCTTTTTTCACTTAGTGTATTGGTATTAGTATTGCCCCGTATTTCCAGGCTTTAAAACTGGCATTTTCAACTACTGCAAGACATTCCTTGTGTGCTGGGCCATGATTTACTTAGCTATTCTTCTGTAGTTGGGCTTTGGTGCTTTCCACTTTTTCACTATTGTAAATAACATTGCAGAGCTCTGGGCCTCTGCTGAGTCGCTTCCTTCAAGGTAAATTCTGGGGGGATGGGAAGGCGCATATAATGTGTTAAGAGGGATCGTAGTAGCTGTGGGGTCTCACAGAACTGGGCTGGAATTCTGGCTCTATTTCCTAGTGCGGCTGTCTTCAATTCACTGTTTTCAATTTCGGATCAACACTTATTAGTGGATCAAGTCTCAGCATTAAAAAAAGAAAAGGAAAAATAGAAGAGAATGTATTACCTACAGAATTGTTTTGTTAAACATCTCCTTAAATGTATGCATACGCGTACTGGGTTGTGATATAAAATGTGTTTTTCATTCTGGGTGTGGGCGAAACAAGTTGGGAAATACTCCTTCAACCTTTCTGGTCCCCTTTCCTCCCTGGGCAATAAACTGGACTTCATAAGGAAGTTGTGCGATCCTTCACCTTCTCCATCGCCACCGGCCACCACCGTAGACCCAGGCACTATGATCTCTTGCCAGGACAACTGCAATAGCCTCCAAACCAGCTGCTCTTTCTCCACCCTGCCCATTACAATTCATTCTCATCCCGGAAGAGTGATGTCTTAAAACCTAATTCAGATCGTGTCACTCCCCTGCTTGAATTCTTGCAATGGCCTCCCATTCCCCTACCTACCTAGGGTTGGGGGGAAAGTCCAAACTCCTTACCCTGGCCTGCAAGGCCCTCCCCCCACCTCTTCAATCTCCTTCCTCTCACCACCCTCTCGCTCCAGTCAACCCCTCCAGGTAGGGCCTTTGTACTTGCCATTACCTTCTGAACACCTTTCCTGGGGACCTTTCCATTCCCCGGGGGCCGGCTCCCTCTCATCACCTAGGCCTGGGCTCAAAAGCCGCCTCCTCAGAGAGACCCTCCGGGACTGCCCATCTGCCCTGTGCCCACGCTTTGGCCCAGCGCTCTTTTAAAATTTCCCTTCCAGCTCGTACCCCTCCTCTCTGGTATGATGCCGTCTCATTGCTTGTGTCAGGGGCCCCGACAGAGGTGTGAGCCCCAGGAAGGCGGGGAAGGTTCTCGGGGACTTAGGGACAGCCACGCCCCCCCCCGAGGATTCTCGGGTCTGCTGGGGGCCCTCCCCGTTCCCCCGAAAATCGCCTCAGACCCGCTTCGCAGCCCTGCTCTCGTGCCCAGGTCGCCCGCCCGCCCCAGGCCGGCGCAGGTGTTTTCGTTCCGGGTCGGGGGCGGGGCCTCGGCGGCGGCGCTCTACTTCCGGGGCGGGGCGGCCGGGGCGGGGCACGCTGTCTCCCGGCCTGTCTGGAGCTTGAGGCTGCAGAAGCGGCTGTGGCGGCGGCACGGCGCAGGCACCGGCCCGGGGAGCTGCACCATGAGCGGTGAGTGGCGGCCCCGCCGCTGTCACCCTCCCCGGCCGCTCCGGCTCCCGCCGCTGCAGCTGCACACTCTGGCCCCTCAGTCCCCGCGCCCCGCTGGCTCGCAGACCCCCGCCCCAGCGCTCCGTTTCCTGACCCCTGGCCGCCAGTACCCCGGTTCCTGGCCCCGGTCACCTGCAGTTCTCTGACCCTCCCGAGGCCGGGCCCTCCTAGTCTCCTGCTCCTGTCCGTCAGTTACGACCAGCTCCCAGACCCCTGTCCCCGGTCCCTCCAGTCCTCCCCCTTTGCCCAGTTGCCAGACCCCCAGGTTCTGAGACCTCTCGTGCTTCAGTCCCTCCCAGCTCCTAGACCCGCCGAGTGCCAGCTCCAGTTCCCGGTCCCTCGGCTCCGCAGTCATTGTCCCTACCCAGGCCCGTTGTCTCCAGTCACTCCGGTTTCCCCACTAGCAAAGTGTCTCTGGACTCTTAGTTTGCTGACCTCTGAACCCCCGTGGTCCCAGTAGTTCCCTGTCCCCAGAGAACTCTCAGTTCTACAATCCCTTTGTCTTCCCCATCCCTCTTACTCCCCCACCCCTGTCCCCCAGTGCTTTGCTGTTCCAGTCACCAGTTGTTCCCAGTTACCCTCTCAGCTTCCCTCTCCGGTCCTTGGTTTTACATTTCAGTTATTCCTTCTCCTGCCGCAGCCCCTTCCATTTCTCATCCTAGCTCATCACTTAAGCTCTCTCCTGTCCTGTCCTGCAGCCCTTCCCTTCTTGTCCAGTGCCTGGCCCCTCTGGGGACCGTTGCTCTGCGCTTCCCAGTCCAAACTTCTCCTTCCTACCAGCGAGGGGGGGTGGTTTTGGAGGGGAGGCTGGAAGCTCAGGGAAGTGGGACAACTAGTCCTCAGTGTTTCTGAAGTTTAGTCCTTTGACTCTGACTGGGTGTTCACCCTCCTTTCCTCGCAAGAGTCCTATTGGTGTTTTGGTGCTAAGTCATTCCTGGGTGGAGATGGGAGTGACTCAGGGAAGCCTCTCAGCTCACTGTCTTGTTGGCCACTCTGGATCTGGATTTACTTAGGAGGACCCGCCCACTCTCCTAGTGCCCGTTTTTCCCTCCCTGTGGAATTGCTTCTGAAGAATCCCTGCATCCCGCCCACCTGGCTCTAGCCTCCCACCCAGCCATTTCTGGAGAGCGAGAGGGGGCAAGGTGGAGGGGATACCCATCTTCGATTTTGCCTTTTAGGTTATCTTTGTGGATTTTTTAAAAACAAGTTTTATGCCTTTCGGTTTTGCTGTTCAAGAGCAAGATTTGTGAAATTGACAGTCCTAATGATGGGGTGATGAGGGGGATTTCCTGGGAGGTAGTCCACCTTTTTTGGTTTTTGACTTGAACATTGGCGATAGCACAACAAAGATGCCATGAGCTGGCTTCCACCAGGAGGTGTTGTAGCTTGGAATAAGTGCAGGCTCCGGGGCCAGACTTCCTGGGTTCAAATCTTGGCTCTGCCACATAAAGCTGTGTGATTTAGAGTAAGTCACTTGACCTTTCTCTCTAAGTCCCAGCAAAATAGGGATACATAATAGTACCTGTCTCCTTGGCTTGTAGTGACTAATACTGCTCAGGTAAAGCGATTGGTGTTGTGCCTCTCACAGAATAAGTTGTCAGGATCTCACAGCTGTTGTTGTTGTTTCCATAAAGACCCGTGTGGGGTAGGGGTGGGGTTGTTTCTTGGCCCAATTCTGGGACACGGGCTGCGACCAGGCACTCTCTGAAAATCCTTTTCTTTCAATGTGACCCAGGAGTCTCTGCCACAAGTTCACAGTTCTGGACCATTCTCTCTTCTGCCTTCATCACAGGAGGAAATGAAATTGCCTAGTCAAGGAAAATTGGTCAATTTATCTTTCAAGGAACAACTTAGTATCAAAACTCAGGAAGTTTTTAAATTTAATTAAAAAATCATTAGGTCTAAAGCCAAACAAATTATACAAGGAAACCAACAAATGGCTTTTTAGGAAAAAGCATTAAGGATGAAAGCCTTCCTTTGGAAAGATTGTGATTGAGGCAGAAAAAGTGGTCTCTGAGGATGGAAGGGGAAGTCCCAAGGTATATTTAATCATTTCTTGAGAACTCAGTTCAAAGTGGGCTTCCTCAATTGTGGTGATAATTGGCATATGATAAAATAATGTGGCATGGAAATACTTCCTCTCTTCTGTCCCTCTTTTTTTTTTAAAAAATAGAAAATTTCAAACATCATGAAAGTGGAGAGAATAGTATAATGTACTCCCATGTACCCTAACATGGCTCACACTGTTACCAGCTCATGACTGTTTCGTCTGTATCCCTACCTACTTCCCACCCCCTCCCCAGGTTATTTTGAAGCCAATCCCAGACACCATATCATTTCACCTGTAAATATTTTCATATGTATCTCTAACATACAGGACTCCTTTTTAAAAAACATAATTCTGGCTGGGTGCGGTGGCTCATGCCTGTAATCCTAGCACTTTGGGAGGCCGAGGCAAGAGCATTACTTGAGACCAGGAGTCAAGACCAGCCTGAGCAAGAGCAAGACCCCGTCTCTATAAAAAGTAGAAAAATTAGCTGGGCGTGTTGTCGCACATCTGTAGTCCCAGCTACTTGAGAGGCTGAGGCAGGAGAATTGCTTGAGCCCAGGAGTTTGAGGTTGCAGTGAGCTGTGATGACACCTCTGCACTCTAGCCTGGGCGACAGAGTGAGACCTATTTCAGAAAAAAACAAAAACAAAAAACTGTAATGCCAGTATCATACCTATAAGAAATTAGTAATAATTCCTTAATATCATCAAATATTTAATCAGTGTTCAAATTTCCATGATTGCCTTAGAATTTTATTTTATAGTGTATTTTTTAAACTCTTGCCTCCTTTTTTAAAAAAATTTCTTTCTTTCTTTTTTGATATATTCACAGAGTTGTGCAGACATTACCATAATCAATTTCAGAACATTTTTATTACCTAGGAAAGAAACCTTGTACCCATATTAGCAGTCACTCCACATTCCCCCTTCCCTCAGCCCCTGGCAATAATCTATTAATACTTTCTCCCTCTATGGATTTGCCTGTTGTGGATATTTCATATAAAGCAATGGTCCCCATTCTTTTTGGCACCAGGGACTGGTTTCATGGAAGACAATTTTTCCACGGACTGGGGGTGGGGAGAGGGTGGTATGGAGCTCAGGGAGTGATGCGCAGCCCGTTTTCTAACAGAGCACTGCCTGCACGCCCCCGCATGGCGTGGGGGTTGGGGACTGCAGATAAATAAAATCATTCAATATGTAACCTTTTGTATCTAGCCTTTTTCACTAAGTATAATGTTCCTGAGGTTCAGCCATATTGTATCTGTATCCAGGTTCAGCCAGCATGTATCTGTACTTTATTCCCTTTTGTGACCAAATAGTTAATAATATTCCATTGTATGGATATTGTACATTTTGTTTATCTGTTCATCAGTTGATGGACGTTTGGATTGTTTCCATGTTTTGGCTGTTATGAATAATGCTGTTGAACGTTCATGCACAGGTTTTTGTGTGTGGATGTTTTCATTTCTCTTGAGTATGTATCTGAGTGGAATTGCTGGGTCATAAACCCTATTTAACTATTTAAGGGCCTGTTTTCCAAAGTGGCCACACCATTTTAACTTCCCCCAGCAGTATGTGAGGATTCTAGTTTCTCCACATCCTCACCAACAGTCTTTTTGATAATAGACATTTTAGTGGGTGTGAAGTGGTATCTCTTTGTGGTTTTGATTTGCATTTCCTTTATGACTAGTGATGTTCAGCATCTTCTGGCCAATTGTATGTCTTCTCTGGAGAAATGCCTATTCAGATCCTTTGCTTACATTTTATTTTTATTTATTTATTTTTAAATTTCAAAATATTCAGGGGGTACAAATGTTTTAGGTTATGTGGATCATTTTTGTAATGCTTGAGTCCTGGCTGTAGGTGTGCCCATCACCCAAATAGTGCTCATGGTACCCATTAGGTTGGTTTATTCTCCTCCCCTGTTCCCCGCTTCCCCTGGTTGCTCTCCACGGAGTTTTACTTCCCTCCGTGCACTTGTGTGCTCATCCGTTAGTTCCAATTTCATAGTGAGTACATGTGGTATTTGTTTTTCCATTCTTGAGATACTTCACTTAAGAGAGTGGTCTCCAGTTCCATCCAGACTGTTGCAAAAGGTATTAATTAATCTTTTTTTTATGGCTGAGTAGTAAGTACTCCATGGTATACGTATACCGTATTTTATTAATCCGTTCATGAATTGATGGGCACTTGGGTTGATTCCACATCTTTGCAATTGTGAATTGTGCTGCAATAAACATTTGAGTGTAGATGTCTTTTTGATAAAATGACTTTTTCCTTTGGGTAGATACTCAGTAGTGGGATTGCTGGATTGAATGGTAGGTCTACTTTAGTTCTTTGAGGTATCTTCATACTGTTTTCCATAGAGGATTTACTAATTTGCTGTCCCACCAACAGTATTTTGTTGCTGGAGGCCAGGGGCATACTTTCTCTCTGCATCCACACCAGTATCTATTGTTTTTGGACTTTTTAATAAATGCCATTTTAACTGGGGTAAGGTGATATCTCACTGTGGTTTTATCACTAATTTGTATTTCCCTGATGATTAGTGATATTGAGCATTTTTTCATATGTTTATTGGCCATTTGTCTTTCTTTTTTTGAGAAGCTTCTGTTTATGTCTTTTGCCCACTTTTTAATAGGGTTGTTTGTTTTTTTCTTGCTGATTTGCAATTATGGTTATTAGCCCTTTATCAGATGTGTAGCTTATGAATATTTTCTCCCATTTTGTAGGTTGTCTATTTGCTCTGTTAATTGTTTCCTTAGCTGTGTG
Source organism: Varecia variegata (assembly GCA_028533085.1). Lineage (NCBI taxonomy): Eukaryota > Metazoa > Chordata > Mammalia > Primates > Lemuridae > Varecia > Varecia variegata. The sequence continues at coordinate 7,601,024 of CM052448.1, read as the reverse complement.
GGAGCTTTTTAGTTTAATCAAACCCCATTTATTAATTTTTGTTGTTGCCGTGATTGCCACTGGGGTCTTTTTCATAGATTCTTTGCCTAGGCCAATATCTAGAAGAGTTTTTAGTGCATTTTCTTCTAGAATTCTTATGGTTTCATACCTTAGATGTAAGTCTTTTATCCATCCTGAATAAATGTTTGTGAGCAGTGAGAGGTAGGTGTCCTGTTTCATTCTGCATGTGGCTATCCAATTTTCCCAGCACCATTTATTTATTTATATTTTATTATTATTATTTTTTGAGACAGAGTCTCACTCTGTTGCCCAGGCTAGAGTGCCGTGGCATCAGCCTGTCTCACAGCAACCTCAAACTCCTGGCTCAAGTGATCCTCCTGCCTCAGCCTCCTGAGTAGGTGAGACTGAGGGTGTGTGCCACCACGCTCGGCTAATTTTTTCTATTTTTGGTAGAGACGGCATCTTGCTTTTGCTCAGGCTGGTCTTTGGACTCCTGACCTCAAGTGATCCTCCGGCCTCGGCCTCCCAGAGTGTGCTAGGACCACACTGTGAACCACTGCCCCTGGCCTCCAGCACCATTTATTGAATAGGGCTTCTTTTCCCCAGTGTACATGGTTGTCTGCTTTGTCAAAGATCAGTTGGTTGTAAGTAGATGGTTTTATATCTGGGTTCTCTGTTGTGGTCTATGCTTACATTTTAATTGGGTTTGTCTTTTTTTGATTGAGCTTGTAAGAATCTTGTATGATTTCTGAATGCAAGTCCCTTATCAGATATATTATTTACCAAAATTTTCTCCCATTCTGTGGGTTGTCTTTTCATTTTCTTGGTGGTATTCTTTGAAGCACAAAGTCTTTTTTTAAACTACAGGTTCCCCTTCAATCTTTCTCTTTTTTTGCCTTGCAATTTTTTTTTTTTTTTAAGGAAACAGTCATTTATCTTAAGGATTCTTTACAGGATTTTGCTGATTGTGTCTATTGGTGTGGCTTAATATGTTTCTCAGTCTCTTGTATATCCTATACATTGGCAGTTAGAGTCTGATTTTTTTTTTTTTCAATTTTTTTGGGTGTCAAGAATACTGTGTTGAGATCTGCTGTAATTTTGATTTGAAGATGTTTACATAGAGTCAGAGGTCAGATGGGTTCAAGGCTGAATACATTATGTGCAAACAACCAAGAAGTGGAATGGCCCTAGGTAATGGATACACAAGATAAATGGGTATCATGAGGCCAGAAACTACTGAGATGACCGGTCATTAATAAGGGAGTGGACAAACATTATGTGGTATGTATGGTCACATGATGGGAAACCTCAAAGATGTTAAAAGGGATAATATGGATTTGTATACGTCACCGTGGCCATCTCTCAATGTTAATGTTCTCTAAAAAAGGCAGGGTGTACAATTACAGCTAAAATATATATCTTATGCAAATTAAAACATACATAAGACATTCATTTATTCATATGTGTATGTAAAAGTGAACAAATTATCAGATACTTGCCAGAAAGATACTTGTCAGACATGTGTGGCTGGTTGTCTTAGGGTGTTAGTGGTCACAATTTGTTTATTTTTCTTTAAACAACCCCATAGATAGGAATACTTGCTTGCCACCTTCTGTAGGCTAAGGAATTCTAATTTCCAGATAATGCTTTTGCTCTTAGGGGGAAAGTAGAACCTGTAGAGCCAGAAAGTCATTATTATTTTCAAGCATTGTCTTTTGTAAGACTTTATACTTGAAAGTCCTTAATGTTCCTTTCCATCAGTAATTATTTTTTCAGGAATTCTTCTGAAGTTAGAAAGACCCTGAAATCCCTGTTTCAAGGGTGGGGAAAGCCAGGCCACAGAGGTCAAATAATTAGTGGGACAGACGAGTTCCTAGGGGCTGATGTGTCAGAGTTTTGGGCTCAGTGGGTGATTTACTGCTGTTTCTTGCCTGACGTTTATGTACACTTTGGCGGTGTTTTCTTATTTTTCTGGAATGTTGAAGGTCATGGTTTTCTCCTTGGCATTGACTGGAACCTTTCCAGCACTGGCTCGTACTTAGAATAAAGAATCGGTTGAAACAAGTGAATGGAAAAAGAATATTTGTGGTTTTCATTCAAAGCAGGAAAGTGATGCTATCAACATTTATTTCCCCCTCTCACAAAGGCACTCGATTGATCTATTATGGTGGAATATAAGAAGTAAGTGTTCCACTGTCAGCAAACATTTGACCACCTCCTATGCTAGCAGGTGGCAATGGTCTAGATCCCACCGGTGTTGACCCTCCTGCCTCCCTGCTGTGCATGACTGTGTCTGGGTAACCAATAGGAAGTCAAGTTCTTAGAGCTCTGAAAATTCAGAACTAAAATCCAAGATTTTATGCACTTCTCTAAATTATGGCAATATGGACATAATTCCAGATAAAATACCTTCCATCTGCCACCGTCTTACATATACATAGGCCATGCATTCTCAGTGGTGATGATACCAGCCACAAGGGATGGAAATTGGTTCTCAGGGGATTTAAAAATTTATGTTTATGTATAAAGCACAGATATGCGTGTAGTACATACACAGATATACAGTATATCTGTGGTATTAAAATTTCAGGGAGGGAGTGATTAGGAAAAAAATGTCTAAAAACTATTCTAAGGGGGAAATAACAAAAGATTGATAGAAACACTGACATAGCCTGAAATAACTTTATTGTCATCATATAAATTTGCACCTTGTTTTCACCCTTAACATTTCAGGATAAAACTTTACCACATTGCTACATGGATATCATATTGATCACTTCTATGGGCTATGCATAGTAGTTCATCATTAATCTATCATTTGGCATGTAGCACAATCTTTACTGATTCTACTTGTAGAAACTTAGTTCCTTCCTTCCTTCCTTCCTTCCTTCCTTCCTTCCTTCTTTCTTTTTCTTTTTCTCTCTCTCTCTTTCTCTCTTTTCTTGTTATAAGTAATGATGCAGTGAACATTTTTGTGCAAGGTAGTTTTCCTTCCTTTAGATATGTTTTTAGGGTGATTTCCCAAAAGTAGCATTAACATCAAATTTTCATTCTTGATTGCTTTCTTTGCCAAAGCAGTTGTATTAATGTAAAATGTTGCCAGTAAGCATGAGAGCTGCACTGGCAGCAGAGACTGTCCAGAAGTTCGGGGTTCACCATTCAGCAAACAGTTACTGGTTGATGATCTGGTGCATCTGCTATCACTTGTCAAAGGGCTGTACCGATGGTGTCTGTTGAAGCAAGTTGAATGAACATACCAGGGAGGTTTTGCTGGAGTAATGCTGGGTGTGTTAGCCAGCACTTTTTTCAATTGAATGTGGCAGAAGGTGATCAAACTGATTTAAGCAACATGGGGATTCACAGTGTCTTGTAATATAAAAGTCTAGGGATAGGGCTGGCTTCAGGCTCAGCTGGATTCAGGGGCTTAGGGAGTATCAGGCTGTCTTTCTGTTCAGCTCTCTGCTCCGCTTTCCTCTCTGCTGGCTTCATCCACAGGCAGCCTCTCCTCCACGGAGGCAAGATGACTACCAGCAGCTCTTGGGCCACATCCTGTAATGTAGCAACCCCTGAGCAAAGAGCGGGCCTCTTCCCGAAGTGCTCCAGCAGAAGTCCTGGGGCTGACACACAGGGGTCTGGCTGACCACGTGGTCATCCTAGGACCCTCACTGTGACTCTGCTTGGCCAGGTCTGGATCAAAAGCCCATTCCAGAGCCCAAGTGTGGAGTCTGTCCTACTAAATGGTCTGGATGGAGGATGAACTACAGGGGGAGGGCTGTTGTAATTTTGGGTGCAGTGGTTAGGAGGGCCTCTCTGGGACGGTGATGTCAGAGCAGAGACCCCATGAGGCAGGGGACTCAAGTAGGTTTTGTGCCCGAACAGATGGAAGGGGTGAGAATTGCTTTTTTCTGACATGGGAGAGGCTGTGGGCAGCAGGCTGGGTGAGGGGTGGAGCAGTCTGAAGCCTGTAGGGGGAGTGAGGACCCTTTCCCTGTGGACTTTTGCTGGCTGATCCAGGAGCCCTTCAGAAGCCTGGCACAGGTAGTGTTTCGTCTGCCTGCCTGGACAGCATCCCGCTTCCTCCAGGATGGGAGCCTTGCCCACTCCATTTCATTCTTTGCCTTCATCTGCATTTCTTGGAATCTGTTCTTTCCTCCTACAACTTTAAAAAAAACCAAAAACCCAAAATGAAATTAAATACTATTATGAAAACAGAATATACCTTTAAATATACCTTCCTAGCACATTAAATATTGAAATTTTTAGGTATTCCACTTCTGCCTTTGTTCAAAGCATACACTGTGCATTTTACATAATTGCATTGTGTCTACATTTGAATTAGGGTGTCCACTTACATTATAGTACGTGTCCATGTTCCTTCTTTTCTCAATTATTAAAAAAGGCAGCATAACATTCCACCAGATCGATGTACTGCAGTTATTTAACCTTTCTCCCATTGTAGCAAAAGAAAGTAAACTCCATTTATGATGTTCTAGGATGGGATTGGCAAACGCTTTCTGTGAAGGGCCAGACAGTAAATATTTTCCGCTTTGTGGGCCATCTGGTCTCTGCCTGCCCCAAGTATTCACCTCTGTTGTTGTGGTATGAAAGCAGCCACAGGCAATACGTAAATGAAAGGACATAGCCGTGTTCCAATAAAACTTTATTTAGAAAAATAGGCAGTAGCTGGATTTGGCTTGGGGGCTGTAGTTTACTGACCCCTTTGCTAGGAGACTACAAGTCAAAGTCTTTGTGTCTGTGATGCCATCTACAGTCAGGCATTGCATTGTGAAAAAAGTTTTGGGTGTAGACAATCCTGGATTTAACTCTCTGTTGAAGAACTTGAACAAATGATTGAACTTTTCTGACTCTTAATTCCTTCATCAGAAAATAGAAATTAAAGCAAGTGATGGCTATATAGTTCCTTCCTCAATATCTGGAAGATAGAGGGACTCGTGGAATAGTTTGTTTGTTCCTTTTCTCATTTCGCCGGTTCCTCCTTAGCTTAATTTGCAAGGTGTGAAAAAGGTATTTTGATATTTTTGTAGCTTTTGCTATGCATTGCCACATTCCTTTTCAGAACTTACTGCATCAATATATTGTTACCAGTGGTGTATGCCTGATTATCATAGCTTTACCAGCATTGGGGAATTTCATTTTAAATGTTTCTTGGTTAATTTAGTAGTTACACGAATAATGGTGCCATGTGTTGGTAAGTATATCATTTGCATTTCTTTAATCATAAGGGAAGATATACTTTCTCTTTAAAGTATTTGCACACTGCTTTTTAGTATTTTTTTCCTACAGCAAGGATTGGCAAACTGGGCTGGCCACCTGTTTTGTAAATAAAGTTTTATTGGAAGGCAGCCTCATCCATTCATTTACTATTGTCTATGACTGCTTTCATGCTACAATGGCAAATTGAGTAACTGTGACAGAGACCACATGGCCTGCAACGCCTAAAATATTTACCGTTTTGCTCTTTACAGAAAATGTTTGTCGACCCCTGCTCTAGAGTAAATTGATGGTCCCATACTTTGCTCACTTATTTTGTCTTTGATCTTAGACATTATAAGCCCATATGCATGGCCTGAGCCCCTGTGTCTTGAGGCAGAGCCTGCCTCTTTACATTGTGTGGTGGCAGCAAGTCTGTCCTTTTGTCCTGGCTCGGCTGTGCCACTTCACCCCACAATACTGGGAGCCAGCGTCCTGACTTTGGGAAGAACGTCCGTTTTATCTGTGCATGCAGTAATGCTTGAGCAGACAAAGCCACCGCCTCGCCCTGCTCATTACATGCACGGGGCAGCTGCTGTGTCCTGGCCTGGTCTGGTCCTTGCAGAATCACGGAAATGAACCCCACTAGAGTCTAGATTCAACAATTGTTGATTCCTTCTGTGAGCGGGGGTTCAGTGAAGCTCCTTTCCATCTCCGGGAGGGTTCACAAGCCAGGGTGGGGGCAGGGAGCCCGTTTACGTCCCCGTAATCTGGTAGGGATTGTACCAGGGGTGTGGAGGGGCTGGAGGGCCACAGGAGCACAGTGTGGAGAGCAGTTGTGCCCATGGAGAACTCTCAGCAGGAAAGTTTCTCTAAGAAGGTGACATTCGAGCCAGCCACCAGGAGGTTGGTTTTTCCCTGGTGGCCCTTTAACAAGGGAGCCCTTTTTCTGTGCCGAAATCGAGCCATCCAAGGGGTTAGCTTGGTTTTGTGGAGGTTAGAAGGCACGAGCTTTGGGGTAAAATGTTGGGTCTGTCACCTCTAAGCTGTCCCTTGGGCACATGATCAATGTCTTCAAGGCTCACTCAGTTCCTTCATCTGTTTCAGTGGGGCTGCCAGCACCCACTGTCTAGGTAGATGTGAAGCCTAAATTGGTGTCAGATCTGGCCCCAGGTGTGTTGCATTTGGTTCATGCTGAGTCAGCGGGAACACTGCTCTAACAGGAGTTTAATTAGGTGCCAACTAATTGAGTTAAAAATCTGGATTTCCAGCCTCTGATGAAAAAAACCAGGAGATGGGCATTGCTGGTGTTGCCGTGAGGTACCGTCAGCCAGAGCTGAGTAGCAGCTGCCATCCCTAAAGGGGCACCTGCTCAGCTCTCGCTGTCACCATGTTGCCTGCCCACCCTGCCCATTTCCCTGCTCCGCCTGATCCAGTGGGCATCTCGGGGGTCCATCTTAATCTTGCACATGCCTCTGGCGTATATTGAGCAGTCCTTTCTGCCCCCTCCTCCTTCCCTTCTGCTTTCTTTCTGTGTCTTTGTTTGGAATGGTAGTGGATTTGGGGGGATGATGTCGAAGTTAAACAACATCAACCCCACTAAACTCATCATTGGGCCAATAATGCCAAGCATCCCAGATGCCTGCAAAGGTAACTGAGTATGAATTCTGCGGCGACAACTTGTCCCCTGCAGGGCTCTGTATGTGGGGTCTTAGTTAGAGGGTGAGGGAAGATGGGAATGTGATTTTGATGTGGGCCTGGTTTCCAGCCTGCTGGCGAACTCTAACATGTGAGAGTCTAACTGCACGGTGGCTGTAAGTTCTGCAAACACAGACACTATTGTTTTCATTTTTAACCCTGCCCCCTTCCTTCATTACTTCTGCTAGGGCAGTGGTCCATTTAATCCAGCCCAAAGGCTGTTCATTAACATATTGTCTAGGGCTGCTTTCACACTATGGTGGCAGGGTTGAGTGGTTGTGACAGCAACCCTCTGCCCTGCAGAGCCTAAAATATTGACTGTGTGGCTTTTTACAGAAAGCGTTTGCTGACTCCCATTCTAGGGTGTGCTAAAGGTGCAGGTTTATTCAGCAAAAATCAGAAACTCAAGTCATCTGAGACAACCTGCCACAGATGCATATGCATGGCTTAATAGAAATGCTGTGTGCATTGCAGTTTTTTGCAGGGCACATTGAATGAATCACAGGATATCATCGTGTCTATCCTGTAATATGTCATTATTGTGTATTCATCTATGCTTCCGGATGTTCTGGCCACTCTGTAGATAGTTGAGTGCAGGGCGAAGGAGATCGGAGCAAAGGGCCGGAGCTAGGAAGCAGTCGGGGCAGGGGTGGCTGTCACAGAGGGCCTGGCAAGTCTCGTGAAGGAAGAGCCATGCTGGACAGGGCAGCGGGGAAACGGGCTGGCAGCTGGAGGGGCATGTGGAAGCAAGGCCTGGGTTTTATTAAACTGGGGGGAGACGTTACAACATCCTTGTACTCTGCTGGAATTTTATAGTGAGAAGGAGAAACCGATGATGTGGGAAAAGAGGGACAATTGCTGGAGCATGTTTTTGAGCAGGTGAGGAGAGGGGATTCAGAGCACAAGTGGAGGTTTAAGTTATGTAGTCTTTCGGTGCCTCAGTGTCATCGTCTGTGAAATGCGATAGTCAGACTTACTTTATGGCAGAATTTCCCAACTGCAGCATGATGGGCTAGATAATTCTTGTTTGTCAGGGGGGTGCCCTGTGCGCTGTAGGATGTTTAGTAGGGCCCCTGGCCTCTCCACCCACTGGATGCCCACTGGACTCCACCCTCCCAGTTCTGCTAACCAGAAATGTCTCCTGACATTGCCAGATGTCCCCCCTGGGGGCCAAAATCACCCTGATTGAGAATCACTTATCTACACCCACTCTTGGGTAATGAGGCTTGCATAAGTAAGCCCCCTTGGACGCCCCTTGAGTGTGTCTGTTGTCGCCTGTTAGGACTGTGACTGATCCAGATGTTAGGGATCTCCTAGCATCAGGTGGACATTCCCCTCGGTATCATCAGAAATACGACAGAGAAGTGAGCAGGGAGTAGCTTCCCTAGTGTGTGATTCAATGTGGGGACTGGGTGCCCTCTGGAAGTGGCTTGTCCCACTCTTGGGGGAATCCTACTGCAGTTGTTCCTCCTTTGGCTTAGAATGTTCTTTTGGCCAATATCTATCTGTTGCAGCCCTTCTCATAAAAATATTTTTTTATTGAGGTGAAATTCACATAGCATAGTATTAACCATTGTTTTAGTGATCAATTCAGTGGCATTTAGTGCATTTGCACTCTTGTGCAACCACCACCATCTACTCCAACCCAAAGGAAACCCTGTCTCCATTAAACCGTTGTCACCTATCTGTGTTTTCTCCATGGGTTTGCCTGTCTGGTCCTCATTTTTGAAAGCACAGCTCATGTTCCTGCTTTTTCAGTAAGCCTGTCCTGGTCCCCCAGCGGATGGCAGTGTGGGTGACAGCATGAACACTTGCCTTCCAGAGTCAGCCTCCAACGCAGCACTTGCCTTGCCGTGTGACCTTGGGCAGAATTCCTTGCACACAGTGGGCACCCAGAGAACGTTGCCTTCTTTTTCTTTTCTCCCTCACACCAGGCACAGTTCTACGTGTGCCATGTACGTTCGCTCATTAATGGCCCTAAGAGGTAGCTTCTCCGAGGAGGAGCCTGAAGCAGAGAGGTTAAGTAGCCTGCCGTGATTGGACGGCTGGTGGAGTAGGATTCCAGCCCGTTCCATTTGTACCTTCTGCTCTCTGTCCCAGGAGGCCACCGTAGCTTGAGGGGAGACCCCAAGTGGAAGGCTAGGTTTGTGGTAAACATTAAAGTAGGACCCTAAGGGTCCAAACATTAAATTAAACATTAGGTCCTGAGGATTGTGAACATTAAAGACAAAGACAATAGGAATATGCCTGGACCAGGTGACTGATTTTCACATGCAAGGGTGGTTTCTGAGTTAGGGAGTTGGGGGATAATTACATTTCTCAGACAGGTTTGGGGACCCCTGGGGGTATTCTCTGGGGTGCCATGATAGTTTCTATTTTCATTGTGACGGTGATCTAACAAGAAATTGAAACAGAAGTCTGTTCTGGCTCACCCGGTTCACAGTATCGGCTGGGGGCTGCCCTTGGAGCAGAGAGGAAGCAGGAAGGCTGGAGTTTGGTCACTTGAGTGTCACCGAGAAATGGCTCTGAATTTGCCGTGGGCTGTCGCTGGGGGTTTGTTGTAGAAGTCAAGGGTGAGCAGGATTTAGCAGAAGGCAGAGCCAGGAGCCAGTGGACTTGGAGTTGAATCCCTCTTCCACTGCCTCCCGTGGGTCTAGCCTTGGATAAAGGTCGTTCCCTCTCTGAGCCTCAGTTCTCTCTATTGAATGGAGCCACTTTTCCTTCTTTGTCAAGGGTTAAATAGGTTGGTAATTTAATGACTTAGCCCAACTGAGTCCCAGTAGGGACCCAGTAGGTGGGCATCAACTCACTGCATCTCTCTGGGGGGACGCAGCATTTGAAGGATTCTTCTGGGCCTTGGTGGAGGTGCTGTATTCTCCACTTCGTCACTGGGAGAAGGTAAGAGAGAGCGATAGCATTGATTGCTCTGCCTGCCTTTCTCCGCAGAGTTCCCACATCCACAGACTGCAGAGCTAGGAGGGCATGATCTCATACAGAAACCAGTGCCCGGACAAGGGAAGTGACTGTCCCTCTCACATGGCTAGCAAGCAGCCTGGCCAGGATGAGAAGTCATGCCTTGTGACTTACCACTCAGTGTTCCTCACGGCCAGAGGCCTCTCTGGGCACCTCGGGGCAGTTGATATGTGGCCCTGAGGCTCCGTGTGCTCCCTGCAGCCTGGGAGACTCTCTTCTCTCAAGCCCCGTTCAGGGGCAAGATGGCCCCAGGTGCCCCTTGTGAGGTCAAGATGTGTCACTCAAGTGGTTCTCGCCTGCGGAGAGAGATCACAGCCAGGGAGCGTGAGCCTCCGGGTTGAGACCTGCACAACCTCAGGTTGTTTTATGCAGAGAACAGTCTTTTTTCCCCATCATGAAAAAAGGCTTTGCAGAGTAAGGCAGAGGAGGCTGCTGACATCTCATCTAGAGCAAGCAGTAGAGCTAAACACCATAGAAAACGTCTGGGATCATTGTGCATATCAGGAAGGGTAGGTGCTAAACCCTTGCTATTCAAGTGTGGGTCAGAAACCAGCAGTGTCAGCGTCACCTAGGAGCTTGTGAGACAGTCTCAGGCCCCACCCTCTGCCTTCTGAATCAGAACCTGCCTTTTAACAAGATCCCCGGGGATCTGTGGGCACATTAAAGTTTGAGAAGCACTGCATTAAAAAAAGATCAGTAGTGAGATGATGGAGATTTTTATTTTCTTTGTACACTTTATTCTGATTTTTTATTATTATTTTTTCACCTGAATTACTTTTATGATGAGAAAAAATAGCAAAGGCATTTCCAGGGGGGAAACCTTGTTAAGTTTCCAACTGGCCTTGTCCAAAGGCAAGTAGAATTCTTGGGTCTAGTGCTTGAAAAAAGGAAGAAAGCAAACCTTTTAGATTAGGAAAGAACAGAAACCAAAGCTCCTGCTAAATAAAGAGCAGGGTTTATTGATAGACACAGGTATCAAGAGAGGTGTTGGAGGGCCGTGGGCAGGTGGGACCTGTCGCTATCCTGAATGCTACTTCAAGACGGCCTCACATCTGGTGGGAATGGTGTGTAGGCTATCTTTATTGAAACCTCTTCCAGAAAAAAGTAATAATGGTACTAATCGAGGAGTGGTCGTTTTACTGTGTTTGTGTCTCGGAGTGTCTGTTGACTGGTTTCATTGCCAGGCCTGGAGTAAGGCAGGATCCTTGGTATGGTGGTGTTAACGTGGCTTGGTCTTGAGTCAGGTTCACAGTTCTACCAATTATAATAGTACTCAAATTTGAACAGAATCTAAAACCTTGATCGTGGTCCACAAGACCCTGTGTGCCTGCCTGTCTGCTCTTCCCTTCCCCCGTTTTGCTGTTTGCTCAAGTCACCGTAGACTTCCTTCTAGTCCTGGAAGACCAGAGCAGCTGTGTCCTGCCTCTGAACCTCTCCCCTCGCTGTTTGCTCTGCCTGGAACATTGGTCCTTCCATAGCTGCTGCCTGTTTTTATAAGGGGCTCAGCTCAGATGTCACCTTGCAGAGTCCCCAGGGGCCACCTTGAGTAAAATGGCCTTCTTGCTTCCTCCCTATCTTACCACTCTTGTTTTTCTTCCTGGTAGGTCTCTCTAACATCACCTCATTGATTAGTTTACTTACACACTACTTGTTTCTTTCTAATAGAATTTTAGCTCCACGAGAAGATGGCTGTTTTATACCATTGAACTCCTGTGTCCCCAGCACTTAGAACGTTGCCTGGCTCAAGTAGAAGTTAAACAAACCCTGAGTGGGTTTGTTTCAATGCACACAGTTACTTAACTTCTCTGAGCTTCGTTTTCCCCACCTATGTTATGCAGGCTTGTAGGGTGGTTGTGAGGGTCAGAGGAGATGATCTGTGCAGAGGGCTCAGCTTCTGGCATGCAGGAAGGACCCAGCACGTGGTGGCCGTTGTTACCAACGGACTGGCCCCGGCTTGACTTGGAGGAATCACTGACTGCCTCTGAGATCATGTCCTGCTGCTGTGGCCTGGTGCTGCCCTCATGTAGTTGCTCTAGAGGGAAGCAGCTTGATGGTAATTCAATGCCGTGGTGTGCAGCATCTGCTCTTGTGACTTTGAATTTGACTATCCTTTGAAATGTCTGTGCTTTGTGTCTGGTGCCTCATAATCAGATACAACAGAGCCTCGTCTCTGCTGATTGGAGTCACTGGGCCTCTTGCGGAGCATCAGTTGTAGCTCTGATGAGTGTCTGCCTGGTTCTTTGAAGTGCCCTTGCCCCAGACCTTCAGTGGAAGTTCAGTGTATGTATGTCATGTGTATCAGGTGGGAATGCTTTTGGTGGCAAGTAACAGTCCAGCGTACAGTAGTGTGAACAAATGGGGTTATTTATTTTGCGAGAGTTAGGTTGTTTCTAGTCTTGGCTTAGCCACTCAGTGATATCAGAGCTGGTGTCTTGTGATTCTCTAGGCCTGTCCTTCAGGCACATGGCATCAAGGTGGCAAATGCTACTCTGGCCTCACCCAATAGATTTATGATTAAGGAATGGAGGATGAGGAAGGAATGATGCCCTTCATAGCTCTTTTTTTTTTAATATCAAAAAGGTGTAACTTTCCCATGAATCTCCCAGTGCATTTCTGCTTTCTTCTTATCAGCCAGACTTCTTACGGTCAGCCTCAGCTGCTGAGAAAAGGAGTAATTAGGTTTTTTCAGCTTGAATTGCTGAAGGTGGCTTGGGAAAAGGATGTTGGAGGTGATGGTGAGATCAGCTAGCAAGCAGTGCCTGCTACACTGGTTAAACTTATATTTTATTTTAGACTGCCGGGTGTCAACTGGGGGTAATTTTGCTCCCCAGGGGACATTTGACAATATCTGGAGACATTTTCATTGTTACAACTCAGGGGTATGAGGTGGGTAGAGGCCAGGGATGTTTCTAGCCATCCTACAATGTCAATAGTGCCACGGTTGAGAAAGCCTTAGTTAGACCGTTCTGAATGTGTTCTTCAAATTTGGGGAAACTTAGTTTAGCTGTTTTCCTGTGATGCAGTAACAGGGAAATGGTCAAACTTCATTGTAATGCTATAGATTATTGGTGCCTGCTCATCCTGTTGATTTTGTTAAAGATAGGTAGTAGCAAAGGACTGATCCCAGTTGGGGACAGCAACTCAGTGTACCAAAATGTACCAGGATGTCAGAAATCTTAATGGAAGGCTAACTCCAGGAGAACTAATTAAGCCTCATTGCATTTTAGGATCACAGAACAATGACAAAAGACAATTTCTGCTGGAGCGACTGCTGGATGCAGTGAAACAGGTAAGGGGAAAGCATACGTTTGTCTTTTGGGCTGAGTAATAGCGTCAAGTAATTAATGTCGAAGCCATTTCTTCCCTTTTACAGGCGCAGACTTACTCCCACTTTGTATCTGGGAATAATGAAGCTACGTAATAGTTTCCCCCAGGAAATAACAGAGCAGGGAACATGGTCGGAGTTGGGATGGAGGAGTTCTTGTATCTTGAGTTTCCAAAGCCCTCTGGAGGACCCCAGCCTTCAGTGATGTCGCTTTAAGAAGGGCATTGATGTGGGTTTCAAAGTCTCATTTCCAAGCAGTTGTGTTTTAGGGCAACTCTTAGGGGTGCAGAGGTGGCGGTTTGGAGTCAGGACCCATGAGCACAAGAAGAGGAACGAGGCCATGTCCCGGATCCTCTGCAGCTGCCGGCAGCTGTGTGGCCCCTCCAGGTGGCCTCTGCTGTGATTGGTTGATGCTGTTTCCGATGCCCGGCTATGGCTGAGCTTGAAAGTGAGCTTGGACTCGAGACTGGAATCAGTGTGCTCGTCTGAGCGTACCAGATGCACCTACTGTTAGCTGTCGTTTACGGCACATTCTCTGTGTGCCAGGCTCTCTGTAAGTGCTTTACATTTAATCCCTTCAACCACCCTGTGAGATGGTTCCTGCAATTAGTTTCATTTTACAGGTGAACAAACTGAAGCTCAGAGAGATCCAATAACTTGCTCAAGGCATCATAATCAGTAAGTGGCAGAGCCAGGATCTAAACCTGGGAATTCCAGGAGCTCACTTTTTGGAAGGGGCAGTTGACAATTATGTGTATACAATTACAATGTAGGGAGGTAAGTGCTTTAATATGGGTGTGTGTGAAGTGTTGAAGTGAGCCCAGAGAATTTAGCAGCTGCCCAGGCCTGGAAAGCCTTTGGGCTCCGACATAGCTGAGTTGAATACTAGCTTCATCTCTCCAGCCAAGTGTGCCCTGCTCCTCTCCTCCTCTGTAATCTCCACGGGGCTGCTGAGGGAATCGATTGTTAAGGTAGGTAAAGGGCCTGGGCAGAGCCTGGTCCACAGTAAATATGGAGCCCATGGTTTTAGTTTGTTCGTTCTTTGCTCCAGAAATGGAAAATATAACAAGGAGATGAGGACGCAAGTTGAGCCACTTTATTTGTAGCATTTTAAGAGAAATAAATTGGAGCTTATGCCCAGAGTATCTGGTATTATTATTTTGGTGGGGGTTAAAGTATTGTATATGTTTTTCAAAAATAACCTTTATTGATGTATAATTTATGTATAATAAAATATACCATTAAGTATACAGTTTAATGTGTTTTGACATGTCATTTTCACACACACACACACACACACACACACACAAACACGGGTTTTGGTAATATGTTTAGGAATCTTGCAAGCCTCCTAGCCATAGCAGAGATTCTATATTTCTAAAAGAGAACAGTGGATAGTGGTGATGGTTATACAACATTGTGAATTGAATTTTATACCTAAAAATGGTTACAATGGCAAACTTTATGTTATTCTATATTTTACCACAATTCTGCAAAAAAGAGTGTAGTTTGCTCTGTCAGCAGGAGCTGTCCTCGTAGACTTGTGGCAGTTTTAATTATTGCCTATTAAGAGCTCCGTGTTACAGTCAGCTGCTGACAGGAGCAGCTTCCTAGACTGACGGCCGCGTGCGTTTGTTTTCCTGTTAGCCTTCTGCAGGAGTGGGAGATAAGGGTTTCCTTTAAGTGGTAGCCTGAAGGCCAGGGTGTCCACCTTCTTAAGTCTTGTGCTGACACCCAGAGCACAGGGATACGCTGATTCTGGAGTTTCTGGCCCCGTGTCCCCCTCCTGACCCTAAAGGCCCACGCAGGCTGTTTTGTGATGTTCTGTGTGCCATCCCAACCGTTGATCTCAGCAGCTTCTTTTTCTGTGCAGTGCCAGATCCGCTTTGGAGGGAGAAAGGAGATCGCCTCAGATTCTGACAGCAGGTAACTACGTCGCTTCTGAAACCATTTACCGTCAAGACTGAAAAGGTGGCGAAAGATGGCCAGCTTCTGGGTTCTGCCTCTGCAGCAGGGAAGTGCACTGGTTAAATCTGGGTCAGCCGTGGGTCATGTGTGCAGTGACTACTTGTCCAACACATTTCCGGTTTCCCATGGTTCTCCCTCTAGGAATCTATTCTTAGGGAACTACTTGAAGTACCTTTCTGTATAAAGTTATTTTCTGGGTAATTTATAATTATGAAAATTTAGAAACCTAAATACCCAATAATTGGGAAATGGTTAATAAAGTATAGTACATCAATGGGATGGAATGTTATATAGCTGTTAAAAATGATGTTTACACAGACAAATGCATATATAGTAATTAAAAATTATACGTATAGTGAAAATGCATATGTTGTAAAAACAAAAAGAGCAGGATACAAAATTATACAGATGTGGGGTGGTCCTAGCTATGTGAACAACTCTGGCATAAAACCACACCAAGATGTGAATAGAGGTAGTGTTGGGGGTAAGAATATTGGGAATCTATGCTCTCTGGTATTTTTTATGCTTTTTACTGTGATTATATGTTCCTTTTATGATTTAAAAAAAAAGTCCTAAAAGTTGCCATTGACATTCACGACTCAGGAAAGGCTGATAGAATTGCGTGAGCTTATAACATGGGCTGGAAGGAGACACATACGTTTTGGCAAAGGTAAGAGACACACAGGCGTCCGGTCCTTGCTGGAAATGCTTTGTAAAGTCAATCAGAGCTGATTCACGCTCTGCAGCCCATGGAGTGGCAGGAGGAACATTCCTGCATGGGAAGGAAAGGGAAGGGAACTTGCTTACTCAGCATTCATCTCATCCTGGAAACCATCCTTGTCCCCAACCCTCTCACCCCAGCCTGTCCAACTGAGTCAGTCATTCCTTGTGTGTCCTTTCACAACCATGTTCTTCTGTGAAACTTTAACAGCCATGAGCAAAGCATGTAGAGCTATGTTGAATAGAGCTATGGGGATTATTTGAAACTGGTGCAGATTTAAAATGACACCCTCTTATCCCTTCCTTCTTTGCTTAGTTTTTCTGCAGAACACTTATCACCACCTAACAGACTATACATTATGCTTTTTTATTTTGTCTGTTATCTGTCTCCTGTCACTATCATGTCAGCTCTGTGCAGGCAGGGATGTTTTGCTGTCTTGTTTAACTGATATATCTGTAGTGCCTGGAAGCATCTGGAAGGTGCTCAGTAAGGATTTGTTATCTGGGTGAGTGTGTGTATTACACTGTACTGTAGTCAAGTGTTTATATATCTGTGCTACCGTGAAGCTTGTGAGCTTTCACAGCAGAAGGGCTGCTTCTCCTTTTTTTTTTTTTTTTGATTATACATCTCAGTGTTTTGCACAAGCATTTTCTGCCTGTTACTCATTAGAGTCTCAGTATAGGTTTGTGGCGTTAGCTCATTAGACTGACTTATCGATTCAGTTCTTCCTGAGGGCCTACTATGGGGCCTGGCCTTGGTCAGCCCAGGGTTTCTCATTTGGGGATCCAGGGTCCACTTGCATCAGAATCACCTGGGCTTATTAATTAATGATGCAGAGTCCAAATCCCATCCTAGATCTACTGAATCACAGTGTGTGTATGTGTGTATGTATGTGGAGGTGGGGGTGGCTTGCTTGGGAATTTGCATTTTCAAAAAGCTCTCCAGCTGATTCTGGTGGACACCAAGGCTTCCAGCCTTGGGGACACAAACTGGATCAGATGGTTGCTGTCTTCAAGGAACTCAAAATTGAGTCTGGGAGATGGACACGTAAATTGTGTACAATTATGGTGACCTCTAATGATAATTAGGTAATGTAGAGGTGACAGCAGGGTTGTTAGTAGTCAGATGGGTGGGGGAATTTTAGGCAGAAGGAATAGCAAGTGGTGGGATGCATGGACACGTGTGTTGTGTGTGTTGGGACATGAGGCTGGAATTTGCTGTCCTGGGGAAGTATTTGAACCCTATCCATTAAGGGTATTTTCTTAAATTTTGGCCATTTGTGTACCATTTGCATAATTTTTGCCATTTCCGTGTTTCTTCTGAGCTAGAGGTTGGCTTGATGTGGAATGCCAAGGCATTGTCTACTCAGGTCTTGCTATAGGTAATACCATCAGTGAAATCAAAGATTGACAAGCTGGTTGTATTTTTTTCTTGACATATTAAGGTGATTAACATAGGCTGGGCATGGAGCTTCACTCCTGTAATCCCAGCACTTTGGGAGGCGGAGGCAGGAGGACCACTTGAGGCCAGCAGTTGGCGGCTGTAGTGAGCTATGATGGTGCTATTGCACTCCAGCCTGAGTGACAGAATGATATCCCATCTCTTAAAAAAATGATTAATATAAAAATGTTCATCTGTATTCCCCCTAAAATCACATCATGTCTTGTATACTCATGGCATAGCGTGGTGGGTAGGAAACAAGGAAAGATAATGGCACAGTCAGATTTGCATTTCAGGTGGATCTCTTCTGCTCAGGATGCCTGGGGGCGGGCGGGTGAGATGGAGTCTGGGAAAGCGTGGGATGGAGGTCTGAGTGAGGAGGATCTGGCGGAAGAGACAGAACGATTGAGAAGGTTCAGGCTTGAGCTTTGATGAGATTCAGTGGCTGAGCAAATGTGTGGATTGAGAGATAATGCTCCTTGCTATAGAAATGAGCAAGGCCAAATAGCCAACAATCATATATTTAAAAAAAAGTGATACTGAAATTCACTAGCAATCAAGGAAATGCAAATTAAAGTGACAGCGAGACACCACTTTTCACCCATCAGACTGACAAAAACCTTAAAACAACACTCAAGACTATTATTAGCAGGCAAGAAAGAAAAGGGTAGTTTCATGCACTGCTGGCCACCAACCAGAAATGAATACAAGTGTGTGTTGGTTTTAAAATTAAAAAAATTTTTTTTTAAAATTTTTTAGGAGGTGGGGTCTTGCTATGTTGCCCAGGCTGGCCTCGAATTCCTGGACTCAAGTGATCCTCATGCCTCAGACTCCCCAGTAGCTGGGACTACAGGTGTATACAGTTGTGCTTGGCTGATTTTTTTTTTTTTTGTTGTTGAGACAGAGTCTCTCTCTGTTGCCCAGGCTAGAGTGCCGTGGCATCAGCCTAGCTCACAGCAACCTCAAACTCCTGGGCTCAAGGGATCCTCCAGCCTCAGCCTCCCAAGTAGCTGGGACTACAGGCATGTGCCACCATGCCCGGCTAATTTTTCTATATATTTTTAGCTGTCCAGATAATTTCTTTCTATTTTTAGTAGAGACGGGGTCTTGCTCTTGCTCAGGCTGATCTCAAACTCCTGACCTCGAGCGATCCTCCCGCCTCGGCCTCCCAGAGTGCTAGTATTACAGGCGTGAGCCACCACTCCTGGCCTTGATTTTTTGTTTTTTTAAAGCAAGCTTTTGTTTTGAATTTTTATCTTCTCAGGCTATGGACTCTGACCAAACTTGGAGATCCTATTGGCCATTGACTTAATGTTACTTCTCTGTCTCTTCACGTCTTATTTATTCGTTCCTTCTGCATCCAGAAGCTCTTGTTTTTCTTCATTCTGTTTTCCCGTTTTGACATACCAGCTCTTGGCTCCTGTTGGCTTCCATCTCAGCTGCCAGCTCCTGTTCCTGATTTTGAAGTTCCTTCTCTGCCTAGAGCACCCCAAGCAGTGTTTGCATCTAGACCAAGAGTGGGAGATCTGTCCACCTCAGGGAGGGCAGCTATTTTGTCTCTATTAGTAATTTTTGAAAATTGTCAGAAATTGTGATTCAATCCATTTAAAAATAGGTTAATTTT
The DNA here is from genome assembly GCA_028533085.1 of Varecia variegata. Taxonomy (NCBI): domain Eukaryota; kingdom Metazoa; phylum Chordata; class Mammalia; order Primates; family Lemuridae; genus Varecia; species Varecia variegata. Next base: position 7,582,064 of record CM052448.1, on the reverse strand, counting down.
CCAATTTCTGGTTCCTCTGGAAGAAGATTAATTTGGTTCTTTTTACGTGCCTGTATGCTGTCTTCAAACCTTCACTTGCAGTACCTTGAAAACTAGTGCCTCGTGAGTTTTCTCCGTTGCCAAGCTTGCATTTTTTGTGGTTTTTGTCAACTGTTTTATTTTTGGAGGAGGGGGAGGAGCACCTTTGTTCTCTCCCATATCTTCTCCTTCTTCCTGGGTAACTTATGTTAATGACCAAGAATTATTTGTTCTGTTTCTTTTTTATGCTCATATAATTACAAATAAAATATAGATGTGTATATATACATATGTACACACATATATCACTTATTGCCATTATTTTACAAAAATAGGATCATATATAATGTTCTGCATTTTTATTTTTTCTCTTGGCACTCCCCTTTTGAAACCTTTCCAAGTTATAGTTCTAATAATTATTTTTAAAAGGCTGCATTATATTGCATGTTGCAGATGTACAAACATTTGCCTACTGGATACTGACTTTGTTTCCAATTTTTGCTGCTCTGCACAATGAAGCACTACACATCCTTGAGCATCTTTCCTTAAGTACTGAGGATTTCCTTTTTTTTTTTTTTGGTATAGATTTCCAGGAGTTGGGTTGCTGAGTCAAAAAGAACAGCTTTTAGCTTTCTGAGCATTTCTACCAGGAGTGCATGAGGCTACCCTTTTCTCTTCTTCCTTGCTAATAATAGCCTTGAGTGTTATTTTGAAGTTTTGTCTGTCTGATGGATGAAAAGTGGTGGCTCACTGAGACTTCCATTTGCATTTCCTTGATTGCTAGCAAATTTCAGTGTCTCTAAAAATATATATATATGTTTTTTGGCTATTTGGCTTTGCCCTTTTGTGCAAAGCTTCTTCATATTATTTGCCCATTTTCTTATTACTTCATTTGTCCCTTGTCAACTCGTGAGAGCACTTTGTATATTAATTAACGTTTCGTCTGTTCTTTGCATTGCAAATACTGATATATTTTCAAATCTGCCCATTATCTTTATGAGCACAGATAGTAGTATCTATTATAATACTACATTTAAAAATTTTTACATGGTCAAGTATCTTTTTACTTATACATATACCTATCTACCTATTTACCTATCTATCAGTTTCTGGGTTTTCAGTGTTTGTAAAGATCTTCCCTAACATTAGATTGTGCATGTGATCTCTTATTTTCTTGTACGATTTTTATTTTTACAGTTAAGCATTTAATCCATCTGGAGTTCATATTCGTATAGCCTATGGGATAGGACGGGGATCCGTTTCTAGATGGTTGCCAACTTTCTCATAGATCTTTTTGGCCCTTTATCTCTGGGCTACGATTTATTTTGGTTCCATTTACTTAGCACAGAGAAGGGGGCTGGACCAAGGCATGGAAGACTAATAGAGGGCTCTGTGCTGATTTGCTTTTCTGGTCCTGGGACCCTTTGCACAGCAAGGGGTGTGGGAGGCTGTTGCATGCTGGTGCTGTCACGCAGAGAGAGCGTGAGGTGCCCAGCCCTCAGCCCTCATCATCTTTGCTTTATCGTAGACCACCCAAATGGTGGTAGATAGTTTGATAATTGAGAGGAAATTCTCATCAGAGCCCACTTCTCTCACTCTTTCTTCTCCTCTTCCTTCAAATGGAATCACACTATTTACATTATTCTCTATAACTTGCTTTTTTGTTTTTAATAAACCTGGCCATATACATATTTTGGATATTTTTCTAGGTTAATAAGTGACGTAATAGTGTAGCTCACCAGCAGTGGCATCTTTATGTGTAATTAAGAAAGAAAAACCAATGCCAATTTTAATTGTACGATTTCATCAGTGATGAGGCATGCCTGATGTTAAAATGTGGGGGAAACGAGTGCTTCCTAGGGTTTATTAAATATGGCACCTCATTGTTTTTAAATGCCTATGTAATATTTTGAATGCTACTGCCCTCTACTCGGGACAACAGAGTGAGATTCTCTGTCTCAAAAAAAAAGAAAATACAGAAAGACCCTTTTTACCCTTTACTCAGTTTTTCCCAATAGTAACATTTTACCAAACTCTGGGATGGTATTTCAGATTTCCCTAGTTTTACTTGTACTTTGTGTGTGTGTGTGTGTGTGTGTATTTACTTCTGTGCGATTTTACCACCGTGTAGGTTCCCATTTCCACTGTCACCATCAAGATACAGACTAGTTGCATCATCACAGGATCCTTGTGTTGTTCTTTTATAACCACACCCACCTCCCTCCTGTTCTTTCCCTCCCTGTCTTGTTCTGTCACCCAGGCTAGAGTACAGTGGCATCATCATAGCTCACTTCAATCTCAAATTCCTGGGCTCAAGCGATCCTCCTGCTTCAGCCTCCTAAGTAGCTGGGACTACAGGTTGGGGTCACCATGGCCAGATAAATTTAAAAAAAAATTTTTGTACAGAGTCTTGCTGTGTTGCCCAGGCTGGTCTTGAACTCCTGGTTTCAAATGATCCTTCTGCCTGGATCCTCCCACCTTGGCGTTCCGAAGTGCTAGGATTACAGGCATGAGCTACTATGCCTGGCCCCATTGTGGTTTTAATTTGCATTTCCCTAATGGCTAATGATGTATATGTTTTCATGGGCTTATTGGCCATCTGTGTATCGGTTTTGATGAACTGTCTGTTCATGTCTAGTTCATTTTCTAATTGGTAGTGCCTTTATTTTTATAGGATAAATTCTTAGAAGTGGGATTGCTGAGTCAAAGGGTACGGGCCTTTAAAAAAATTATATTGCCTGATCTCTTTGTAAAAAGATGTAGCAATTCATATTAGTATTCCCATCAACAATCCCCATTTCTTCATACTCTTGCCAGCACGATGATCAGTTTTAATGTCCGTAGTGCTAAATTGGTATCTTAGTGTTGCTGCACTTTCTTGGCTATTATTGATGTTGAATGTCTTTTCATATATTTACTGGCCAACTGTATTTCATCCTTTTGTGGTTGGATCGTTCACCTTCTTTATTTTTTATTTTTTGAGTGCTTGTCTTTTTCTTTCTGATTTGTAGAAACTCTTCATGTTCTGTGAATATGAATTTTTTTTCAGTTACATGTGCTATAAATATTTTCTCCAGTCTGTCACTTCATTTATTGTTTCACTGTATTTATGATATCTTTTGCCATGTAGACATTTTAAAATTTTACATAATTAATTCTGGGAACCTTTGAAATTTTTGGCTTTAGAGTACTGTATCTCGTCCTCAGGTTCTTCAGTATTTTTCTCTGTTATTTTTACAGTAAAAGTTTTCTTTTTCTTTTTTTTTTTTTTTTTTTGAGACAGAGTCTCACTCTGTTGCCTGGACTAGAGTGCCGTGGCTGCCTCAAACTCCTGGGCTCAAGCAATCCTCCTGCCTCAGCCTCCCGGGTAGCTGGGATTACAGGCACGTGCCACCATGCCTGGCTAATTTTTTTGTATTTTTAGTTGTTTGGCTAATTTCTTTCTATTTATAGTAAAGACAGGGTCTCCCTCTTGCTCAGGCTGGTCTCGAACTCCTGGGCTCAAGCAATCCTCTCGCCTCAGCCTCCCAGAGTGCTAGGATTACAGGCGTGAGCCACTGCGCCTGGTAAGTTTTCTTTTTCTTATACTTAACATTTTTGTTTGATAGTGACCCATCTGGAATTTAGTTCTATCTGTGGTTTGAGATAGAAGTTTATCCTTATTATTTTCAGCCCGTAAATAATCCATTCTTGCCTATCTGAACTGAAATGCTACTGTTACTATATATAAAATGTTTCCATATTTATTTGGATGTTTTTGGGAGGGGCTGTCTGTACTGTTCCATCAGTTTGTTTTGTTTATCCCTGAACCTTAAACCACACTGCGCCAAGTCCTTGCTGCAATTGTTACTGGAATTGTATTAATTTATACATTAATGTGGGAAGAATTGACATTTTTTTTTAGTATGTCTTCCTATTCAGGAAAATTATGTCTTTGTTTATTTATCTTGATCTTTATACCCTTTAATAAAATTTTATGATTTTTTTTCATTTTTTTTTTATTTTTATTATTTCTTTATTTATTTATTTTTGAGACAGAGTCTCACTCTGTTGCCCAGGCTAGAGTGCCGTGTCATCAGCTTAGCTCACAGCAACCTCAAACTCCTGGGCTCAAGCAATCCTCCTGCCTCAGCCTCTTGAGTAGCTGGGACTACAGGCATGCGCCACCATGCCTGGCTAATTTTTCTATATATATTTTTAGCTGTCCATATAATTTCTTTCTATTTTTAGTAGAGACGGGGTCCCGCTCTTGCTCAGGCTGGTCTCGAACTCCTGAGCTCAAACAATCCACCCGCCTCGGCCTCCCAGAGTGCTAGGATTACAGGCGTTAGCCACCACACCTGGCCTTATGTTTTTTTCATACAAGACTTATCTTTTTCACATTAAAATATGATTAATTTTACCTTTTTTACTGTTACAAATGGAATTCCTCTCTCATAGTTTTGTCTGCTTAAAAAAAATCAACTTTTGATGTTATACTTTTATTATAATACTTTTTAATTTGTGGGTGAGAAACATTTTTATCTTTTTGTACAGCTGTTTTTCTCATTTAACATTATAATCTAACCTTTTTAAAAATGCTATTTCCAAGTTATCTGTATTTTAAATAGTTGCATGATTTTCTTACCATAACCTTTAAACCATATTTCTTCATTCTTTATCTGTAGTTCAAGGTAGCAGTACTTCTGGTTTGTGAGTCAGAAATACTTTTTTAATGCTTGTTTTGGAAAACGGCTAAGCTTAGAAAACCAGTAATTCTTTCACCAAGAAAGTGGCTCTTAATTTTTTTTTTACATAATTCCCTTCTGAATTGTTTTTTGTGTTTCTTTAGAAACATAATTGAGAGCATACTTAACATATAGTTCTATATGCTGCTTATTTTTCATTTTATATTCTGAACATGTTGGCTTATCAGTATAAGCTCTTGGTAAATATTTTTAAGGGCTAAATAATGTTTGATTACATACTGCGCTATTGGTTATCCAACCACTTCCCCAAGTGTTAAATATTTAGGGAGTTTCTACTTTTTCACTAGTGCAAACAATATTGTTTTGAATATTTTTATTCCATTACTGGAAACACGCAGTGTAATAAAAAAAAAAATGAACATTTTTATTCTTGAGTTATCTGATTTGTAGATTATAGTCTAAGATTGATTTCGGCCAGTGAAATTGATGGGTAAAGGGTGTGAACCTTTTGAAAACTTAATTTGTAAAACGTAAATGTAGGGCAAGGCCCATTTCAAATGATTGCCATGTAATGGCCTTGGCTTATTGTAGTGTCTTAAATCTGAGATATGTCTAATGCTGTTAACTGGCTGAGTTTTATGGCTGTAGCTAACTCCATTCCAGGTAACATTGGAGTTTTTACAAATGAAGATAATCCAGTCCATTTTCATGATTATATTTGGTTTTCTAAAAAAAAAAAAAACCTGTAAAGCTGTAACAGAAAACCAATTTGAAATATGCCCTCTGTCACAAGGTTAATTTGATGCAATTCATAAAAAAGCAGCATTTATTGCTGATCCTGTTTGTTGTTGCCATAAAAAAGTATAGGATTCTTATGAATCTTTTTATAGGTTAATGTGGAAGGTTAAGCAGTCTTGAAATATAGGACAAACATCATGGAAACAAATGCTTGGGGAATCTTAACAGTAAACTCGTTGAGCTCCTGTAGGGTCCAGCTATGCTGGTGTTGGTGGACAGTTTTAAATTCAGCAGGAGGAAGTTATTTCATTTTCCATTCATTAACTACTTTACTACTTCATCAAACTTTCACTGAGCACTTCGAGGGAAGTTTTTTTTTTTAAAATAGCTTATTTGAAGTCTAATTTACATGCCATAAAAATCCACCCCTTATAAGTCTACAATTCAGTGATTCTCGTTTTTTTTTTTTTAGTAAATTTATAGAGTTGTGCAGCCATCACCACAATTCAGTTTTAGAATATTTTCAGTTTCCCCCCAAATGCCCTTGTGTCCGTTTATACTTAATCCCTGCTTCCACTTCCAGCCCTGGACAACCTATAGGCAGGTGCTCCTCAATTTATGGTGGGGTTATGTCCTGATAATCCCGTTGGAAAGTCAAAAAATTGTAAGTCAAACCATCATTAAGGTGGGGACCGTCTCTACCTTTTCTGAACATTTCATGGAATCATATAGTGTGTGGTTTTTTTGGGTCTGGTTTCTTTCCTTTAGCATAATATTTTCAAGATTCATCCATGTGATAGCATGTGTCAGTCCTTTATTTGTTTTTGTTGCTAAATAGTATTCTGTTGTGTGGATATACCACATTTTATTTATTCCATTCATCTGGTATGCATAAGAACTTGGAGTGACTTTGTTGAGTTTTTTTTTTTTTTTTTTTGAGACAGAGTCTCACTCTGTTGCCCGGGCTAGAGTGAGTGCCGTGGCGTCAGCCTAGCTCACAGCAACCTCACACTCCTGGGCTCAAGCGATCCTTCTGCCTCAGCCTCCCGAGTAGCTGGGACTACAGGCATGTGCCACCATGCCCGGCTATTTTTTTCTCTCTCTCTATTTTTTTAGTTGGCCAGATAATTTGTTTCTATTTTTTAGTAGAGACAGGGTCTCGCTCTTGCTCAGGCTGGTCTTGAACTCCTGACCTTGAGCAATCCACCCACCTCGGCCTCCCAGAGTGCTAGGATTACAGGCATGAGCCACCGCGCCTGGCCTGAGTTGTTTTTTTTTAAATTAAAACATTCACTGTTATGAAGTACCCCACTTAATTAAAAATGTATCCCCAATTCATTAACTTGGAATGGAGTTTGATGTGCTACATAAAATGCCATGGAGGCAGTGAACCCACCACGGTGGAGCCAGCGAGCATTCAGCAGAGAGCATTCTGGGAAATAATAGGGACTGAGCTGAGCAAATAAAGAGCTGCACTAAAGCAGGGGCCCCTTGCATTTTGCAGGAATTATGATAAAACTGGGCAAAGCCAAGAAGCAGTGGAAAACCTTAGGATGACATGGTTATAAATCAGTGCCCCCAGAGTGTGCCCACCACATGCTAAAGGGGTGATTTGTGTGCTTGGACAAGTGTGTTCTCCTTAATTCACTAGTCTTAACTGACCTGGATTTGAATTGTAAATTATACAGGATCCTCTGAGATGCGTCTCTCACCAACATGTATATCACGTTCATAACCTGGGTTCCCTGATGGGAGGGACCATTTTGGTCTCATTCTCTGTAGTAGCCAGGCATGGTGCTAAGTGCAGGGTGGCTCACAGTTAGCAAGAGGAGAAGGCAGGGGACATCAGACCATTCACAGAGGGAGTGGCATGTGCTGTGCACAAAGAAGCTCACAACGAGGAAACACACAGGAAAGCTTCCTGGACGAGGGGACACTTGAGCTAAATCTTGAATAGTTACAGGCTCAGGTCAAATGTTGAGGTGAAAAGGGGACATGGCGGGGGTGCAAGGAAGGTGACATAATGAGCTAATTAGGACTAGCACCACCTGGGTTTTTCTGCTGTGAGGTTAGCTGTGACCTGTGTGCCCCTAGAGGTAGTACTGGTGGTGTAACCCAAACGTGTTGACTGGGCTTGTGCTGTTCATCTGCATTCCATTCCCCTTCGGGGACAGGTTTTATCTAGAGCTGGCCTGCCAATTACTGAACTGTGCGCTGGAGCCACGCGTGGGGACAGCGATTATTGGGTTGATTGTTGCATTTGCAGGCTATTCTTTTAAAGGTAGAGGCTTTGGTTAATTATGGAGAACTCTAAACAAAGCCCATGGTTCGTTTTTTTTTTCTCCCTCAGAGACAGGGCCCTGGTCCAGGTCCATTTTGCTATGATATGGCTTAGATGTTTGGCCCCTCCAAATCTCATGTTGAAATTTCATCCCTGGAGTTGAATGTGGGGCCTGGTGGAAGGTGTTTGGATCATGAGGGATCCACTTCATGAATGGCTTGGGGCCCTCCCCGCAGTAAAGTGAGTTCTTGCTTCATTAGTTCAGTGAGAACTGCCTTCTCCTCTTGCTAAGTGTGTTTCATAGAGCCTGGCACCCCCTCCTCCCTTTCTTGGTCCCACTCTCGCCATGTGACGCACCTGCTCCCTCTTCGCCTTCCCTCTTGTTTGGAAGCTCCCTGAAATCCTCACCAGAAGCGATGCTGGCGCCATGCTTCTTGTACTGCCTGCAGAACCATGAATCAAATAAACTTCTTTTCTTTACAAATTACTCAGCCTTGGGTATTTTTTTTACAGTAGTGTAAAATGGACTAATACATGCTGTATGTCCCAGCTTTTGGGAAGCCCTTAAATATGTGCCTATGTGCAGAGACTAACATATGAACACTTAATATTTAAGAGTGATGTCTGCCGTAAGAGAGGGTTGTTTCAATATGGGGGAGTATTCTGGGACCCGTGCTTCAAGCTTAATCACCCATTTACTTACCCACTGGAAAGGCATTTGTGGAGCTCACAACTATGTACCAGGTACAAAGCTAGGTGCAGGGGATCCAGGAAAGACAAGATAGAAGATGGAAACCAAATAGTGTAGTTGAGAGGAAGTATTAGGTTTGGGATGCCAAATAGGCTTCCCTTTGTGGAGGGCCAACTTTGATCATTTGGCAGTGGAAGCCTAGAATGCTGGGATGGATTAGTGATGTCTGTTACCGGCACAAAATACAGTGTAAAGACACGAGTGCTGTGTATTTGCTGATGCTGTGTTAGGTTTGTCTGTTGTAGACAGAATGATGAGTAAAGACTGGGCATGGGAGTGAGAGGACATTTATCTTAGAATAAAGGATCTTTGTCTTTGTGGTATGGGGTATAGTAGAAATTGCATTGGATCAGCATGGGGTGGGTGGGGAGGAGTACAGATTTGCTGCTTATTGTGCACTGGTTTCGGGAGGTCACTTAAATGTCTTTAAGCCTCAGGTATAAAATGGAGATAATAATACCTGTCTCACCCATATTGTAATGTTGATGGGAGGAGTGAGTGAAATAATGGGTCTGAAAATATTTTACCACCTACAGAGTGATAAACACCTGGATTATTGTTACTGCAGGTGTAGAGGTGGGTGGAACAACAAATGCCTGCAGTTAGGCAAGGTTGAGCTGCATGGTGGTGGCCACAGGGACTTTGCACTGGGCCTATCTGTCTAGCCTGCTGTCTTTGGTATAGCAAGGTCATAACTCCAAGGCTAGCTCCATTCAGGCCACAGAATCTAAGCCTGTCCTTGTCCCATCTCCACCTACCACCTCATCCGGTTATTTTCTTCAAAGCTCTCATTAACTGAAATGATCTGTTAGCTTATTTGTGTACCTCCCTCTGCTAGAACCATGCAAACATGATAAGGCAGAAACCTTGCCTGCCTCATTCCCACCTTTGTATCCTCAGAGCTTAGAACAGTGCCTGGCACATGGGAGATGTTCAGGATTTCTTAACATTTGTTGCATGAATGAATGGAAAGGACTCTAAAGTCCACAGACCCAATTGGGCAGTGGCCTAGGAGCCCTGGATTGCTAAGTGTTGTGCATAGTTGCTGTGACCTCGTCTGTTTGTAGACATGTTCCTGAAACTCCCATTTCTTTGGTTATTGAGAAACAGTTCAATTAAATGCACAGTAATTGTAACTTAATTGAAAATTCCATCAGCTCTGGATCTGAGTTCACAATGTAATCTCTTATAACAAAATAAAGAACAAGAATCAGAATTCATATTATCTTTTTAGTGCGTGTAACAGGCCATGAAATTACACAGTGTTACCAATTTGGCAGGCTGGCGAATTCAGTCTCTGAAAATATAATCTTGTTCCTTAAACTACATGTAATATGAATAGAGTTAAAACTTGTGAATTGGAGGCCAGGCATGGTGGCTCACACCTCTAATCCTAGCACTCTTAGGAGGCTAAGGTGGGAAGATTGCTTGAGCTTAGGAGTTTAAGACCAACCTGAGCAAAAGCGAGACCTCATCTCTGCTAAAGATGTTACTGAAAGTTTGGTACTTGTCCCCGAGGCAAGGCCAAATCAGTGAGAATGAAGAACCAAGGACAAGTGGTTGGAGGAAAAGGAAAGAGAAGTTTATTAATTTGCTCACAAATGAGGAGGGTGGCAGACTAGCGTCTGAAAAAAAACCGCCTTCTCGCCTTTAAGCCAAAATACAAGGCTTTATAAGGGGGTTTTTCAGAGGTTGGGCTTGGGTTTTTGTGACCAGTGTCACATGTCATGGCTTTGGGCTATTGTTGTTTAACTGTAGTTGGTGGTAGACCTTATCACTAGTGAAGGTGATCTCCTGACCTCTGGACAATTCTTTTGAGCCATCTCCTGTGGTTTAAGATACTAGAAAACAGAGGGAGGGGAAGAGGGTGACAAAAAAAAAAAAAAAAAAAAAGATACTAGAAAACACAGAACAAAACATTTTTCTGCCCCTTTGATTAATGGCCTCTGGCAGAAATTCGGGTTTTAATTCCCAAAGAGGGTGGGGGGTTTTAAAGAGACAGCTCATAATACATTTTACCCCTTTTCAGACCTTTATCTCTGTTAAAAAATAGAAAAAATTAACTGGGGGTGTGGTGGCACAGCCTGTAATCCCAGCTACTCAGGAGGCTGAGGCAAGAGGATCGCTTGAGGCCAGGAGTTCAAGGCTACAGTGAGCTATGATGACACCACTGCACTCTAGCCAGGGCGACAGAGTGAGACCCTGTCTCAAAAAAAAAAAAAAAAGAAAAGAAAAACTTGTGAATTGGATATAGTCAACACCAACCGCTCCCGACACCAAACTGATTGGTTTTTAAATTGTCACCCCCACCCTTCTGGCTGGCACCAGTTCCCTTTCCTCTTGCTCGTTGTGAATTGTCACCAGGCCTTCACCGGTCGGATGAACATGACTAGACTGTGCGGGGCATCCCTGATTATGTGAAATGAACCTAAATGCGGCGAGGCCTGTGGAGTGTCGCAGATCAGTTACTGAGCCTGCAAATCCAGATGTCTCCTGTCTACCTTCACGCTATGGTTTACCTCTGACGGCTCGCTCACTCCCTGGAGATGCTGGAGCTGCCCTGGTTGCTACTGCCTTCCCCGGGTGGATTGATGAGTCATTGTTTCCCTTGCAGGGTAACCTGTCTGTGTGCCCAGTTTGAAGCTGTCCTGCAGCATGGCTTGAAGAGGAGTCGAGGATTAGCGCTCACCGCGGCAGCGATCAAACAGGCGGCAGGCTTCCCCAGCAAAACCGAAACAGGTACTGCGCTGCCTGGCTGTGGCTTGGAGGAGCTCGTCTTCTCTTTTGCCCTCTCTTTTTACTTCTACTTATTTTTAAATAGTGGGCAAGGCAGTCATTCTGTGGGACTAAGGTGGGTGTGCAGAAATCCATGTCTTATTTGTAGTCAAAAAAATAAGGGTGTTGGCCAGGTGCGGCTCAACGCCTGTAACCCTAACACTCTGGGAGGCTGAGGCAGGAGGATGGCTTGTGCTCAGGAGTTTGAGGCTGCTGTAAGCTAGGCTGATGTCATGGCACTCTACTCAGGGCAACAAAGTGAGACCCTGTCTCAAAAAAAAAAAAAAAAAAAGAGTAGTGTCTGGCATCTTTAAATTAAGTCATCTTTTGTGTAAAATTCTCAGAACCACGTGGTACAGTCTCCCCTGGGTTTGGGGGCCTGCAGCCAAGTGCTTATTTCACCAATGTGGTTTGGCAATTTCTGGGAAATTAATAATCTGGTTTAATTTTATGCATAAGGATAACGTGGCATTTCGTAATTAAACGTCTTCAACAACAGCAACAGAAATCCCAGAGGTCTCTGAGCTTAGAGTTCTGCCGTCATCCATTTAATGTTTTAAAAGCAGTTCCTGAGTGAATGACAGGGATGATGCTAATTAATAATAATAACTGTTAATACTTAGTGCAAGGCTGGCACGTGGTTAGTCTTTGATGTAAATTATCTCATTCAGTTCTCACCACAGCCCTGTGAGTAGTAGAGACAGTCGTTACCGCCACTGTATGGATGAGGAAACTAGTCAAAGTGATTTGCTTTGGATCTGAACCTTGAAGTGTATCATGTCGTGTGAAAAATATCCTGTGGTCTCCTCCCTCCCTTCCCTTTCAAAGAGCAGGTTCTTTCCAACCCTGCTTGTGGCTGCTACCCCACTTCCCTGAATCTTTCTTGTCACTGTGATAATGTCAGTGTTATTGCTGAGTAAAATGTGCTGTCTTTTGCTAGTTCTCCTTTCATAGCAAAAAGTCAGACCTCATTGTGTTTGGTGGAGGTGTCTGGAAATTCTCTGCTAACTGAATCCTTAGCCTTTCCCTCTCCCTCATGTTGCTGTATCTTCCTTCTGGAGTGCAGTGGCCTCATCATAGCTCACTACAACCTCAGCCTCCTGGGCTCAAGGGATCCTCCCACCTCGGCCTCTTGAGTAGCTGGGACTATAGGTGCATGCCACCATGCCAACTAATTTTATTTTTTGTAGAGATGGGGCCTTACTATGTTGCCCAGGGTGGTGTGGAACTCCTGGCCTCAAGCAATCCTCCCTCCTTGGCCTCCCAAAGTGCTGGGATTATAGGCATGGGCTACTGGGCCTGGCCTTTTTTTAAAAATCTTTTTATTGGTACATAATATTGGTGCAAATTTATGGGGTACTTATGATATTTTGACACTTGTATAGAATACGTGATGACTTCAACAGATCTTTGACTCTTGTTCATCTCACCAGTTACTCGTTTTCAGTAACAAGTGTGGTTCCTGGTAGGGCCAGGGGGCAGCTTCGAGAGGGATTCCTGTCACTGTTGAATTTTCTTCCATTTTCCTGTGCTCCTTCCTCCTTAAAAAGCCAGGGAAGGAGGGAGCCAGTTTAGAGAAAAGCCAGCATCAGGGGCGTCCATAGAAATCACTGCCTTGGTGTCCTCGGATGTCAGCCTCGACTGTGTCCATGGCTTCCTGTCTCTGGGATGCCGCCCTGAGCCCCTGATGGGGGTGGCTCAGTGAGTGTCGTGGTCTGATTCCTGAGCTTTTCAAGGGCATAGCTTTTCCCAGAAAGCCCCTGGGTTTCCTGGGTCCTAATATTTCTTCTCGTTTCCATCTTACCTGTCTCGGGGGAGTGACCTTAGAGGAACTGGTGCAGAGTCAGCCCTGCGGCTCCTGGTCTGCGTCCACCGGGCCGAGGGCAGCTGCTGGGCAAGGCAGAGGCAACCCTGGCTTTGAAGTCAGACCGCAAGACTAAGTCTCGTATGACCCTGGGAAGGTTCCCTGTGAGCCTTAGATTTTTTGCACTTGCAAAGGGGGAGAGTCTCCCCTGTCGTGGGGGGTTGTCAGGAGGACTCAGTGAGAACCTCATCTGAAGCGGCTGCTTTAGTTAGAACACCTAATAAATGTTTAACTGTTACCATCCTCTTCCCAACACCCTTTTAACTTTGAACCTCTTTCCCATCTCGTCCCTGCCAAACCCACTGACGCTTTGTCCATGAAGAGTGGCTCTTTCTGTTCCCATCCAGACTAGAGTTCTTGTCTTCTTGTTACTTGGTTGGTAATCAGAGAAGCACCTACATGTTTGCGAGGCATCTCCAGCAGTCTAGTTCTTGCCACTTCTCTGTGTCTTAGCACGACTTCTGCACCTGCTTCGTGCACGGACGGGCGAACGGGCACAGTCTCTGCTGTTTCCTGCTGACCAGCACGTCCTGGGCAGCCTCCTGCCCATGGGAAGCAGGGAAAAGACCAGACTAGCTTAGCCCTTGAGTGGCCGCCCAGGGCTTCCTTGCCGTCGTGGTGGGCAGTGTTAATTAACCATCCCCTGGCTGCTGGGTGGTGCTTGTCTGATTGAAACCTCTCTCCTTCTAGGGTTTGATTAAATCTCTCATAAGGGAGGGGGGCAGATGGCTTTTTGACTGCTACGAGTTGGGAAAGATGAGATCAGTGGCTTCTTGTGGCTGTTCTTACAGGCATTGGAATGATGCATTCAGACAGAGTGGAGAAAATGAAATCCAAAGAGTAGGATTGGATGGAAATGAGTATGACTTGCCCCCCGCCCCTGCTGGCTGCGGAGCGGGGCACTTTATGTAGCGCGGCGTTTAAGAACACTGGCTCCAGAATCAGGCGACAGGGTTGAAATCCCCGCTTGGTGACTTGTCACACATGAGCTCTCTGTGACATCCCCTCTCTGAGCTTCTGTTTCCTCACGTGTGACATAAAGAGAATAACAGGACCTGCCTCCCAGGTCGGTGGTGGCGGCTGCAGGAGAAAGTGCCCGCAAAGCCCAGGCCCTGGCGCAGAGCTGGGCGGGGCAGGTGTTGGCTGATAATGTGGCGACAACTTTCCAGGGTAAGCAATGGCGTGTTTAGTGTTCAAATGATGAAACTGAGGTCAAATAAGTTAACAAATTGCCCAAGTTCCCACAGCTGGTAAAGGCAGAGCTGAGGATTCCGACCCAGGTCAGGCTGACATCCAGCTCCTGCCTCTCCCCAGCGCCCCCTCCTCTGGCAGCAGGCCCGTGCCCATTAGCGCTGCTCTGTGGCCCACTCCAGCTCCGTTAACTAAATCGAAAGTGACGGGGGAGAATAAATAACGGTGAATTAATCCACAAGGCTGTTGCATTAGCTCTGTTTACATTTGAGGAGCGCTATCTTTTGAAGAGAGAAAAGCTGAACTTCAGAGTAATGACTGAACACAGAGCTATGGTTGAAAATCACAATATAGTAGGTACTGCCGAGTGTCCACCAGCGGCATCACTGCATTTGGTCCCCGGGGGTCAGCGTGCGTGGAGGATTGAGGTTTGAAACTGGTGCCCTTCTGCAGTGTGCTTAAACTTTTTAAAAAAATTCTCCAACATTTAAAAGTTGTGAGATTTCCTGTAGAAATATGGATTTCTAGCTTAAACTGCATAGTCTGTGACGCTGGGCTCACATTTGCACTGGTGACTGGCTTGGGGGGAATAGCACTGCCCTCTGTAGATGGGCCGGACGACGTCTTCTAGTTCACCGCAGTCTCCACCTGTTCCTGTTGCCCTTCACACTTGGGATAGGTGTTGGTCACCATTTATTGTTGCGCTGTGCTGTTGTTTTTCTTGTTAGAATCAAGAGGAAAGTGCTTCTCATTCCCACATCTTGATATTTTACTTTGGCCCTTTTGGGATTATGGTCCAGGATAAAGGAAATAATTTTTTATTTTGGACATGTTAAGTTTGTGACAAGTCACTTCATGGAGTGCCATTGTCACCTTTCCTGTGGTGCTGAATCAGGACCATGATATATTTTTTTAAGCTAAACTTTGATAAATGTGTAGAAGCAAATAAATGCACAAATCATAAGTGTGCAGGTCAGTGTATGGTCACTACTTATGAATCCACTCCTGTTACACTAGGACGAGGGTCAAGGACTAGAACATTACCAGTGCCCCAGAAGCCGCCTGCCACCCGTGTCCTCTTCCAGGTACTTTGCCCACCTCCTCCCCAGAGGTAACCCCTGCTCTGACTTCTCACACCATGGGTCAGTTCTGCCTGATTCTGAATGTAACTTAACGTGTTCTCTTTTGTGTCTGGTTTCTTTCACCCGTCATTGTTTTGTGAGACTCTGCTATGTTGTTGGCATAGCAGGAGCTCATTCGCCTGCATCGATGTTTAGGTTTTACAGCTTATTTATCTGCTTTGCTACTGATAGCATTTGGGTCATTGCCACTTTGGGGCTGTTATAAATCGTGCTGCTATGACTGTTCTCCTATGTGTGTTTTGGTGAATGTGTATATATTTGCGTTTCAGTTGGGCCTAGGAGTGGAATTAGTCAGAGGGTACGTATACCCTGAGCTTGAGTAGAAGCTGTGGTTATACCAGTTCACATTTCCATCAGCAGTTAGTCTTGTACAGAGTTGTGGTGGCTCCACATCCCTGCCAACACTCACATTGTCCCCAAGAGTGTACAAATATTTCTTTGTGGTTTCAGTTGTCATTTCCTGATGAGCAATGCTGTTGATGCCCTTCTTGTGTGCTTATTGGCCATTCAGGTATCCTCTTTAGTGAAGTAGCTGTTCAGATCTTTTGCCTATTGTTAATTGAGTTGCTATCTTTTTCTTACTGATTTGTGGGAGTTCTTTATATATTTCTAGACACAAGTCCTTCCTAGGATACATGCCCTGCAAACATCTTTTCCCACTCTGTAGTTTACCTTTCACTCTCTTAATGATGTCTTTAAACAGAAGTACTTTATTTTAATAGCCCAATTTATCTATTATCCTATTGATCCAGCTTTCCTGGTTAAGAAATCTTTGCCTATTCCAAAGCCGTGAAGATATTCTATGTTGATTTTCTAGTTTTATTTTACCTTTTACTTTGAGATCTGTAATTTACCTGGAATTTATTTCTGTATATGGGACATGTGAGAAAGGTTGTTTTTTTTCCCCTTACAGATATTCAATTGACTGAGCACCATTTTTTTTTTTTAAATTTTTTTGAGACAGAGTCTTGCCTTGTTGCCCCAAATAGAGTGCAGTGGCACCATCACGGCTTACTGCAACCTCAAACTCCTGGGCTCAAGTGATCCTCCTGCCTCTGCCTCCCAAAGTGTTGGGATTACCGGCGTGCACCACCACACCCCACCCTGTTTTCTTGACTGTTTCTCTGTCTCTCGAAGGTCAGGGACTGGCTCCGTTCTCACTCATCCTTGTAGCTCCAGTGTATTGTAAGAAACTGAGCCACCTACGTAGAAGAGGCCACCAGAGGACTATGTTCAATATAATGACTTTGATTTTGGACATGCTGCTCATTTTCCCGGGAAGCTGGACCCCCATCCTCCACTCTCTGTACACAACTTCACAGTCAGTTGGAACTAGGTGGTATTAATACACTCCCAACTGTAAAATTAGAGGAACCAACTTCCTTGATCCTCAGTGGGGATTTTTGAAAGCGGTTGATTACATTCGACTCAAAGCAGTTTTGCTTCATTGGGTCACCTTGGGTAACGATTTCATTTCTGTAGAAGATTAATTCTGGAAGCAGCTGCATGTGCCAGGAGAACCCTGGGCCCATCCTTTTGATTATGAGGGGAAGTCCACTCCCCAACCCTCCCATCCTCTAAATGCTTTCAGTTCCCTCTTGGTGTTTCTCTGTTGTATTCATGAACTTGCAAATCAGCTGCTCCTGGTGAAAGAGACTCTGCTGAAGGTGCAGAGGAAATACCGAGCTCTGTCCAGGGTTAACAAATGGTTAACAGCTGGTAGGAGTTGGCTTGCCTTGGGGAGGAGCCAGAAGCCAGGGCACCACCCCCCAGGGGCTGGGTGTGAACCTGTGGGTTGCTGGATTATGGGGTTGTCCACAGGGTCCTGGGAGGGTGCTTGACATCTGAGTTGGGAGGGGACTTGGGCCCGTGGCTGTTTGCTAAGTGGCACGAAAGTGTCCCAGCATGTTAAGATCTGGTGTGGCTGGACTGATACTTCTGTTTCAAAGGTGTTTAATCCTGATGTCTCGTAAATTAAGACTCCGTTTGGCCTCAGAGTTGTCAGTTCTTAGACCATAATTATCCAAGCTGTAAGTTCCATGGGTCCTTTGCTTTGCTCCTGTCAGAATGTAAGTGACTCTTTAGCATGTGGTGGGGTACGCGTCTAAAAGGACATGAGACACAAATTCCAAAAGGCCTTGTTTCTTGGGATCTTAGAGAATTTTCCCACTTTTCAATAAAGGAGGTGCTGTGGACTCTTGTATAATGTGGGTGAATGCCAGGTGTACTAGGCTGCACCATTAGAGCACAGGGACTCAAACTTAAGATGCTAACAGGGGTCAGACATATGGCGGAAACGAGTGACTCAGGTGAGTGAATCGGTGAACGCTGATTGGCTGCAGTGGAAACTGAGCCACTTAGGCTCTGCATAGTGGGCTGGGGGTTCAGGAAGAAGAGAGGATAGATTGTGATGAGTAGCTAGCAGTCTGCCATGGGGTGGAGTTTTATTATTCTATGAGGAGTGGTCAGAGACAGCCTCTGGAGGGGGACATTTGAATGGAGACCTGAGAAGGTGAGGGAATTAGCCATACTGTTACTGCGGGAGGGAATTCCAGGTAGTTCAACAGGTTCAAAGGCCTGTGCCAGTCAGTTGCCCGTTTGCTCTCAAATTTATTCTCTGTTCTTCCCCGGCAAACTCTCTCTCCCCGTGGCTTCCAGCATGGATTGGCCAATGGGACGTGGTGAGGGTGAGGAGAGGCTAGAGGTGGGAGGAAGAGAGAAGCTAGAGTATTTCTTCCACTCACCCCTGCTCCAGGTGGCTTCCCCAGCAGGGGCTGTGCTTCCTCCATGGTCCACGGACTCCCAGGGACTGCTGGTTAGGCCTGCGTCTTCTCACCCCACTTTATTCCTACAATCCGGCAGCCTTGGTAATACCGCCTTCTTCTGTTCCCCTGTCTTTCTGATACCAGTAATCTCTAGGTAGCCTCATTATCTCCTTATTTGGCTTGATAGCTCTTCAGAAATTTTTGTATTGGATTCCTTCGGTTGGAGTACCTGGTGTGGGTTCTGTTTCCGTGGCTGGGCAGGTAGAGCAGGCTTGGCAGGTTGCAGCGACGTTAAAGAGGTCCATGTGGCCATAGCAGGATGAGGGCACCAAGGTCGTGGAGGAGCTGGGTCATACACGGGCAGTAGGGGGCAATTCTTGCTCCTTTTCCTGTTTTAGTTTTGTGATCTCTACCCACCCTCACCAGGATAATTGGTGTTTGTTCTATGGAGTCAGTAGGGATGTCTTTTTTTTTGAGACGGAGTCTCACGTTGTTGCCCAGGCTAGAGTGAGTGCTGTGGCGTCAGCCTAGCTCACAGCAACCTCAGACTCCTGGACTCAAGTGATCCTCCTGCCTCAGCCTCCCAAGTAGTTGGGACTACAGGCATGAGCCACCATGCCTGGGTAATTTTTTGTTTCTATTTTTAGTTGACTGGCTAATTTTTTTTTTCTTCTATTTTTGGTAGAGACGGGGTCTCGCTCTTGCTCGGGTTGATCTTGAACTCCTGACCTCAAGCAATCCTCCCGCCTTGCCCTCCCAGAGTGCTAGGATTATAGGCGTGAGCCTGGCTGGGATGTTTTGTTTTTGAATTTAAATCTATTAAAGTCTTCACAAGTAATCTAGTGTTTCAGATTATTATGCATTTATTCATTCATTAAACATGTTTCAAGTTCTGAATTACGTACTTTGAAATGGTTAAAACAGTGAATTTTATGTTGTGATTTTACTGCCACAAGAAAAAAAACCCTGAAGGGACTAAGTTATCTTTAACTGGGAAATTTGTGTTTTCTAACTGAAGGGGAGTTCAGAGCAGAGTTAATTTCAGTTGCAAAGAAATAAAAGCAGTTCCATCTCTATTAAAAAAAAAGGTATCAATGTAAAATGGTACAGCCATCGTGGAAGATAGTTCGGTGGTTCCTCAAAAAGTTAAACATAGGCCGGGCGCGGTGGCTCACGACTGTAATCCTAGCACTCTGGGAGGCCCAGGCGGGAGGATCGTTTGAGCTCAGGAGTTCGAGACCAGCCTGAGCAAGAGCGAGACCCCATCTCTACTAAAAATAGAAAGAAATTAGCTGGACAAGTAAAAATATATAGAAAAATGTAGCCAGGCATGGTGGTGCATGCCTGTAGTCCCAGCTACTCGGGAGGCTGAGGCAGGAGAATTGCTTGAGCCCAGGAGTTTGAGGTTGCCGTGAGCCAGGCTGACACCAAGGCACTCTAGCCCGGGCAACAGAGTGAGACTGTCTCAAAAAAAAAAAAAAAAAGAAAGAAAAGTTAAACATAGAGTCACCATATTAGCCAGCACTTCTACTAGGTATACCTAAAAGAATTGAAAGCAGGGACTCAAACAGATGCTCGTACATCCATGTTCATAGCAGCATTATTCACAATAGCCAAAAAGGTGGAAATAACCCAAGTGTCCATCAACAGATGCATGAATAAACAAAGCGTGGTCTGTCCATGCTATGGAATATTATTCAGCTATAAAACAAAATGAAGTACTGACACACGCTACAACATGAGTGAATCTTGAAAACGTTATGCTAAGTAAAGAAGCCAGACACAAAAGTACAAATATTCGATGATCCCACTTGTATCAGGTACCTGGAATAGTCAAATTTACAGAGACTGAAGTAGACTAGAAGTCAGAGGGGGAGGGGATGGAAAATGAGGGAGTTAGTGTTTAATGGGTGTGGAGTTTCTATTTGGGATGATGAAAAAGTTCTGGAAACGGATAGTGGTGATGGTTGCACAACATTGTATGTACTTAATGCCACTGAATTGTACACTTAAAACTGGTTAATGTGGTAAATTTTATTATGTACATTTTACCACAGTTTTTGAAAAAGCAAAGAAAAAGTATCAGGTATACACACTTTATACAAGTTTTTATTATGTTTGATTCATGTTTAAGCCACAGTCCCTGTGTTCTAGTTCCGGGAGACAGTCTTGTGGCCAGCAGGACGATGGCCAAGTGACAGAGCTACGGCCCTTCCTGGAAACCCTGCTTTGCCAACCCACTTGTGCCGTGCACTTAGGCTCATCCCGATTGGAGTTTGGTGGGGAATTGCGAGAAGCTGTATTCACCCAGTTCTCAGGCTAGAATATGAAGGAACTTGGTTTACCTTGGTCCTGGAATGGTCGATACCATGTTTGGCTGATTCTGTTAGTTTCTCATCTCACATCCATCCCCCTGTCTTCTTTGGCTTGGTGGAACCCTGATTTTGCTTGAGACTGTGGTACGGCCTTCCCTAGGAAGGGATTGTGAGTGATGAAGCTGGTCTTGACTTATGGTCTCCACTTTGTCTCTGCTCCTTTGTGGTTTTCTGGGATTCCTTATTCTTTCCTGATAAAAGGGGTGATAGAGCTGGCTTTATCCTGTCCCACTGCTTCCTGCTCCAGCTGTGAATGTGATGCCCAGAGTTGTGACAATCCTCTGTGACAGTGAGGTCAAGAGGTTGGAGAGTCCGCCTGACACAGCCTTTGAACCGACTGTCTACCTCCAGACTCATTATGTGGAAGAGGAAGCCCATCTTTGTGTACAAGGAACTGGGCTTGTGTGGTTGTAGTTGGGTTTTCTGTTTTCTTGTTGAGTAAAGCTTTGTTTTGGGGCAATGCTGTCACGCTGATGAGACAGACCCCCACTGTGGCTCTGGGGGACAGGTGTTCTTGGTGCTCTACAGGTGGTTGAAGAACATACCCTTCTCACTGCATTGATCTCTTCTGGTTGCAAATGACAGAAAATCCTATAGACTAATTTAATTAAAAAAAAAAAGAGGGGGACACTTAATGACTCCATAACTAAGAACTCATCTAGGAGTTGAGCTGGATTCAGGGGCCCAGTGATCCCCCAGATCTGTCTCTTTCTCTCTCTCCACACAGCTGCTTCTCTGTGGTTTCATGTTTGTCCAGGTGAGCTCTCCACATGGTAGGGGAAAATAGCCCCAGGTAGCTCCAGGTTTACACAATTATTAGAGCTTCTACTTCTAGAAACTTCTTCCTTAAGGGGTTTCAGACTTTGTGAGCCACATGATGTCCATCACAGCTGCTCAGCTCAGCTCAGCCCTTTCAACAGGAAAGCAGCCGAGGACAGTGTGTGAGCAAACGGGTGTGGCTGTGTTCCAGGAAAACTTTACTGACAAAAAAGGTTGCCGATAAATTGGCCCTTAGGCCACAGTTTGCTGACCTCAGTTCCTGTAGGAGAGAAGGCCTCTCTGCTGGCGGTGCAGGTGGAAGTTGTGGGGAGGACTTGTGGTCCAGGGCTGGGACTGGTGTGAGGCCAGCGAGATGCTCACTTTGGCACTTGGGCCACAAAATTTGAGGGGATGTCAGAAGACTCAGCAATCAAGATAAATAATATTTTCTTACAGTATTTTAACAAATCAAAATTGAAGATGCCCTTCTGTGGCCAGGTAATTGCCCAGACTGGGTTACCTGTCCACCCCTGTGGGAGGGAGAGGTGAGGACAGTGCTGAATGCAACTCACTTGCCAAGGGACCAGTGGACCACATTTCCCATAGGAATGTGGGTGCTGGAAGAAAGGAAAAAGGATGCTGTTTGCCTGCCTTAGTGCCTGGGCTCCCGGAGCAAGTGTAGTAATGATATTAATAGCTGTTTTTCATTGAGCGCCAATTATATGCCAGGTATGTTAATAATTATGGCCAAGATTTATTGACTGCATTTATTGGATACACTTAACATGCATTCTTATTTCTCTTTTTTTCATCATAGCAATCCTTAGAAGTAGGTACTGTTATCCCCATTGTACAGATGAGGAAAATAGAGGACAAAATAAATTGCCCAAGGTCCCATGATGCCTAAACTAGAATTTGCGCCAAGGTTTTTGTCTTTCTTGTGGTCTCCAGTGTATGAATTCTTGGCATCAATGAAAGTTTGAGGCTCGATAGAAACGTTGCCAAAAGCCTGGTGCTGTTAGTCCTCCTATTAACAAGTGCCCCACGGCAGCTCTCCTCAACACCCGCTTCCTGGCTCTTGCTCTTGTTGGCAATTGGCTTTCAGGTGTTGAGAGAATGCAAAGCCCTTGCCCGCTTTTGGAATTAACCTCATGTTTCAAAGCAGATCAGTGTATATTCCCAGATTAAATTATGGACACTGCATGCGCTAATTGGCAGGTGAGCTGCACTTTAAATAGACCACATTAATTCTGGCATTGGAAGCAGAGCCCTACTGGGATAATTCTTATCATCATCAGCATCGTTCTGACAAGCTTTAAAAGGATTCTGTAGCAGTAAGCAATTTGCAAAATTGAAAGGTGAAAACATACCGTGAAGTGTTCACGTGCATTCAAGGTCAGAGGGAGGTGAATGCATTTTTCAAGAAAGACTTGGTGCAGGTGAGAGTCACTTGATTTTAAACGTGATGGATATACAGGTGGCTGTCCAGGCATTTCAAAACACATTATTGGCCGGGCGAGGTGGCTCACGCCTGTAATCCTAGCACTCTGGGAGGCCGAGGCGGGCGGATCGCTCGAGGTCAGGAGTTCGAGACCAGCCTGAGCAAGAGCGAGACCCCCGTCTCTACTAAAAATAGAAAGAAATTATATGGACAGCTAAAAATATATATAGAAAAAAAATTAGCCGGGGATGGTGGCGCGTGCCTGTAGTCCCAGCTACTCGGGAGGCTGAGTCACTAGGATCGCTTAAGCCCAGGAGTTTGAGGTTGCTGTGAGCTAGGCTGACACCATGGCACTCACTCTAGCCCGGGCAACAGAGCAAGACTCTGTCTCAAAAAAAAAATGAAAACAAAAACACATTATTGGCTGGCTGGCCCATGGCATTGCTGTCACCAAATCCCCGCTGCCACCCTCCCCCCACCCCGTCCTGGTTTCTGAGAGAGTCAGAGAGTGGAAAGAAGGCTGTTTTGTATAGCTGTGTGTTTTGGAGTGATCTGATGAGTTTGGGATTAGTTTGACTTTTAGGGATTGAGACAGAAGATAGTCCTGAGTGACTTGTCCTGTTGGTGGAGTTTTCCGTCATTCTTGGGACGTTTATTCTAAATGATCTCAGAGGTTGGCTTGATCCACAAATACATATG
>CM052448.1:7546017-7558477 GCA_028533085.1 Varecia variegata | reverse complement strand
AATCTGAGGCTTAGCATGGTTGACTGACTTGCCCAGGGTCATTCGGTTGAATGATCTCTTCACCCGTTTGTCCTGCCCACTAGACTGGAAGCCCCTTAGGGGTGAGTCCTTGTTTCTGCCTGGTGGCCCCTAGCCTGGCTCAGTTCGTGGCTCACAGGAAGAGTGCAGTCTGTCCTTACTAAGCTGAACTGAAACATTAGTGAAGTTACTAACTTGCTGCCGAGTTTCTGGAGATGTGTGTATTTGCATCCTTCTAGAAGGCAAATTCAAAGAATGTCACGTTTCAGAGCCTGTTCAGCTCCTGGATTGGAAGCCAGGTCTGGCAGCAGAGACTCAGCATTTCCCCACTTAGAATATTATTAAGCAGTTGTGAACCCGATCATTTTGAAGATGGCAGAGTCCCCTGCTTTCACAAGGCAGTGTGATTTAGTGGTTTGCAATGAGCTCCGAGGCCCCTTTCTGCCGCAACGCTGACTAACCCTGTTACTGGGCGAGTTACTTCCCTTGTCCAGGCCTCAGACCTGGTCTTAGACATGGAGATGGCCTTGGTTGTTACGAGGTCAGACGTACAGTGTTCACTGCAAGGACTGCTGCATAGTTAATGCTCAGTAGTGGCTGCTGTTGCTGCTCTTACTGGCAGCATGAGAAAGTGTTGATGAGCTAATGTTAAGTGAAGAAAATTGATCACAAAATTAGGTATACACTAGAGTTACAACTGTGAAAAAAATCTGTGTGCATGTGGGTAACAAAAGGTGGGATGTGAGGAGATACAGGTAGTTGTAGGAATGACTATCTTATGGATAAAAACAAACTTTCTTAGGTTTCCCTTAAAGCTTTAAATTGGTCTCTAGCCTCAGACCTAGTAATTCAGCATATGGATATCTTTCCTAAGGAACTAGACATTAGGATGATTATTTATGTGCAAGGATGCTCTTTGCTGTATAGAGGGAAAATTGGCAATGTATCATGTCCTCAGTAGTAGAGAAATAGTTAAATTTTGTTTTACTGGGAAGCATCAAAAATCATGTTTCAAAGACTTTTAATTGTAATAGGAAAATGTTCATGATCTAGACAAGAAAATAAATGAATCAGGATACAAAATTTTATATATATATATATGCATATACACTTATACAATGTGGTGTATTATTTTCTTATGGCTGCTGTAACAAATTAATGCACGTTTGGTGGCTTTTAAACGGTACAGATTTATTCTCCTGCAGTTTTAGAGGCCAGAAGTCCAAAATGGGTTCTACCGGGCTAAAGTCAGGATGACAGCAGGGCTGGTTCCTTCGGGAGGCTCCAGGGCAGAATCTGTTCCTTGCCTCCTCCAGCTTCCGGGGGCTGCCAGTGTTTCTTGGCTGTGGCCACATCACTCTAATCGTTGCTTCCCTGTTCACATGATCTTTTCCTCTTCTGTGTCAAATTTCCCTGACTCCGTCTTACAACAATACCTGTGATTACATCAGCCCACTGGGATGATCCAGGATAATCTCCCGGTTTCCAGATCCTTGACTAATCACAGTTGCAAAGACCCTTTTGCTGTGTAAGTCGCAGGTTCCAGAGATTAGGACATGGATATCTTCGAGGGTCATAATTCAACCTACCACAAATGTTGATTTTGTATAAAAAAGAAAAGTGCCGTGAAAAAGACTGAAAGGAAATTCTTGAAAATGTTAACTTGGTCATTTCCGAATG
The DNA here is from genome assembly GCA_028533085.1 of Varecia variegata. Classification (NCBI taxonomy): domain Eukaryota; kingdom Metazoa; phylum Chordata; class Mammalia; order Primates; family Lemuridae; genus Varecia; species Varecia variegata. Next base: position 7,556,779 of record CM052448.1, on the reverse strand, counting down.
GGAGGTTTTAGGGTCATTTTTATTTTTGGTATGCTCTTCTGTACTCTCACCTTTTCTGTGCTAAGGAACTATCCCTTTGCAATCTAAAAAGTTGCCTAGGGACTGTTCCTGTGAAAGTGATGAGCATCCCAGGCCGAGTGACGCAGCCCCGTCCCTCTGTCCGCAGAGCCCGTGTTCTGGTACTACGTGAGGGAGGTGCTCAACAAGCACGAGCTGCAGCGCTTCTACTCCCTGAGCCACATCTCCTCGGACGTGGGCCGAGGCCGCGCCTGGCTGCGCTGTGCCCTCAACGAACACTCCCTGGAGCGCTACCTGCACATGCTCCTGGCCGACCGAGGCAGGCTCAGGTACCCGGGCCGGGATGGGTTCTGGGAGGGGGCTCAGCCGAGGGGCGAGGATCGAGGAATCTGGAGCCAGACCATCTGGGTTTGCGTTCAAGTCCTTCCACCTGCGGCCAGTGGGTTCCCTCTTACAGCCCCACTGTGTTCAGCTGTGCTCTGGGGACCCTTGGGGGAGAATGAATGAAAGGGCTCAGCGTGGCACCTGTATACAGCCAGCACTCAAATCAATGTTTACTACCATTAAGGCTTGGGTGTGGAGAGAGCTATTGTCGTAGGACACAGCTTGTTCTTCACTTTGTGGAATTTTAAGTTGGGGGTTCATTCATTCAGTCAATCGCAAACTGACTGATAAAAATATGGAAGTTTTAAGTTGGGGAAAGAAGTCATTTGTTTTTATTAAAACTTCCTTCTATTATTATTTTTTTCTTGATCATGAAGTTCACTCTATTAGTTAGCATAGGTCAGGTTGTGCTGCAATAATGAACACCATAAAATCCTCAGTGGCTTTTGACAGCCAAGTTTATTTCTTCCTCGTGCTACATGTCTGTCATGGGTGAGCAGGCACATTCTCATCTCAGGGACTCAGGTGACTGGAGGCTCCATCTCTACATATGGGTTCGTGATTGCACAGGTGGGAAAAGGAGGTGTAGTTGAACTACACACTGGCTCTCAGATCTTCTGTCCACAGAGATACTTCCGGTGGTTTCACTGGCCAGTGCAAGTCACATGGCCACCCCCGAGCTCAGCAGGATTGGGGGGGTTATAGCAGTTACTCCACAATGACAGGGAGAGGGCACTGAATATGAGTCAATGAAGGTATAAACAACCGCATTTCCTTAAAACCATTAAGAAATGCTGTAAAATCCACTGGGGTAAAAACTGAAATCACTCGTGATTGACACCAAGATAACTCTGCAAATGTGTTGGCACGTTTTCTCTGTTGTTTTGCCTGTACTCATGATGTCTCTGATATCTCTTTCTCTGACTTTGGCTGTTAATGATATTTTCTCTCTGAGAATGGTGGACTAGACATGTTGTTTTGTGTCCCCTGGTGATACAAAGGGACAATGATTAATCCTGTCCTGGTTCCTTGAATAACTTCCACATCAGCAATGCCCAGATCCTCAGCAGTGGAATTCCGTTTAATTCATGAAGGTGGTGTCTCGTCAGTACCGTGATGTGTTCCCTTGATTTCTTATCTTACCATCTGTTCCCTAGCTCAGGTCCCTTCTTCTGCTGCTTCTGCTGCTATAGTCCCATCTCTACCAGTAATTTCTTAGGTTTCTGGGATTGTGCACTAGGGTTCTTAGAAATACCCTTGAAGTTCTCCCATTGGTGTTGCCCGTGACACCTTGCCCACTTGAATGGTAACAGTGGGTCTGAAATGCGAGGGCTGAGGAATCAGGACAATCGATGCTGACTGCACGTGTATGGGCTGCTCAGGATCAGAGTCAGGGGGCTGAGAACGTCTGTACCTTAGGAGCATTGACCAGCTTTAGTTAAGGGGAAGGACTCTTGTTTTGTTTTGTTTTTGTTTTTTTTTTTTTTGACTGCAGAGTTTCTGCTGACATACTCAAGTTTCTTAAAATGAATTTTTATGAAGCTCTTTCCAGCAGATCATTTGCAGGTAGTTCAGCGTTACATACTCAGCATCAAAGTTAAACTTAACAATGAGAAGCTGAAGTGAATCCAGCAATTAAGAATCACAGCTGGGCTGGGTGCAGTGGCTCAAACCTGTAATCCCAGCACTTTGGGAGGCCGAGGTGAGAGGATTACTTGAGGCCAGGAGTTAGAGACCAGCCTGGGCAACATACTGAGACCCCCCCCCCCATCTCTACAAAAAATAGAAAAATTAGTTGGGCATGGTGGTGCGTACCTGTAGTCCCAGCCACTCTGTAGGCTGAGGAAGGAGGATCCCGTAAGCTGGCTGCAGTAAGCTATGATGACCGCACTGTACTTCAGCCTGGGCAACAGAGCAGGACGGTCTCAAAACAAACAAACAAAACAAAACAAAATATTTGACCTTACACGAATCATTAGGCACTTACCTAACTCAATATGGTGATACGAAATTCATTTACATGCATGAAAACTGGCTCAGACTTTTTAAAGAATCACAATTTTTGGAAATCAGAGGTACAGCTGAAATGTCAGCTTGAATGTGGTTTGGGGCTTCCACTAACATTTTCTGAGTGAGTATATTGAAAATATGTCTCTTCTCTCTTTCTGTTGGTTGTAGTCGGTCGCTTCGGTAGCTCAGTTTTCCAGGCTCTTACTGAACTACAGGTCACCCATCACTGACTGACTCCATTGATTTAGAATTCCATGACCTGGTGGGGAAGTCACAGCATCGAGGATATTTGGTTGCTGTTGCTTAACAGGGAATCATATAAAGAGCTTGGACATTGGACTTGGGAGACCTGCTTTTAAGCCCTGGCTGTACCATTATTGGCCAGATGCCCTTGGACAGGCTGTATTGGCTTCCCTGACCCCCATCCCAACTCTCACTTGTATTTATGGGGTCTTTTTAGCTTCCCAGCCCTTTCCAGGGATAACGCGGGCTTTCAGGTCTGTAGCCCAAGCAGGTGTTATATGTAAATGCCCTGCTTGACAGAGCCATGGAGCTCTGTAATTTCTTTCTGAAATTGTCTTTTCTTCTATTAACCGGATCAGGCAGACATTTTTGGTGAGCTTGGATTTCCTGTCTGTCTCCTGGGGACGTTGCTTGAGTGAAAGTCACCTCTCTGTCTGTCCTTTTCTACTTTGCTGCTTAATAAGTATGTTTACATATCATGTTTATTTCAGTACTCTAAAGCTTGGGTTCTCGGCGGACCAGCAAGGAAGGTCGTAGGGTGTACATGTTCAATCCTCTTGTTATAACCATAAGCTTCATAAGCAGAGACCTCAGACATACCAAGTCCCTTCTGGGACAACCAGGCATGGCTCTTCCAGGGATCCATCTAATGGAACTGTCTGGTTAGTGGATGCAGAGAACCACACTATTGAGAACTGTTTTCTCTTCTCTTTCAATTTGCAGTGCTTTTTATGAAGACTGTTCTTTTGTGATGGATGAAGAAAGGTCTAGCATGCTTCCTACCATGGCAGCTGGTAAGCCTGGCCAAGGCCAGGGGCGATAGGCCTTGTGAAGCTTGGTGGGGAGAGGGGGCTGCCTGGGAGTGGATTTACAACCCCAAGGGGTGCTGCGATTTTCTCTGCCGCCATCATTCCTTTACTGGCATTGAGTGTTGGATCCCTTCATCTAGAATTTGATACCCTGGCAGAGAGAGCATGAGGCTGAGTGTGTTTGTTTGCAGGTGTAATTTAAATTGGGGAGAATCGGAGGAGGGGGACCACCTTTGAGTCCTGGCTCTACCTCATGCTGGCTGGAGACCTGGGGCAGATCCTGTGAGCTTCGTTACCTTTACTTTCCTCCTCTGGGAGGTGGGAATCATGATAGTCACCTCTGTAGGGCTGTGAGAGAACCAGTCTGTGATAATGAGTCTCGTACACGATTTGTCAGCATGAAGGCCCTGGATTGATGTCACTTGGTGGATTGAATTGTTTGCCATTTGACTCTCACTCAAAGAGAGAGATGGAATCAACTGGACAACAGGGGGAACTTGCTTCTTTCTTCCAAGTTCTTTGTTACCTCCTTTTTTCCCCTGAAAGTTTACACTAAGTCCCACATGTTGAGGGTTACGTTAGTCTTGTCCATTAATGAGGAAAAGTCAGAGTTTGACCATGTTTTCCTTTATAGGCCATAAGATAGCAGTATAAGTTTTTGCCTAAAGTATTCATGATGACGTAATCGATGCACGGTTTTGCTGCTTATCAAGCTGAGTGTATTTGGTGGGTGACTGTGTTTAATACTTGTAACCCTGTGAGGGAGATGATTTTGTCTGCATCTTACAGATTATGAACCTGAAGCTCAGAGAGATTGGAAATTGCTTGACCAAGATCTTGTAGGTAGAAAGCAGCAGTGCAGGGATTCAACCCAAGGCAGCCTGACCTCCTCCTAGTTGACTTATTTGTATTTGTCTTTCTGACTATTAGGGAGAGAATCTGGAAAGACTCAGCTCCCATGATAGCTGGTGTCTACTGACCCCAGTTTTGTAGGAGGTTTTTATAAAGGTTCAAGATCCGTGTGTGTCCTCTTGGGTGCTGCAGCTTGTTTCTTGTGTTGGAGGTATGACGGCTCAACAGCAAACACTCCAGACTTTTCCCTTTTTTGGACAGGTCTGAACTCCATCCTCTTTGCAATTAACATTGACAACAAGGATCTAAATGGACAGAGTAAGTTTGCCCCCACCGTCTCGGACCTCTTAAAGGAGTCAACGCAGAACGTGACCTCCTTGCTGAAGGAATCCACGCAAGGAGTGAGCAGCCTTTTCAGGGAGATCACAGCCTCCTCCGCTGTCTCCATCCTCATCAGACCTGAACACGAGACCGACCCCCTGCCCGTCGTGTCCAAGAACGTCAGTGCCGGTGAGCGAGAAGGGCACTCGAGGTGGAACAGGGCCATGAAAAGGATAGCAGAGTGTGGCTAAGGTGGATACACCTTGTCGTCTGGAAGTCGTTCCAAGGGGAATGAAATCGGATGCACTTGCATTTTCAGTTCACATTTTTGTATATTGTTCTTACCCTCATTCACTCTAGAAGGGGCTGGCGGCCTATATGTGAAGATCAGGGGTAGAACAACGAATAGGTCAGTCCCAGCAAACTGAAGGTGAAGGTGTGAGAGTCTCAGGAAGCTGGATGAGGTTGATCTTCGCTCATTTATTCCTTCATCCATCCATTCACTTGTTCTTTCGTTGTGTTCTCTGTGCTAGGCAGAGAGTGGGAGAGCAAAGACTGATTGCCAGCACTTAGCCCACAGTCTCTTTTGGGAAGGGTGGGGGTAGGCAGTTAGTGACTATTATATAAATAATGTATTATCCTCAGGATAGATGGGGTGAAACCAAGCATGTGGCGCTATGGGGAATGTGTGCCATTGGGCTTGCCTTTGTTGGGGGGATGACATTGAAGCGGAAGCCTGAGGGAAGGGAGGAGTTCGTCAGCTTTGATTCTAGGCTATGGGGAGACCAAAGAAAGTTGATTCAGTTGAGATTAATGTTGCAGGAAGTTTATAATACTCCTGGAGACTTCGGGGACATTAGGATGTTGCTGCAGCAAAATTGGAAATTTAGGGTTTAAGTGCTTAGTCCTGGCATTCTCCAATCTCTTCAGCAAGGCAGGCGTCCTGGCCATCCCTTTGCAATTACTGGTGGTGAAAACTTGGAATCCATGGGTTCTTTGGTGCGCCATGACTCTGTCTCCCTTGCTCTCTCTTTTTCCAGCAGAGACCCAGTGAATGACGTAGGAAACAGGACTCTTGACGGCTTTGTGTAACACGGACTGAAATTTTTATGCCCAAAGGAGTGTCAGTCCCACCCGTTTTTGCAACTCTGCTTCTGAAATCATTTCCGAGTTGGGGCACACTGGTGAGATGTCACCACATCCCACCTTGGTTTAGATGGATTGGATTTTTTGGGCATTGGCTCAAAGTGTCTCATATCCAAGTTTGATGATTAAACTGGGTGAAGAAACAGGCTCATCTCAGCACTGGTCACAAAGGCAATCTTTTTTTTTTTTTTTTTGAGACAGAGTCTCACTCTGTTGCCCGGGCTAGAGTGAGTGCCGTGGCATCAGCCTAGCTCACAGCAACCTCACACTCCTGGGCTCAAGCGATCCTCCTGCCTCAGCCTCCCAGTAGCTGGGACTACAGGCATGCGCCACCATGCCCGGCTAATTTTTTCTATATATATTTTAGTTGGCCAGATAATTTCTTTCTATTTTTAGTAGAGACGGGGTCTTGCTCTTGCCCAGGCTGGTCTCTAACTCCTGAGCTCAAACGATCCGCCCACCTTGGCCTCCTAGAGTGCTAGGATTACAGGCGTGAGCCACTGCACCCGGCCACAAAGGCAATCTTGATTTCTGTTTCAAGTTAGCCTTTGCTGTGTAGCAAATGACTCAAAAAAAAAAAAAAAAAAATGTAGTGGCTTAAAGCCACCATGGTTCTTTTTTTTTAATGATTCTGTGGGTTGGCACGGTGGTTCCGCTGGTTTCCGTTGGGCTCACTCATGGGGCTGCTTTCAGCTGGTGGCTGAGCTGCAAGATCTACTGTCCTGCTGGAATTGGTGCTGGGACAGCTCAGTTCTACCGATGGCCTGTCACCCTCCGGTAAGCTGGACTGGCTTCTTCACGTAGCAGTGTCAGGACGGCAGTCCAAGAGGGTGAAGGCAGAGCTGTGAGACCTCTCGACACCCAGGCTCTAGAACTCACACAGTTATTTCTGGCACATTCTTTTGGTAAAAGCAGAGCACTAAGCCAGCCACATTTAAGGGGTGCAGAGATAGCACCTCCGCATGGGAGGAGCAGCGGAGTCCCATTGGGAAGGGACATCACACAGGGATGGCAGGAATTCCTGGCCGTTGCACAATGGACTGCAACCCCTAACTGGTTTTCCTGGTCTCACCTACCAGCCATGAGGCTATTTTCCAAAGTGAAATCATGGAGTTCATTTTAGAAATGGCAGCATCCTTCGAATCAAAGTGACTACTTAGAAGGAACGATTTTAACATGTGCTCTAATATGTTTATGTAAATCAGAGGAAGAGGCCTATGTCCATTTTCCTTGGTCATCGGTAGACAAATTTTTATCAGGATTTAAAAAAAATTTGACTTTATCTTACAATGTGTTTCTCAGCAGAGTCATCTCTTCTGTAACCTAGAGGTGAGTTGGCTCCATCATCCTTTTGTTTGGCTCGTTTTTTTTCCTCACACCATATCCTTTTTTGTCCAGATGCTAAATGTAAAAAGGAGCGGAAGAAGAAGAAGAAGGTGACCAACATCATTTCATTTGATGATGAGGAAGACGAGCAGAACTCTGGGGATGTTTTTAGAAAGGTCCCTGGCGCAGGGGAGAGCTCAGAGGAGAACTCGGACCGCTCCTCTGTCAACATCCTGTCGGCCTTTGAGAGCCCCTTCGGGCCCAATTCCAACGGAAGTCAGAGCAGCAACTCATGGAAAATTGATTCCCTGTCTTTGAACGGGGAGTGTGGGTACCAGAAGCTCGACGTGAAAAGCATCGACGACGAAGATGTGGATGAAAACGAAGACGACGTGTACGGGAACTCGTCAGGAAGGAAGCGCGGGGGCCATTCAGAGTCGCCTGAGAAGTAAGTTCCGCTCCAGCTTTTAATGAAGGGGGTTACGTTAACTGTTTTCTCTTTCTACAGTATTGGGCCAAATAAGGGTGCAAGTTTTGTATTTGTTCAGGGCATTATTCATTCTTCAGGTCTCTCTTTAGGAGGAAGGAGTGTTAGCTTGCTATTCCCCTGAGAACTAAGAGAGGGGAAGGGAGTATATTTGAAGGTACTTGTTACAAAGTGAATGAATGTCGGACGTGTGTCTTGAAATTCTTGCTTTATACCTGTGCCTTTTGTTTTTGTTGACTGGATTTTCCCCACATCTCTAACTTGGCACTAGCATGGGAAGCTCAGGACTAAGACAAACTTGGTCTAGAACTATGGCACCCAACCCCCGGGCCTTGGACTGGAACTAGTCTGTGGCCTGTTAGGAACCGGGCCGCAGCTGCTCCCCATTGCTCACATCACCGCCTGAGCTCTGCCTACTTTCACCGCACCCCCCAAATCCCTGCTCCCCGTCTGTGGAAAAATTGTCTTCCATGAAGCTTAGGAACCTGGCCGCGCTGCAGGAGGTGAGTGGCAGGTGAGCAAGCGAAGCTTCATCTGTATTTACAGCTGCTCCCCATCACTCACATCACCACCTGAGCTCCGCCTCCCCCACCACCCCATGTCTGTTGATAAATTGTCTTCCATGAAACTGGTCCCTGGTGCCAAAAAGGTTGAGGACTGCTGGTCTACAGAATAGTCGTGGGCTGGTAATTTCTGCATTTATCTGCAGGGGTATGAACAGCGGTAACTTGCTGCACTTGTTGCCTTAACACTGGCGTTGCTATAGATTTATTCCTATGGAAGGGGCTTGATGCACGTAAAGGCTGGAAGCATAGTGAAGAGCTTGAATCTTAGAATCCAGACAACCTGGCCTGGGGGCGGTGGCTCATGCCTGTAATCCCAGCACTTTGGGAGGCCAAGGCAGGAGGATCGCTTGAGACCAGGAGTGCAAGACCTGCCTGAGCAAGAGCGAGATGTCATCTCTACAAAAAAATTAGAAAAATTAGCTGGGTATGGTTAGTGCACACTTATAGCCCCAGGTACTCAGGAGGCTGAGGCAGGAGGATGGCTGGAGCTCAGGAGTTTGAGGTTGCAGCGAGCTAGGGTGATGCCACTGCACTTTAGCTGGGGTGACAGAGGGAGACTCTGTCTCAAAAATAAATAAATAAATAAAGATAACCTGGGTTCTCATTTATTCACTGTGTGGCTTAGGTTGGACTAGGTTGGATGAATTACTTTTATTTCACCTCCCAGAGCCTCTGGCCTTCTTTGAGACCTGCAAGAGTAGCCGGACCTGCTTTGTAGGGTTGTTGAGTTAATGAGATATTGTGAGTGGGGCCTTAGTCACAGGTGCTGGGATACTGAGTTAGACAACAAGGTCAGCTGCTGCTGTGTTATACTACTCCTATAATAACTTTCATGGTTAGTCTTATTCTTATTGCCAAATAAGCTAGTTACCTCTTCACTTAGGGTCTAGAGTGCACAGTGTTGTCCTAATCATGGCTACTTCAAAATCCAGTCCATTAAAGTATAAAATGAATATACAGAAATGTGACTTTCTGTAAGCCTAAAATCTCGTGGTATTATTAAGGCTGTGGTATGTCTCTATCCCTAAGCTTTGCATTTTCATGTTGTTTTAATATTAGGGTTTTTTCCTTTCTGATGAGACTATGACTGTTTTTGTTTTTTATGTTTAGTCCTCATTCACACGGATACTTGCATGCGTAGTATTACCTTGCTGACCATCTGTGATATGCCAGATGTCGCAACGTGCTTCCAATAGCTTATTGTAATTCTTAAAGCAGCCTATCACGTTCGTGGGTGTTACCCCCATTTTACAGATGGAAGAACAGGATTCCAAAGAGAGTTGAGATTTGTCAAAGCAACTGGCAAAAATGGGATTTGGGTTTGGATGTGCTGCACTCCAAAGCTTATAGTATCAAATATTTTTCATGTTTCTACATAACTATGAATGTCAGTTGGTTGATGTGATGGTTAATTTTGTGTGTCAACTTGACTGGGCCACAGGATGCCCAGATTAGACGTTATTTCTGGGTGTGTCTGTGAGGATGTTTCTGGATGAAGTTTGCATTTGAATTGGTGAATTTAGTATTAATAGGTTGCCCTCCCCAATGTGGATGGGCCTCATCCCATCCATTGAGGGCCTGAATAGAACAAAAACTGCGGGCTAGCTTGGGCTGGGACGTCGATTTTTCTCCTGCTCTTGATCTAGGATTTACACCTTTTGTTCTCCTTGTTCTCAGGCTTCAGACTTGGACTGAATTTCACCACCAGCTTTCCTGGGTCTCCAGCTCGCAGACTGCAGATAATGGGACTTCTCGTCCTCCATAATCGTGTGAACCAATTCCTCATTATAAATCTGTATCTGTCTATATCTCTGTCTTTTCACACATGCACTGGTTCTGCTTCTCCACAGAACCCTGACTGCTACAGTTGCTATTCGGCCAGATCAATATGCCGTGACTTGCAGAAGGTTTCCCCCATTGCTGAGTATTTAGTTGTTATTTTATTGCTTTTGCTTTTTGTATCAGCGGTTCTGAGATGAATGTTTTCATGCACAAGGCTTTTTCTCCTACTGAATTATTTGTAGGGCAGCTTTTCAGCTGCATTGTTCTTGCTCACAGGGTATGAATGTTTTCGTACCTGGGAATCAAGTCCTGTGACCTGCTGTATTAGTCAGGGTTCACCCGAGAAACAGAACCAGTGGGGGTGTGTATGGATGTGTGTGTCTCCCCCGCCCTCGTGCTCTCACTGTCTCTGTCTGCCTCGCTCTCTCCCTCCATCTCTAACTATCTGTCTCTGTTTCTGTCTGTCTCTCTTGATTTATTTGAAGGAAATAGTTCACATGATTGTGGAGACTGGCAAGTCCGAATCTGCAGGGTTGCCTGGCAGAGTGGAGACCCAGGGAAGAATTGCACTTCAAATGCAGGGGCAGTCTGCTAGCAGAATGCCTACTTCCTCTCGGGAGGTCAGTCTTTTTCCTAGTGAGGGCTTCCACTGCTTGGATGAAGCACCCCCCCCCCCCTACATTATGCAGGGCAGTCTGCTTTACTCAAAGTCTACTGATTTAAATGTTAGTCTCATCTGAAAAATATCCTCACTGGAAAATCTAGAATAATGTTTGACCAAATATCTAGGTATCGTGGCCCAGCTAAGTTGACACATA
>CM052448.1:7526529-7545517 GCA_028533085.1 Varecia variegata | reverse complement strand
CACAGGGGCCGGAGCGCCGGGAGGTGTAGAGGGAAAGCAGGTATTTCAGATCCGCTGGATGAGAGCCTGGGAGCTGAAGTGGGACAGGGCTCAGCTCTCTTACTGGGCAGACCGGGGTTCGCATCCTTGCACTTGTTAGCTGTGACCTTGGACATGTCACTTATATTCTCAGGGTCCGTTTCCTCATCTGTAAAATTAAGATAGTAGCGGTTCCTGTCTCAGATGGGGCCACAAGGATGAGACAGTCTATGCTTTGTGCACCCAGTGTGTCTGGCTCCCTTCAGGTGCGAGCGGTCGACGTGGCCGTGCCGTGTGAAGGGGCCAGTGGGGAGTGACCCGGGGCCGAGTGGGCGTCATGTCAGATGGAGGGTGTTGGCCTTTACTCCAGCTGTGAATTGCCACTGTGTATGTTGGGGTCCCTGTCTTTGCTTCAGGGAACGGCATCTGTCAGCCATGTATCAGTTAGATGAGTAAGGATGACACAGAGTGGAGGGACCTGCTGCAGAAGGCCCTGTGGGGGTATGGAGCCTTTGAACTATGGTGCAGTGGAAACAGCTTGTGAGGAAAGGGTGGGAGATAATTTCGGTGGCACTGAGAAGTCGTGGATCCCACCTGGCTCTGTGATGGGACGGAGGGTGGTGCCATGCTCTCCTGAGCGGACAACCCTGAAGGACATTAGTGGTTCTGAAGGTCAGCCCAGCCTACTGGGGTGTCCCAGTAGAGCTTTCTGGCAGGCAGTTAGAAATGTGTCACTAGGATTCGAGACCAAGGTCCCAGCCAGGGCGAGGGCTTTCGAATTGCCATCTTCACAGGGGTGAGAGCTATAGCCAAGGCCTTGCTGGATTCACCAAGGGAGACAGAGTGTCACAGAGCCGTGATTCAAAGACATCTTCACTCAGGAATCAGAGCACAGATGGTGGGGGAGGAGGGCCAAAGAATAGTGTTAGGGAGGCTGAGCGGGGACAGCTCCAAGTAGGGGGCGTGGCGGGGAGCGTGAGAACCCGGCATGACCAGGGTCGGTTCTGGAGCGAGTTGCTGCCGGCGCTCACTGAGTTCTGCGCGTGTTCGAATGTGACGTTTAGTTGGTGTGGTGGGCATTAGTGCAGTACGCGAGCAGTGGTGCCGCCCCATTTCATAGGTGACGAAACTGATGCGCAGAGAGGCTAGGGAACTGGCTGAATTACAGTCGGGGAGCAGGGATGTGAGCCCAGGCGGTCAGGCAGAGCCCGCACCCTTGGACGGACCCGGATACTAGGTAGTGAGGTGGGGGAGGGGGAGAAGTAACACTTTTTATTTCCCTTCAAACTTCTTGAGAGTTAGGAGTGAGTGGAATAGCTTGGGCAGAAGAAAAGGTTAAAAAAATTTTTTTTCCTGATAAGTTTCCCTAGAGTTCAAGGCCTGAAGAGTGGGGGGGTCTTGATGTGACTCAAGCAGGCATCAGAGGAATGGCGTAGGGGATGGAATAGGGAGACGAGATGTCCTCCCCCCCTGTCTGCGTCCCCTGTCCTTGCCACAGGGCTGGCTCCATAGTGGCACTGACAAATACGTTTCTTGAATGAGCAAGAGTTCTCCTGGGTGACACTGGGCTCAACGTCATCATTCAGCCAAGAAGATTGGCTCTTGGGTTTGCACTTTTCCCTGGAAGGAGACTTGAGTGACAGCTAATACATTTATGAAAATTGTTAATGTCTCTCACCTGTTAGTTTTAGAGACTATTTATGGCTTCACTTCTTGTGAATGCCTTTCCCGAATGCCACTTAATGCAGGCTAAAGTGGCTTTTTTCCGAAAGCAGCAGACATTGTCGGTGATTAGACCATGCTGCCCTCTAGTGTCTGACTCAGGCCACCACAAGCAGGCGCAGTTTTGTCTAACAAAGCTGGTGTGTTATTACCTGGTTCTGAGATTGGCTCTGAATATGGACTTCAGGCATAATTCCAGGTCCAAGGTCAAAAAGGTCACGGGTTAAGGGGAAGTATAGGGGCTTCTATCAGTGACTGATGCCAAGTCTGAGATGATGTCAAAAAAAATGAAACGGGTAATGGATTAAAATGCAGTGTGCAGATGAGGTGGGGAAAATTTTCTAAGTCAGCTGGTTTAGCAGATGAGCCAATGTCTGCACTGTGTCCTTGTCTCGTGGAGAAAATGGAATGAAAACAAACATCTGACCTTCTCCCTTGATTGCCGTCTGTGCACAGATGCTGCCCTCGGAAGCCTGGAGAACGGGACGGGACCAGAGGACCACGTTCTCCCGGAGTCTGGGCTTCGGTACAGGTTAATATTAAGAACCAGGTTGCCTTTGGGATTGAAATGTGCTATTCACAACTCTGCATTTTATTCTTTCTTGAAGATGGGAGGGTACCTGCTAGGATTAAAGGGCAAGGCCTCACTTCCTATTTATGTTCCAGTTCAGTCCTTCCATCACAGAATGTGCAGTTGCCAACGGTCGTAGATCATCTTTCAGAGAGAGTGTACAAGGGACAGTAGTGGTCAAACTTCGTTTGCATACAGCATTTACTTTTTACACCTTTTGGGCATATCTGAGTACCTCCTCTGTCATTATTTTCTTACTTTAAATATCTGTTATTTGAAAATAATATTTAACAATCTTAGTGTTGTATAAAATTTAAGCCACTTAGATATTATATATTTGTGAAGTGCTTAATATACTGTCTGGCATATAGTAAGCAGTATATAGATTTTCTTTTCCTGTTTTCAAGTAAAAGTTTGTTAAGGGGAAACTGAGTTACCCAAAGTCTTTGGATGTTTAGGTCTCCCTGATGCTACCAGCATCCTTGCTGCTCTTCTTGGTTTTATTCTTCTCTCCTCATGGTTCTAATTTGGGGTCCCAGGGATCTATCACATCTGCATTTTCCTTCCTCCCTCCCTCCTTCTTCTCTTTTTCCCTTCCTTTTTCTTTTCTTTCTTTTCTTTTCTTGTCCCCTCCCTCCCTTCCTTCCTTCTGACAAGGTCTTGCTTTGTTGCCTGGGCTAAAGTGCAGTGGCATCAACATAGCTTACTGCAGCCTAGGACTCCTGCCTCACCCTCCCGAGTAGCTGGGACTGCAGGCATGCACCACCACAGCTTGCTAATTTTTTCTGTTTTTTGTAGAGACAGGGTCACGATATGTTGCTCAGGCTGGTATTGAACTCTTGGCCTCAAGTGATCCTCCCGCCTCGGCCTTCCAAAGTGCTTGGATGACAGGTGTGAGCCACCGTACCTGGCCCACATCTGCATTTCAACCTTAGCTCTGGGGTGGGACTTCCTGACTACTACTAGACCATGCTAGGTGTCATGGCCCCACCTGGAATAGACAGTTCTGCTCTCGGAAAATGACACTACATGTGGAGGAGGTTTGTACTAGTTAGTGCAGTTTCAGAAAGGATTGGTGTCACTAGATCCTTCCAGGGCTCTGAGTCCCTTTTTGCTGTATATTTTAGAAAATTTGGAAAATGGACAGTGAATGCAAAAATATCACTCTTAACCCTCAACTCCATTATGTTGTTGATGTTTTGGTGCTTTTCTTCTTAGCCAGGGTATGTGTGTGTGTGCGTGTGCGTGCATGTGTGTGCATGTGTGTTTGTGTATGCATGTGTGTGGGTATGTGTTAACTGTATGATGATGGCCTGCTTTTCACAAAAGATGTGAAGTGTAATATTTTCATGTTGCAAATTCTTTGTAAATATACAGTCAATTCTCATTATTTGCAAAAGTTATGTTCCATAAAGTTGCTGTGAAGGCTGAACCAGTGCTCCTAGGCAAATACAGCATAGGTTGCTTGAGCCTCTGGTCACAACATTTCTATCAACAAGTCAATACATAACGTGGTTTTATGTCTGTTCCTGTTTGAAGACACCTAATTTCATGTATGTTGTTGATTCGTTAGCATGGACTTCATGGCCAACAGCACGGTAACTCATGACTGCACAAAGCTGATCTAACATAGATTTCCTCCAGAAGGCACATCACAGCCTTCTGTGCTTAGGAACACAAACAGCACTTCAGCATTGTGCTTGTGGGACATTTTAAACAACGAAATCACCAACAAAAAGTACAAAAATGCTAAAAAATAAAAAGTGGCACTAAATATAGGCTGCACAAAGGACGCTTGTTTATGGTATGAAAGCTGAAACAAGAAGGCACAATGTTGCCTTGTTTGACCTCCTCTGGGGGCGTGCTCACTGAGTGATTCAAATTTTTGGCTGCTCTGCACAGTCATGAATGATTGTGAAAGTGCCTTGAGTGTTGATTTTGGGGTCACAAGTAAATTTTAGTGAGTAGGTGAATTTGCATGTATGGGATATACAAATAATGAGGATTGACTAATTTCAAATGACTGCCTTCTGTTTCTTCTAGTAGATGTGCCCAAATAAACTTACCACCTGCTGGTTTTTAGAACAAAAACTCAGGTTGTGCTTTCTCCGTGGTCAAGCGTAACTTCCTTCTGCTTGCTTTTTCCTAGCGTGGAAGCAAGTTCTCCAGGCCAAGGAAGTCCCCTGAGCAACCTGTTACCTTCTGCCTCGGTGCCAGAGTCGATGACAATTAGTAAGTACTTTCCGAGCCACCTCCGCCAGCTCTGGGGTGACTTCTGGGCAGTATATCACGGCAGTGCCTTTCTGCTTCCTTCCTCATGGCTATGGGACAAAGCAAGGTGCGTGCATACCTGGTTGGACTTGAAGGTGTGCGTGGTTGTAGCCTTCTGGAACTGTGGTGAATGTGTGCTCCTTCGGCACGTGCTTGCTCTAAGGATATGCTTAAGGGGCGGAGCAGCACCGAGATAGACTTCTGTGGTTCACGGTTTCGGGGTTAGCGTCAGCTACAGAGAAACTATTCTATTTGGGTTTCCTTTGTAACTCTGGAGGGATCATTTTTGTAGGTGAGGAAGAGTGTCTCTCTCAAGGTGATTGAACATTGCTGATGATCAGGTTTTAACTGTTTCCAACTTCATTACTCAGAAAAAGTATTAGAGCTGTAGCAATTAAGAGTAGGTTTGGATGGCTTTGTAGAACAAAGTAAACCAGCTCTGGTTTAATGAGATAGACGTCCATCTCTCTGTACAGAGGTAGGCAGGCTGATGCTGGTATTTGGTTCCATGGTCCTTCTTAGGACCAGGGCTCCTTTTTTGCTCCATAGGCCAAAATAACCATTTCAGCTCCAGCCATTTCATTCTCATCCCAGGTAACAGCAAAGAAGAGAGGGGCAAAGGAGAGACTTTCTCCATTTCCACATATAGGACTCAGAGGTCTGAACTTAGTGAAAAAATTATGTTTTTCACTAACCTCTGGCTGAAATTTAGTGTTTCCTTCCACTATGACCTTTCTGTTTCAATATAATTGGTTTCCTTTGTGATCTCGTGTGTTTTATGTACTTTAAAATACTTTGCTGAAAAGGAGCCATGGGCTTTCCCAGACTGCAGAATGGGCCCACAGTCACACAAGGTGAAGCCCCAGCTGTAGGGACCTTGCTATTAATGGAAGGTGCTCACAGGGTCCCTCATACGTCTTTGGCTGCATTTATCCTGTGGCCTGCCCTGGCTGTGAACAGAACAGCGTTGCTAATTGGAAAAAAAAAAACAAAAAAAACCAGTTTTCATTGCTAAGGAAGGAAGAATGGCGTTTAGGGACAGCCAGCACAGTCCGATTCAAGGGTGGAGCAGAGAGTGAGTGGACACTGAGGTCCGTGCGTGGCAATGACCAGTCACACTTTATGTGATGGACATGTGTGGTTTTTGTGGCACTTCTCAGCCTTGAACCCAGCTGAGCGGGTATTAAAAGACCACCCAGTCTGCGGGACACTCAGGCTGGGCGAATACTTAGGGTCGCTGTTTTTCAAATTTCATTTTTAATGATGCACTTAAAAAAAACCCTCGAATGCCTTTATTGAAAAAGGAAACTTTATCTCATTACGGTCAGTGGAGAGCCACCATTAGTTGACTTGAGTATCGGGTAACTGTGAGATAAAGGCAGTGGAAGGAAACTGTCATTAAGTCTACCTGGCTGTTGCTGCCTGTCCCAGCTTCTCCCTGAGACCCACTCCCGTTGTGGGCCAGGCCCGTGGCCCCGCCAGGATGGGCAAGTGTCTCGGCCTTGGTACTGCCAGTAACCACCGAGGGGACTGAAGTGGCCTGGTAAAGCTCATTTGGGCACAGCCCGGAGGCCAACCCTTTTGTGGGTACTTCTCATGCAAAGGGGACTGTGCTAGAAAAAGTAGGGGTTGAAGCCACACAGCCACCAGGAAGTGTGTTAGGGTCCAGCTGATCAAGAACGGCAAGAAAATCGCAACCTTTGAACCCAGTGATGGTTGCCTGAACTTTATTGAGGAAAAGGATTGAATTCTGGCTCCTGGGTTTGATTGCAAAGGTCTTGCTGTTGGTGACATTCCTGGAGTCCACTTTAAGGTGTTAAAGTAGCCAGTGTCTCTTTTTTTGGCCCTGTACAAAGAAAAGAAGG
This sequence comes from Varecia variegata, assembly GCA_028533085.1. Classification (NCBI taxonomy): domain Eukaryota; kingdom Metazoa; phylum Chordata; class Mammalia; order Primates; family Lemuridae; genus Varecia; species Varecia variegata. Next base: position 7,539,070 of record CM052448.1, on the reverse strand, counting down.
AAAGACCAAGACTATACATTTTGGTAGTAAAAACACAGTAGTAATAAATCTTCGTATGCCAAAAAGAGACGGTCAGTGAGTAAGCATTAGAAAGGTGTTGAACGTAGCCTAGTGCTAAACTTAAAGGCATGAAACAGATTGGAGAAGTGAAAAAGAGAAGCCACCTCTGTGACTTGCTGTTGTTTAATTCCCTGTCTTTTTAGCATCTACGACTCTCTCTCTGTGTAGGTGGTGCCTTGTAGACGGATTAGACTTTATTCTGGCTTTGAGGCATAGCTACTCTAAAGGACACTGTTCTTTTACATATGAGCATTTTTTCCCCCAAAAGGACAGTGGCTCCTGGATGGTGGACGTGAGTGCCAGGGTTTGTAGGCGCCTCCTCGCGGCACCTTACGTAGGGCCTCGGGCACCTGTGCACCCCGGCATGTAGCTAACATCCCTGCTCCCTGGGCTGAGGTCCCAGTGTGTCAGAGAAACACGGTTTGCTTTGTTAGCTGCTCTGTGGGTCCACGTAGGTCATGGTCTCTGGGTCTCCCGCAGCCATTTGCCGTCTTTGAGGACGTCGCTGGCCCTGCTGGTGCATTTTCGGTAACAACATTCCCTCGAACATGCTCAGGATATGCTGAGAGCAGGGATTTTGATGGCTTTTGTTTTCACTCATACCATTTTCTAGAAGCTAAACCATTTTATTATTTGATATCTTTGGCAAGTTAGGGACATATCCGGAATTTACAACTGGAATCTCTGAAGAAAAGTGTCAGTACGTCCACATTTGACCCTCGATACTTGGTAGTCATGTGGTCTGTGGTTAGTAGTGACAGTGTGGGTGGCTGGCTGGGTGGGCTTCTGTTTCTGCAGTGGCTGTACATTTAGGCAGTTGTCAGGGCACAGCACCGTCACCCACCCTGTGTGTGTTCCAGAATAGATTCTTAGAAATTTCGAGCGGAGGATGGTTTGACTGGCGTCCCCTGCATCCCAGCCCCATCTCTTACGCCATCTGCGAGAGAGGTAAGAAGAGCACGTCTGTCTGGGTATCCAGGCTGTGTTAGTCTGTTTGGATTGCCATCGCACAGGACACAGACTGGGTGGCTTCAACAACAAAAATTTGTCTCGGTTCTAGAGGCTGAAATGCCAAGATCAAGGTGCCGGCAGGATTGGTTTCTGGTGAGGCCTCTCTCCTGGGCTCGTAGACAGCTGCCTTCTCTCTGTGTCCCTTCACGACCTTTCCTCTGTGCACATGCATGCCGATGTCCCTCTCTCTATTCCTACAGGGATACCAGTCCTATGGGGTCAGGGCCCCACCCTTATGACCTTACTTAACCTCAGTTACCTCCTTACTGGCCCTGTGTCCAAATACACCCACACTGGGGGTCAGGGCTTCCACATATGAATTTGGTGGGGGATGCACTTCGGTCTATAACATGGGGTGTCTGTCCCAGGAGTGGGTGTTGCAAGAGCAATCCCAGTTCCGATTAACAGTCCCATCCCGGCATGTGAAGCACCTAAGGTTCTACCCCACAGCGGGTGCTCAGCTCTTGCAAACCCCAGAGGAGCCTGGTGAAGGATCTCATCAGCTCTGTGCTCCCCAAGTCAGCAAGTGCTTCCCTTGCATGCCGCCACGTGGCTTCCCTGGAATCCTTTAATAGTCGGTGCTGGTGGCTGCCTCTGTGCTGTAATCGAGCTAGAGCTGGGTTATCTAATCCTCGGTGCTTGGGGACAATTGACGAGTCCTCTGCCAAGCAGCCTTCCCCTCTTGGGTGTCTCTGAAATTGCAAAGAGTGTTTTGTTCTGAGGTGTTTTGAGGGTACATTCTTGTCGGCAATTACTACCCAGGAGAAGATGGTGTGGCCAGACCCACATTATTGCTTTCTCCTTCTGCAAGGCCCTTTGGTACTTGAGGGAACACAAAAGCCTGTTATGAAAAAGTTAATTATGTAGCGAAGCAGTGAAGACAGTTTGGAGCAAAGCAAAACACCTGTAATTCTGCCTCAGAGATGCTTTGCATTTTTGCAGGTAGGTTTACGATTCCCTTTTTTGGGCACACGGAGTCGTACGTGGTTGGAATCGCAGCTATGGCTGTTGGTGTAGGGAGGTGACAGGCCGTCAGAGCCGGGGGCACGTGCTGAGGCTTGACTGCCCGGGTTCAAGTTCCAGCTGGTTGGCCCTAACCTCTCAGTGCCTGTGTTCCTGTTGGAACAGAAGGATGGGTTCAGTACCCACCACATGTGGTGGTTGTGAAGATTAACCGTGATGTGTGTAGGAAAGCATTTGGATCAGGACTGGGAGTCAGTAGATGCCAGTTGTTACGCATTTGCTTCTTTTGTATTGTGCTTTTTCACATTACATCGTGGCCAGGCTTTTCCTCTCCACCTCCCTGGTCACGCTGTTGTGTTGCTGCATGATGTTCCATCACTTGATTGATTACCATTTACTAGATTATTTTTTGGGGTTACCAGCCAGGTTTTGCTTTAAAAAAAAAAATTAAAGCAAGTTTCTTCATTCATTATAAGGAAAAAAATGAAAAGCCCCACGTGTAAGGTGCGCGGTTTGTGGTAAGCGCACTCTGAGAGTATCAGCCCGTATTCTCTTGCCCTGTGCAAGTGTGCCTTTGGGATAAACTGCCGGTTGTGGGAGGAGTGGGCCAAAGGTCATGCCTGTCTTTATAAACGGCTTGTTACAGTAGCCATTGTGTGTTCCATGTAGCGTGAGAGCTGCCCGTGACGTCAGGTCACCGAGTGAGGTGCTAACCTTTTAATACGCTTTTGCTACTTTACGAACTTGGCCAATGCTCCTTTGTGGTTGGGGGGCTTTGTCTTTAGCAGCAGCCCCCTGCATGCTGTTGTTCGACATTTGTGCCCACGTGAGCTGTTCGTTCATACCCTTTAGGTTTGGGGCCTCTCGTCCTCCCAGTAGGTGTTCTGGCCGATTTGGACAGGAAATCAAGGTTAGGATTTGGAGGAGGGGACTCAACACGCTGCTCTGTGCAGCTTCCAGAGCAGGTTGAAAAGGGGGCTGAGGCCTCATTTTTTCACAGGGATGTCACTGGGACTTTCTTTTTCTGCCTTTTCATTTTCTGGGTCACTAGAACTGGCTGAAATAGTCTTCTCCACCCCACGTCCCCATCTGTTCATGAACCGCCCCCCCTCGGGGGCAGCTGAGCGTCCCCTCCCCCTGTAGGCTGGCTCCCCTCGGCTGACGTCACCGCTGTGGCTGGTGGCTTTCCTTTGCTGCCTCTTCCTCTGTCAGCTCTTGCCGCCAGTTCCTGGCGAACCTTCAGACAGAACTTCTGGAATGTGATTGGTTTGTTTAGAAGCAGCAGGTCTGGAGAAAGTGGTATTTAGTTTATTTTTGGAGACCCCATGTTCTCCCCCACCCTTCTTCTCTGATCAGCTGTGTTTCTGTATCACTTCACTTTTGACAATGGCATCATATGAAAATGTAACCCACTAAAAGCAGTAATATATTTTGGCAGAGCTCACTGTGTGCCACGTAAGCATCGTAACTTATGTTTTCTCATTGAATCGCTCAGCAACCTTCTCAGGTGTAGGTAACATTATTCTTTGTTTTTGTGTGAGAAAACTGAGGCTTAGTGAGGATAAGTATTTTGCCCAAGGCCTCACAGCTACTAATTATTCAACAAATATTTATTGAGCTCCTACTGTGTGCCCTGCGTGGTTCCCAGGTGCAGTAAGTGGCAAATCTGGTGACAGACCCGGGTTTTCTGATTCCAAAGCCAACACTCTCAATCAATCTCAATTGCCCAAGGAGACTTGTTCCACGGTCACCCAGCCCAGCCCAGCAGCAGTGGACTAATGCCCTGTGTGGGCATCCAGGGCTGAGAGCCTTAAACTTACTGTTGGTAAGAAAGTGAGGAACTCCCGAGTGAGGACTCTAGGTTTTCAGGATGAGCATGCCAACCTTGTTTCATTATTTTCAGGAGTATACTTTTTGCTCCGAGGATTATTAGGGCCGTGAAAACTGGAACCACTGAGCTCTCCTCCATCCCCGTCACTCTTTTCCAGTTGCTGGTCTCTACCTCCCGTTCCACCCCCTTCCGCCAACCCCCCAGATGCTCCAGGTGACAGCCGAGCTGTCCTGGGTTACTGTGTCCCCTGGTGGGTGGTCTAGGAACTGGCCCATTCATTTTCTCTTCTCCATCACCTCCTTTTTCTCCCTTAGAACACACGATATTTGCAACTCTTGGTTTTCATAATACATGGTTTAATGAATTTCACCTTAGTTAGGTTAACATTTTTATAGCTGCATAAAATAATAAACAGTGGTTAATAGTTAAACTCCCCTTTCCTTTCTTTTTTCTCTTCTATCTCAAAAATCTTTGTCTCTCTTATGGGAACAGAATATGACCTTAATTTTAGTGGGTAAATGGAAAAGCAGTTTGCCTAATACGCTGGTATTGAAGCAAAAGAAAGTCATGTATTTTTGAAGTGAAATTAAACATAGTAAGAAATCCATGTTGTTAACCTTTAATGTCTTTAAAAATACCTTAGTGGTCCTCAAGCCATTTTGGAATTGGCAAAAAATAGCTGTCCACCTCGCCATCACTTGCTGTTTAAGCTAACTTTCTGCAGACATCAAATTTTATAATGAAGAAAATTTCATTTTCTGTTTTTCAGTTTCATTTAACTTGGTGTTTTTTTTTTTTTAAACTTGTGGCAACAATGTTTCAACAAAATTTTGGAATTAATAGTCCCCGTGGGTCCCAATCTGGGGGTCCAAGAGGGTGCAAAGGAGAGCTGGGGGCAAGAGAGCAGCATCACGAACCTCTGTGCTGGAGGCTGACACGGACCCGGAGCAGTTGTGTCTTTTTTGGAGTAGCAAACATCTCAACTTTTGCCTGGGAGTGCTTTGGTGCTGCAGTCGACAGGCTTTGATAACAAGCAGGGTAACTAGTACTTGGGACTAATAGACAAAAGTGTGGTTCATGGGGCTGGTATAAGGAGGGGTTTGCAGTGGTAAGTAATAATTAGGATAATTGTTCGTACTCATTAGCTGGTGAGGCGGCAACATTATGCTAGATGCTTCTGTGAAGTTAGCCCAGGCTTTGCACCAACCCACCATGTGCAGGCATCACTGGTCCATTGTACAGATGGGAAAATCACTGAGGCAGAGGCTAAATACAGTACTCAAAGTCACACAGCAAAACTTCTGGGGCTGTGCCATCAAAATGCAACTCTGTACTCTTTCCTTCTTCTTCCTGGTTGATGTGGTTGGGAACCAGCAGTTTTTGCCTTTTGCGGGCTCGCTTGGCAACCTGAGTACTGCAGTAGCTCTGCCTGCCTCAGAAGTGTGCTTTTGGAGGAGGAGCTGTCGGACAGCTGGGCTCTAATGTCCGGGTCTAGTGCCACAAGGGGACATGGTCCCTTTGGAGCTGTGAGCACTGCCTTGTCTTGCTCTGACTTTGCTTGTCTCTCTGGGCTGTGTGACTGGGAAGGGCGGGCGAGGTCCACACAGGTTCCGATGTGGGCGTCCTCGGCTGCAGGGCATCGGCTTGGGCTCTGCAGCAGGCCTCACAGTGTCACTCTTCAGGCCAGCCAGAAGGCTAAGGAGAGATAGAAAGGGGCCAGAACGCATCTTGTCCGCTGACAGAGTGTTTGCAGAAGGCTGCGGGGTCAGAGCAGGGGTGGTGTTGGGTGGGGGTTCACACACCGCCAGAGGGAGGTGTCGAGTGGCCAGGCATCCTCTCTGAACTCCACAGGGTGCTTCAGGGACATGGGTACTGACTTGTGCTCTTCGACAGTCACGACTCTGTTCCCACTTGTTCTGAGACTTAGGAAGGATTTTAGCCGTCACCACTGCCAGCCTCCTCATTTATAGGGGAAGGCTCGGCTTAGTAAGCCTGGGGACATTGTCTGGGGTCATGCAGTGTGAAAGTGGTAGGGGAATGAATGGTGTTTAGAGTTTTCTAGGGATTGTTTTTCTTGCCGAAGAAAAAAGAAAGAGCATTTTCTTTCTTTTTATTCTCTTTTCCTGTATTCTTTCTTTCTTTCACTATTTGCTAGGTCCTTTCTTCCACTCAGAAACTGTTTATGCCCCGTGCTTACAGTGCGGTGGACACTGTGCTAATCTCGGCTTACGCATCAGTGCGCAGGAAGCTGCAGTCCTGCCCTCAGAAGCTGCCAGACCCACGGGGAAGACAAACAGCAGCAAAGTTATTAATAACAGACACAGGGACTCACCTTGCAAATCGCAGCAAGTGCTAGAACAGCAAAGCATGGGCCTGGTTTAAGGTGGGTTGTCAGGAAAGGGCTGTCTCAGGTGACAGTTGAGCAGAGGCTCGTGGAAGAGGGGACGTGGCCTGTTTTGGTGGTGGATGGTAACGGTGGCAGTGCGCAGGGCGGAGGTGAGAGGGGAGAGCGGGTGGGAGGATGCCAGAGAGGGCCGTCAGTTCAGCTGTTTGCCCGTGCGCAGAGGGAGGCCGGTGCGGGGCTTGAAGCGGGGGCAGTGGGATTGTCTCACTTCCCCGGCAAAGAGCAGGCTCTGCGGCCTTTCTGTGACTTAAAAGCACGTGTGTTCCCTCAGCCCTCCTTGTTCTGTCCCCGCGGCCCTCCCTTGCCAGGTGGTTCTCGAAGGCCTTCCTTGTGTGCCGTGGGGCAGGGAGTCCTGAGCTGACTTGGACGTCCCCACAGTCTCAAGCTGCTGCCAGTCCCCGATCAGTCCCTAAGTGGGGTGCCCCTACACCCGTGATTCAGCGATGTGCCGGGTCAACAGGAGAGAGGGTCCCCGGGGGCTGTTCTGGAGCCTGGGCGCAGCGTCCTGGCTTCAGCCCCAGCTCCAGGACCTCCTAGCTAGGTTTCTTTTTCTTTCTTTTTTCCCTTAGGCTCTCTGGGCCCCATTGCCTCGTTTGTAAAATGAGGACACTTACACTGGCTTCTCAGGGCTGTTCTGAGGATTAGTGCACTGACATAGGAAGGCGCTAAACTTGAGCGTTGAACCAGGCATCATCTGGGATGGGAGCTTTCTCAAATGTCCAGAAGCTTCCACAGGTGGTGAGTGTCGTCACTCTTAGTTCTTCAGAGCCAGGCCGTTGCCAAGGAAGGGAATCGGTGCGCGTGTCCAGTGTCATCTCACACGAGGTCGCAGTGTCAGGTGGTGGCGTCACTCCAGGGAGGCCACTTCTTTCTGAACTCACATCTGGGGGTCAGTTTTTTAACCCATTCAAGAGGAGCGTTAGCGTCATTTTCTAGTTGAAGTAGCCGAGGCTCAGAGCGCCTCTGCGGAAGGTCGTCCTGCTGGGACGTGTGGGGGCCCGGGTCTCATCCCCTCCTGCCCCCCTGTTCCCGGAGGCCCACAGGCTCATGGAAGGCCCACCTTCTGAGAAAAGCATTCAGGTCACTTAGAATGTTCCTTCTTGCTATAGACCGGATGGATGTTTGTGTCCCTCTAAAATTTATACATCGAAATGATAGCCCCAGTGTGATGTATTTGGGAGGTGGTTAGGTTGTGAGGATGAAGCCTCACGCATGGCATTGGTGTCCTTATGAAAGGGACCCCAGAGAGCTTGTCTGCCCCTTCTGCCCCGTGACAACACAGCAGCAAGGTGCCAGCTATGAACCGAGAAGAGGACCCTCGCCAGACACTGAATCTGCTGGTGCCTTCATCTCGACTCCCAGCTTCCAGAACTGTGAGGAATAAATGTCATGTTCACAAGCCACCCAGCCTGTGGTGCTGTCACAGCAGCCCCGGCGAGCTGAGACCGTCCTTCCCTGACCCCCACCTAACAGGGCTCGCCTCTGTCCCCGTTGTCAGATTACCCCGCTTGGTTTTCTTCCGAGCTGCTGACTTCAGGCTTCAGACCCCTTGTGGCCTGACGTCCTTCCTTGCTGATTGCCCGTGTCCCACGCTGGCATGCAGGCTCCTGAGGACGGGCACTTTGGCTTTGCCTGCACCTTCACTGCTGAATCCCCGGTGCCCCAAAATCTGCCCGAAATGCAGTGCTGTTCAAGAAACATCTAAGGAAGGAATAAACGAAGGAACTAATGTTTATTTTAGTTTTAGCAAGCATGGAAAATTAAAACAGCGTTTTGTAGGAACGGATGGAGCCTGAGTTCCTGGAGTGCGGGCTCGTCTGTTTCAACCCCCGTTGCAGCTCTAGCTCTGGAGGCAGCAAAGGCCTGTTGGTGTGAGTCGCTCCAGGGAGTGAGTTTCCCACTGCGTTGGGGAGAGAGGCATCTCGTTGCGGTGGAAAGAACATCGTGTATCTTTAAAGAGGCATTTAGGTGCTGTTTTCTTTCGGTGAACAGGAAAACTTGGTTTTGACCCTGGCTCTGATAGTAGTGGGTCCCTTGACCTCTCTGCACCTCAGTTTCCCAAACTGTGATGTGGAGGAGGCTGTGCCAAGGGTTCCCTGTGGTTCTAACCATCTGTTCCAGGAAAGGAGTGATGATGCTTATGTTCTTATTTGCAGTGATTAAAGAGCCAAGTGGTTGAAGTCTGGATGTTTCTAACGGCTTTCCTGATCTTGTTAGTTGCTTTGATGTCAGAGACAGATATCTTCATTTTCTACTTGCTTTGCTGTCTCCCTTGCAAACGTGGTGCCCATTCAGGTGACTTTGAATGACCTTTGGCTAGGTAAGGTAGTGTCAGTAAACACTGGCTTGGACATCTGGCCCGTAACTTTTTATGCCCTAGGCCAGGTGTTGGCCGATGTAGGAAGCTTGACTGGGTTGGGAAGGGGCAGAGTGGCATTTGTGTCAGTGCCCAGGTGCCTGTAGACTGGTTTGAAAAGACGCTGTCTTACAGAGTTGGTGCGGGTGAATCAACAACCTTCTTTGCGAAAGGCAAATGTCACCTTCAGGTTTTAATTCTGAGTGGCCAGCAGCCCTTACCTTGTCACTGCCAAGCTTATATTGTCAGAGCTGCTGGATTAGATGTGTAAATCCTTTCTGTACTTTATACACCCTTTATTTCTGTAGTGCCCCGACGTCAGTCAATCATGGGTGAATGGAGTTGAGAGGTAACCTGTTGGGGTGCACAGCACCTGGGGCCAGGCAGACCACAGTATTGCTGTTCAAGGGCTGTGTGACCTTGGGCAAATGCTTTAACTTATCTGAACTCAGTTTCCCAATCTATGAAACAGAAGTAATATCATCTGTAGGATTCTAGGGGGTGTATGAAGTGTCTGGTGTGGAGCCTAGGATATATTGTATCTGGGAACTTTATAGGAGGCTCCTAGATAGTTTCAAAGGTATCAGAAGCCTTTTGCACTTGTGTGCAAAACTATTTGTCCAATGCTCATTGCATCAGTGGTGTGAGCACGGAAGGCCCTGACTTCGCCACAGTTCGATAGGTCAGTGTAGCAAAATTGCACTTGTACCCATGAAGGTATACATATAAAAAATAAGTGGAAAAAAATTAAAAAATCATGTTTGTGTATTTGTGCACATATGTGGATTTTTCTGGGGAGAAGTTCCTTTGCTTTCACCACTCTCCTTCAAAGGGTTCCAGACCTTAGAAAAAGGTAAGAAACACTTTAGGAGCTCAGTATGTGGTAACTGCACACAGTGTCCGGGGCAACACTAACAACTGTATCATGATCACTCTCGTGGCTGTTCTGCTCACTGGTGTTGAAACCAGCTAGACCAGTTGTGTTCTCATCCACCTTCCTGCACGTATTTGCAGTGGGAACATGGGCAAGTTATTATTTAACCTATCGTGCCTCGGTGTACTTGTCTGTAAAATGGGGCTAATGATAGTACCCATCTGATGGGGTTGTGAGGATTAAACAAATTGATATATGGAAAATACTCAGAAGATACTCTGTGTAAATTATACCTTGATAAGAAATATTGGGAAAAAATACCCAGAAGAGTACCTGGCACATTAAATGCTCAATAACTGGTAAGTGATTATTATTAATAATCACTTGAATAATCACTCAAAGGGCAAACTGTTGACTAATCTTTCTGAAAACAACATCTGGGTTTCTTGCTGAACTGCACGTATTCCTGTGTTATTGAAACCGTACGTACTGCGGAGGCCCCTAAAGTTCCTTTTACCTGGTGTCTACTCGTTAATCTTCTGTCTAGTTAAGAGGAAATCGCTCAGTCTATTCCTTCAGAGGGGCTGGTGGCCTCAACATTGGAAGTAATGATCAGACAGGGCAGTGGTTCTCTCCTGGGGGAGATTTCAACTGCTAGGGGACGTTTGGCAATGTCTGGGGACGTTTTTGGTTGTCACAGCTGGGATGAGGGCACTACTGGCAGAGAGTAGAGAGGCCATGGGTGCTATTAAACATCCTGCACTGCACAAGAACAGCCCTCCACGACAGAGAGTTATCTGGTCCAAAATGACAACAGTGCTGAGGTGGAGAAACCCTAAGACAGGAGGAGGAGGCAGTGGCACTCCTTGCCAGGAACCATATTTTGTTTTAAACTATTTTTTTTTTTTTTTTCCTGTTTTGGCCACTTGCCTCCTGCATGGGTCAGGGAATAAAACTTACGAAAAAACAAATCTAAAGGAAATGATGGATCTCAGAGAGCATTTGTTCTTGTGTGTGTGTGTGTGTGTGTTTGGGAGCTGTTTAGTCTCCTCACCCCTGCAATGAAGACAATTTAGGGGGCTCTAGGTGCATAAGGATAAACACCTGTAGAATATGGCAGAGTAGATGATCCTGGCTTGGTAGCTGCAGAAACACACTCCCATTCAGCACGTGCAGCTCGTTGGTGTTTCCTTACTTGAACTTACTGAAAATCCATCCAGTTGATATTTATTGGTATTTGCAACAGCCTTATCTTCTTTCACGGACTTTTTAACAACTGAGTTTCCATTCTTGAGTTAATGTCTTTGTTTGACTGTATGGTTATTTGGGAGCTGGGAGCTGCCTTCACTCCTGCTGGTTGCAGGGAGAGCAGCCCTGGGCCACCAGGGGGCGCTCTGGTCTTTTCGCCGCCGTCTCTTTGTGGCTGTGATTGTCGTTATCTGAATTCTTGATGTCCAGCGCGGTGCCCTGTTTCAGTGGTGAGGTGGGGGCGGGGGTGGTGGGAGCGACGGTCTTTTCTAGTTAAAAAGCACCAAGCATGCACAAAGCTTTCTGTGCGCCGACTGCACACCTGTATCATGCATGGCCCTTCCCTTTCTGAAGGACAGGTGTAGGTGTCTGGTCCTGTTTTGAAAGGGAATATGCAGCTAATTAGAAAACACTTCTCCTGTGCCATTGCTTTTCATGAGAGGTAATTGATTAGCCACGGGTGTTCATTCAGCCTTTGCATCCTAATCGTGGCCTTCCTTTCCCTCTCTGGGGGGCTGCGGGGTGGTGGGTGGTAGAGAGAGAGGTGAGCCCAGTTAATCAGCCCAATTGTTGCCTTTTGATTTGCTGTCGCTTTTGATCTTGAGCCAGGGCAGAGAGGGCAAGAAAAACATCCCGAGTTATCAATAGGCCTTGTTGAGTGGGTCCTTTTTTTCTCTCCGCTATTATTGGAAGAGATTTGCAATACTAGTGAGGCGTTGTGGCTCGTTGCCTGGCAACGCAGTTCCAAACATTCAGCCCGAGAAACGAAGCGGGGAGTGCTGTAGTAATGACAGGGGAGGTGGCGGGGCCCGTGGCCAGCTGCTCTGCTGAGGGTCTGGCTGTGAGGTCCGAGGGTGAGGTCGTGGGCAGCGGCTGTTACAGCCGCTGTGCTCTGAGCCTGCTGCCCCCGACCACGGGAGTGAGTCTGTTGACAGGCCAACGCAGATCCCTCCCGCCGGGCGAGTTTCTGGAAAGGGGAAACTTCCCACTGAATTTTGTCTATCAGACCTTCAGGGACGGTCTTAGTAACTGGAAGTTTCCAGATGGAATTGAGACATGCCTCACTCATTTATAATTCATTTATTCATTCCCCAAACATTTACCAAGTATCTCTAACGTTCGGGGCACTGCTCTAGGTGCTGGGCAGCCAAAGATGGGAGACCTAGACCTGCCACTCACAAGCTCTGTGCCTCAGTTTCCCCACCATTAAAATTCAGATGATGAGAGCTCCAGCACCCGAAGCGCACACGGCAGTGCACACAGGACTCAGTAGGCGCTAGCTCTTACTACCTGGGCCCTGCCCACACAGCGTTCAGAACCTACTGGAAATAATGGTGGTGAGAAAAGAAAGGAAGAAAGGAAGAATGACTGGGTGGGGAAAAGGGAAGGCGATAAAGTCACATGGGAGCGATGTGTTCTCTGTGTGCCGTGGGCACTGAACACCCTCCGCAGCGACCGTCCCCACTCAGGCTACCCCAGGGAATGAGCTGCCCCCGAAGTGGGGAATCCTAGTGGGAGTTTCGGGTCACACAGCACAGCGTTCAGCTCCCTGGACCCACGGTCTTCTAGCCCAGGGCCGGGTGCCGGTCACTGATGCGGGAGGGGAGGGAGGAGCTGATGAGCGTCAAGGGATGAATGCAGTAAGGACAGGGTGGCCGAGGGGTGGGCACGGCAGAGGAGGGGAGGGCCGGAAGCCTTCGCAGAGACGGGGACGTGGGGACATGGGACTTGCAGCATGCAGAGGCAGCACAGCTGATAGTTTGCTGAGCTGCAGCTCTGTGTTCTGCCATTAAG
>CM052448.1:7506390-7526029 GCA_028533085.1 Varecia variegata | reverse complement strand
TCCGAGAAGCTCGGCTCCTATTTCATTCGCTCATCCCTGGCCCGTGTGGGCTGAAGGATGGGACTGAAAAGCTGCCTTTCTGCTGCGTTGGTTGCTTTACCAAGAGCTGCATCCGGTAGTACATTAGGGGGGCTCTTGCTCTGGCTGCTGTAACAAAGACCCCCAAGCAACACTGGTTTAAACGAGGTAGAATTTAATTTCTTCCCACCCAACAGTTTGGGAGCCAGTCTCCTTTTATCTGGTTTCTCTGTCATTTCTCAGATGGTTACCCTTGTCCACATTTCTGCCACGGGGAGATACAGGCCCTTCTTTTAAGGGTGCACCCCAGTTTCCAGCATCGCTTTCTACTCACCTCACCTTGGCTGGGACCAGTTTCTCTTTCTCATGGCAAGAGAAAGTGAGAGATGTTTTTATTCCAAGAGGTCATGTGGCCAGCCAAGGAGCTTCTCTTACTGCAGGAGAAGAACATGTGTGTGCGGCACCTGCTCCGATGGGAGGCAGCACTGGCCAGTCTGAGCATGGCACTTTTTTTTTTTGCATATGTGTCCTTTTCTTTAATATATTAAAAAAACCCCTTTGTTTTGAAAGAATTTAAGCCTCACGAGGAATTGCAAAGAGAGCGTAGGTGCCATCATGTTCTTTCCACATTTTTTTTTTTTGAGACAGGGTCTTGCTGTGTTGCCCAGGCCAGAGTGCTGTAGTATCATCATAGCTCACAGCAATCTCAAACTCCTGGACTCAAGCGATTCTCCTGCCTTAGCCTCCTGAGTAGCTGGGACTACAGGCAGGTGCCGCCATGCCCAGCTAATTTTTAAAATTATTTTTTGTAGAGATGGGCTCTCGCTATGTTGCCCAGGCTGGTCTTGAACTCTTGGCCTCAAGGGATCCTCCCACCTTGGCCTCCTAAAGTGCTGGGATTACAGGTGTGAGCCACTGCACCTGGCCCATCATGCCCTTTTCAGAGGTGGGGAAACCGAGATTCAGAGGAGGCAAGCCACACAGCCGTGGCTGCACAGGAGGTGAGGTACTGTATAGCAGGTGTACAGTCGGACGGTGCAGAGTTGGTGAGAATCAGTCTAGTGTGAGAGCTGTCTGTGCCCTCTCGGTAGCTGTGTGCTTCTGATTAATTGCAGATGATGTGTGAGAATCTGTTTGAGAATTGCCCATACATATGATACCACAGCCCGAGGGTGGGAGGAAGCTGTGCTGCTTTATGTCCTAATTATTTATGAGTATTTCACATGCAATTAATCTTCCTTGCCATCACTTAACCCCACCACTCCGCTGTGCACGAGGCCAATCACAACAGATGTTGGCGTCGCAGCCCGGAGGCCACCGCAGACTCAGGGCTTTAGCAGGTCAGGGTCCTATCTCTGCTGGTTGCATTTGGCTGGTTGTCCAGCCAGCGGACAGGAGCACATGACAGGGGCAGCTAATGCGCCCCTTTGCTTGCGGGAGCCAGAAACTGGAAAGGCTCATGTGCTTCTCCTGATGAATCACAGTGTCACACAGCTAGAAGGATTCCAGAAGATCAGCATGTGTAACCTCCACATTTTATAGATTGAACATCTGAGACCCAAAGTGGGTGTGAAATGCCCAAAGCACCTTGTCATTTAGCAGCTGAGCCCAGAATCCTTGTCTATTTTCTTATTTGTCATGACATCACACATCTTTGCTTATAATGTCACTTTTGTCAACCTGCGTGTCTCCCACTGTGCTGGCCACCTTGACAACAGTGTCAACTCGATGGTTCGGAGTTATAGCATATGAGGTGTGACTCTTGGGTTGTAAGTGACAGAAACCAGTTCGAACCAGCCTAAATAAAATAAGGGACTGTTATTGTTCCCCCAACTCCAGCATTCAGGGGTGCAGTTGTGCGCAGGCCGCCCTGGATCCCAGAGCTGGATGGGCTTCGGTCTCCCCCCAAGGCTCTGTTAGGAGAAGAGTGGTGCAGAGAAGCCTGTGTTCAAGGTGGCTCTGCCCCGAACCTGCTCAGGCTTCAGGGACAATGTTGAAAATGGTGGTTTGTACAGAGCCAACGTGGAGCTCTGGCCTCGCCTTTCCAAGATCCCACCGGGGTGTTGGGTGACAGTAAGTGTCACATGGTAGTCATGGTTGTGGGTTCCAGTGTCAAATGGCCTGTGTTCTGATCCCAGTTCTGTGTCGCAGTTCCTTTGTAACCCAGGGCAAATCACTTCACACGTCTCAGATTCCTTATCTGTAAAATGTGTGTGAGCACTTTGCTTCTCCTACCATGTGACACCCCTGCTCCCCCGACCTCTGCACCTTCCAGGTTGACGGGAAACTCCCTGAAGCCTCATCAGAGGCAGATGCTGGCGCGATGCTTCTTGCCCAGTCTGCAGACTGAGTTCTTGCTCTTGGCATGGAGACACCGTGTGAACAAGTGCAAGCCAGTCATGCGGAAAACCCACATGGAGAGGGAAAGGGGTCCCAGACTTGTAGCTGCCCTTGCTGAAGAGCAGATACATGAAGGAAGTGGTTTGAATGTTCTGCCTCCAGCCACTGCCTGGCTGCACCCAAGACCAGCCCAGCCCCTGCCAATCCACAGAATTGTGAGCAAATAAAATGGAGGTTTTCTTTTTTGAAGAATGGGTTTGATTCTAGCACTTGCTTTGTAGAGTGGTTTGGAGAACTTACTGAGATAATTTACCCAGCGTCTGGCACATGGCATGTGCTCTGCTAGCAGTTGTTAGGAAAGTCACTTAACTTCTCTTGGATTTTCTACATGTAAAATGGGGGATGACACCACCAGTTCCATGAAATAAGGAACTGACTGGTTCCTTTAGTACAGCCAAGTCCAGACCTGGCCTTCAAGGTTGGCAGTGGGTGAAACATAGCCAGGTGCGTCGGGGCTGCCAGCAGCTGAGGACTGTCCCCTTCCCTCCCCATCTGCTTTCCCCTTTTGGCGAACTTGCCACGTATACTGCCACCGGCATTGTCTTCCTCGCAGTCGGGCGTCCCATCCTATTGTAGGGATTGGATTCTCCCCCACAAGTACCCGGGGAGAACGTGGGTTCCTCAGTCTACCTGGGGCTTATAGATCCATGTGGCTTCAGGAGCCAGGCCCCCAACACCCGATGCAGCGGTGGGAGCCAGTGGGATAAGACATGCTCTGTCCAAAGACGTTCAGATGGGTTTTGCTGACTCCCCCAGGTGTACTTGGTGGTTTTGTGTGGGGCGTATGGGTGCTAGGTGGAATCCTACTGCAAAGCAGTAAGACAGCCTGTTATTCAAAAGAGCCCCCATACATGTGTTTGTGGAATGTGCCATCTCTGTGGGGCCTCCTGACTTAGCTGCTTTGCAATGAAGAGCAGGTAGGCTCTGCCCTCCATAGCTTCATGTTTGTCTGACACCATCTAATAACACCTGTGCTCCACTTGTCACCTTAACCCAGGCCTTTCACTGGTCTCTGCTGTATGTGTTTCACGAGGCCTTTCTTTGTCAAACACTCGTGCGTGTCACCAGCAGCTCCCTGCACAGCGATGAATGAGAAGGGGCAAACTTGGCGTGTAACGATACGTGGGCCCCACCCCACCCTGCAGTAGCGTTCTGCTCAGGCGAGCAGCTGTCTTCCTCCCCACCGGCCTGTCCCACTCTCCATAGCGACTATGTTAGTAATGGTTTATTGTTGAAAAGCATTTGGAGTCATCGTGGTGAAATGATCAGAGCTGACCATCTTAGGGGTGGGGACATAGAGGTCTGCTGTGCAAATCTCTGAACTCTACCGTACGTGAGATGTAGTGATTTTAAAAACTGTCTCCTAACTGTGGGCAGTAGCCTAATTTTCCATCAGCGGGTAAGTGGATAAACAGATTGTGGCATATCCGTACAGTGGAACATCGTGCTGCTATTACAAGGAATGAGGCACTGATACTTGCTTCAACATGGGTCAACCCTGAAGACATTATGCTTAGCCAGAGGAGCTGGACAAAAAGACCACGTATTGTATGATTCCATTTATAGGAAGTATCTGGAATAGGTAAATCTCTAGGGACAATGCAGATTAGTCGTTGCCAGGGTGGAGGATGAAATGGGAAGAAATTGCTTAATGGGTAAGAGGTTTTACTTTGGAGTAGTGGAAATGTTCGGGAACTAGTTAGAAGTAGTGGTTGTACAACTTTGTAAATATACTAAATGCCACTGAACTGTTCACTTTCAAATGTTACTGAATTTCACCTCAATACATTATTTGTAAAAAATCCAACTCCACCACCCTCCTCCCTCTTCTTACTGGTCAATTAAGTCCTTCACTCGGTTCAATTTCTTCTATGGCTTGAAGCAGCCTTTAAAGCTTTCTGCTTCTAGTTTTTCTTGTGGCTGCTTCTCTCATGCTAAAGGGCTCATGCCTTTTTAAAAAAAATTTAGATAATAAATATAGAGACCACCTGCTGACTCCTTGATATGAAGTAAGAGCATATATGTGGAAATGTATAAAATTAAAAGTAAAGGCAGACATGCTTCCACCCCAGCCTGAGTTACCACTTCTAGCAAGCTCACGTGCACCTGAGTGCTGCGCACCAGAGTGCTGCCCTTGCAGAGTGGGGCAGGGCAAGGATGCTCGGACCCTCTTTGGTCCTTGATTTGGTCACTTGGATGCTCCTGGGGGACAGTTACTGTCCATTTTCTGCCTCTAGTAGAGCCTGTCTCAGGCCCCTTCCAGATCTACACTTCTGACCTTCTTCGACACGGGTGGAAAGCTGCTGTTTGAACGTGGCTGTGCAAATGTGTGCCAGTCACCTGGGCGTTTCCAAGCTGACGGGTGCTGCAAACGCACACTTTACGGCAGGAGGCTTCAGAGTGGTGGCCTACAGCATGACCTGTTGGGCCTGCGTGGCAGTAACCTCAGTGAATAGCATTTAAAACAATCGAGTCCGTGTAGAAATGTGGGTTCTTGCTTCTCCAGACAAATCAGAACTGGTGGCAGCCTGGGCCGCGTCCGCACGTGGAGAGTGGACCAGAGGCAGGGGCTGCTGCCTCAGCCGGGCACATCCTCGACCCCTTCCCCTGTGCCCACGTCCCTGTGAGGACTTCACTCCCGTGAGGCCCTGCCTGTCATCTGCCTTAAGGATAACAGACACTGTGTGTGTGTGTGTGTGTGTGTGAACATGAACGAGAGAGAGAACCACAAAATTACCAATAGGAAAAAGTTAATAGAGATCCAGACGTTTATCAAGATGTTGCAAGGTGATTTTTTTCTGTGCCTTATGATTTCTTTACATTTTTCATTCTGTTCCCATGGGTTCCTCAAAACTTTCTTTTCCTTTTCTAGATTATTGCTATATAGAAACAATAGATTTAAAGTTGTCGAAGGCCAGAATTTAATCAGGTTCCCGATTTCCCCAAGAGGACAGAGAAAGGTTGGCAGAGCTGCTGGAGGCCACACGCTGGGAGGGGTGTGAGTCCCGAGGCGTGTACCCCATCCTAGGAGATGGGCTGGGTGCGACGCTGCCTGCCTGGGAGACGGGCTTTCAAGGGAGCCTGGCCAGATGTGGGTCCTTGCCCTGCCACTTCCTGGCTGTGTGGCCTAGGGCAAGTCACCTCCCTTCTCTGGGCCTCTGTTTCCTCATTCATATAGCAGGTGTAATAATACTTGCTTCTCAGGGGCCTTGTGAGAATGAAACGAGATTGTGTGTGTCGAGTGCCTTTTGTGTTGCTGGGCTTGCAGAAAGCAGTCAGCACGTGGTCACCACTGGCGCTCTGAGCGCTGGGACGGGGTCTTGGGGCGTTTCTTTTCTTTTTCATCATGACAGATTGGAAAGTAGAAACCCTGGTGGGAAGGGACAAAGAGGAGGCCGGAAGGAGAAACAGAATAAAAAGTTAACGGGGGCCTGAGATTGATTAAAAAGTTAACATTTTGGAGCTCGATATAGTTTATCCTTTCTTTTGGAGATAAAAGGAAAGGGAGTGGGTAGGCAGACAGAGATATAAAAAGCAGGATGTGAAGTTTGAAAAACGCCGATGTAGGTTAAGTATATACCCATAGAAGAACATTTTTTATTTCTGTGCGTGTGCCCTCGTGAGCTCTCGCTTTAAATATAACTGAGTATGGGCCCCAGGGGAGAGTTTGTAAAGGCTCTTTGAGGTCTTTGGGAAGAGACGCTATATAAAGCCAGGGAATTATTACCCGGATCTGTGTATATGTTTGTATGTGAGAGCGTGTGTGCACACAGGCGTCCATGTGTCCAGATGCACCATGTCTAGTCTACGTAGTCATCAGTCTCTTTCTTCTCTTTTTAATTTTGGAAAGGGAGTTGAAGATCAATTAGTCTCAGGATAATTTCCCCCCCGGGAGGCCTTTAATGGCTACAGACGAGGCGCCTCTCACCCCTGCCTCAGCGTGGCTGTTCCGTGCTTTATATAGCAACCTTCGAGGCCCCCAGTCACGCGTGTGAATGGGCCAGCGCGTCATCCGGCTGTGCGTCTGTGTTTATGTCGGGTCCCTGGGGACTGGGGGCTGGTCCCTGCTCCACGGCTCTTTTTGAAACCGAGGATTCATGTGGTCAGTGCTGAGAAAGGCGGGAAATGGTTTGGCAGGCTGGTCCTGTTTTAGGTCATGGTAATGATATGTGGGAATTCGTCCTACCCATGCGTATCACAGTCCCGAGACACGTAATGCAGAAAGCTCAATTTGAGCCTGAATCCCTGTCACTGGGGCAGGAAATTACAGCTGTGAACCTGGTGGTTAGTGTTCTCTGGTGAGGCCTCGAACTTATTATTAAACGCAGTTGACATTTCTGCCCAGCCCAGCCTGTGCTCAGTTCCTGGAGCCCAGGGGCAGGTTTTAGCAGTGGGCGACAGTCATTCACACGTTTATTAATCCACTCACTTATGCACCCGACCTTTGGTTCATGCAACAGGCCTCACGTGTGTACAGTGCTGGGCTCTGGCCCCCATACTCAAGGGACTCACAGGCTTGGGGATGGGGCTTTTTTGGCCAGACCTGCGGGTGAGCGGCCCTGGCCCAGTGGACCGTGTGCTTTCCTGGAGATATGTACGAGGTATGGTGGGGGCTTAGGGACAGAGGTGTCCAATCAACTCTACTTGGGTAGTTTGGCTGTGAGGACACGGGACCCCCGCAAGTTTAGAACACGGGGCAGAGAGTACTGCAAGAGCTGGCAGGGCCTGGGGCTGGTGGGGGTCCCGCAGGAGTGGGGTGGCCATCTGCTATGACTGCTTTATTCCTTGTGGCCACATGGTCACTGCAGTTGGCTTGCTCTCGCTGGCGCCTGCCGCCTTCAGGTGGCCGTCTTGGCTACATTTGTGCAGCAAGAGACCAAGTCAGCAGTCAGTGAGTTCACGGAATTGGTACAGATTCTTTTCAAAGTTTTGGTTCTGTGTGGCTTTTGCCCCAAGGCTCCGTGGTACACGTTGACATTTCAGACACCCGCAGCTTTGCCAGCTCGGTGTTTTCTCTGCAGCTGGGTGTTTGCCCTGAGAGATTTTACTGGCTCCTCTGTTTGGTGGACCTCTGCCTTGTGCCTGCATCTGCCTTTGACCCTGCCCAGGCCTCCGTATCTGGCGACAAAAGAGCCCCCGGCAAACTGTCCTTGGCTCAGTTTAAGGTCTCCGTTAAGGCTGGGTGTGTTAAATTGGTCTTTTGGCAAATGGGCTTTCAGCAAACAAACCCGGTAGAGTGACTGAGAACCATTTACTCTTGGGCCAGACCTGTCTGCTGCCACCTTCCTTCGTCTCTCTAGTCAGAGACTGTGCAACATCCAAAACTTCGGGAAGACTATGTATGATTGGCTCAGTTTGAGTCAGCTAGTGACCCTCGGTCTCACCGGTTGTGGGTTGGGGTGGGTGGGGACAGAGGCCTGCGGGAGCAGAGTCTCTGAGCAGGGGTGAGGCAAGACAGGGCAGGCCTGCTGACTCGCAGCACTGCTAGAGCCAGCGAGCAGAGCTGCCTCGGAACAGGTAATCCCCGAGCTGAGGCTTGAAGGAGAGGGGCCAGGCCTTCCAGGCCCTGGAAACAGCCTGTCTTGTGCCCAGACAGGCACAAGAGGAGAGCGGGTCTAATGCGTTAGAGACCATCCAGGGAGGAGCGGAGGAGGCAGGCAGAGGCTGTTGTACACGTGGTCGGGAGCTCAGGAGAGGCCCGGGCTGGGGCTCCGGGGTCCACGGGATGGATGTGGTGGTGGAGCCCGGGCATAGATGCGGTCGCCCCAGGGGGACCAGGGAGGGTTGGGGGAGAAGATCCAGGGCGGGAAGATGAGCAGGGTCAGCAGAGGGACGCGAGGAAAAGGGGAGGAGGCCTTGCCAAGGGAGGAAGGAGTGCGCGTGACTGAGGCAGCAGCTCTACTGCTGTTTCGTTTCTGTTAAAGCTCGTCTCTGGCGTGGTTATGGCCAGCGGGCCCCCCAGCTGGCACAGCGTCCGAGAGCTCCCGCACGCACAGAGCCACCTCCAGCCCGAGTTGGGGAAGGCCGAGAGGGGGCAGCGGAGGGAAGAGCCTGCGGGTGTTCTCCTAAGACGGGGTTGGCCGGTGGTTTCTGTAAAGGGTCAGATGGTGAATGTTCCGGCTGTGCGGGCCCCACGTTCTCTGTCACATGTCATCTCTGCCTTTGTGGTGCGAAAGCAGACTTAGAGAACATGCAGACGTGGTCTGATGAAGTTCGTAGTGGCCTCCGCCCTGTCCTGCGAGGTTGGCAGCATCTCTCCAGCTCCCTCTCCAGAGAGAGGCGAGAGGCAAAGGCTGTCATTTGCCAGGGCCCAGCGTGGGGCATCTGGGCTCCAGTGAGGATCTGATCAGGAAACTGGTGTTCTTTCTGCCAGTTTGCTGCCCCGGGGAGCTTAAAGTTCCACAGCAATGGACTGTTTTTTTTTGTTGTTGTTGTTAGATGGCCCTTGGCTGTGCAGATACTATAGCAAAACTCTAATTTCCTTAGTGCACTTGGTCCTTGGTTTCATGTTAAGAAAGGCGACATAAATGTGTGTGCATGTATAGATCCTATTGCTTCATTTCACACATTTAAATATTATTCTATCTGGAATTTATTTCAATACATTGCAGAAGCAGAGATGTAAGGCTTATTTCTTGCTTCCAAAATGGTTCCTTGCCCGGCAACATTTACGGACAAATCCATCCTTTCCACGGTGATTTGAAACGCTGCTTTTTGTCCCAGATGGATTTCCGATGGGTCGACGTTAACATTCTCCCGTGCACTTGGCGGGATTTGCACTTTAGTTCTCTGAAGCCAAGAGGGACCCGATTCTGAGCTGGACGGTCATTCGCCTGTCAACGTTCGGAGAGGGAGCCCCGGCTTGGCCAGGCTCTGCGGAGGACGCAGGGCGGAGACGCGGCTCTGTTTTCCCTTGAGATGTGTGCCGTGGCAGGTAATAAGCAGGAGGGAAACCGCAATGATAGGGACTGAGCAAATCATGGGCTGTGCGGCTCCAGGGAGAGGAGAGAAAATTGCATGTTCGGAGTGCCTCTGCCCGTGTGTGTCACTCGCGCTTGGCGGAGTGTAATATTTATGTGATATATGGAAATCAGCCCGACGTCACCTCCCGGCTTTCCTGCACAAAAAGAGCCACAAAACAGCTAGTGTAGCAACAAAAGCGAATGCATATTTAAAGTTAAAGCCTGTCAAAAGAGCCTCTTTGGGGGGATACCAGCTCGCTCAGCCCCCTTGCTTTTCCACCACTAATTTGAGCGTTATGCCGCAGCTGCGTGGGGAAGGTGGAAGGGACAGCTCTGACAGCCCTTCTTCTGTGATGGATTTTTAAAAGAGTCCCACTCCCGGAGTACTGCTTTGCCTGCACGCGTGTCACCAGTCAGTCTGATGGTGACACAAACACACGGCTTCGTCCAAGAGGCTGGGAGTGCGCAGCGTATGGGACAGGGAAGGGGAGGGTTAGTTAAGGGTGACAGTGCGGGTTGGGTCGGCATTGGTGGTCCCACTGTTTCTCACAAGTGGCTTCTGTGTGGTGTGATCTGGGCCCCTGCAAGGCAGGCTCGCGGCCGAGCTCTCTTAGTGCTACCCGAGGCTGTTCTTGCCAGACGAGTGTTCGTATGTCTCTGGGGTCTCCTGGGAAACAGTTCCTCCGCCAAGATTTTTTCCACGGGGCATGAAATTTTCAGCTGCAAAGCCTGAGTGGTGGAATGTGGGACCCCCTTATCCCTTGCCTAAAAAGCCCAGAACCCAGACTCTTGCTCAGTCTCTTCCAAATGACACATTACTGGCTGGTTCTGATTTCCCACATAGCCCAGGGCGATCTTGTTTGATGCCTCAGAAAATTCTGTTACCTAGCCTGCTGCTCTAGGGCATGGACCACTTTAAAAAGTTCCTTTTTATTTCCCAGGAGTGAGGTACACAGAAACTCAGTAAATCCTCTCACTCCTGCAGATGTGCCCAGTTAACTCACTTGTACTCGTGAGCTGTCACGGCTACCTTGTCTCCATCTTTCTGTCCCCCGCTGTTGCAGTTCTGGAAAGACTGCGATTGTAGTGGTCGCTAGTACTTGTTAAGTGCTGCCGTGCTGGGCACTGTTCTAAGCACCTCACTTACGTGTTGCCTTGTTGAATCCTCACGGCACTTCTGTGAGATGGTGACTACTAAGATCTCATTTTATAGATGAGGGACTTGGTGCTCAGAGAGCGTCAGTAAGTTAGTTGCCCAAGGTTATCTACTTGCAGAGCCAGGATTTGAACCTGGGACCTGATTCCAGAGACTGTGCTGTGAAATCCAGGACCTTGAACTGCATCCCTGCATTCGCTGCAGTACGTGTGCCAGGCTGAGAGCTTCAGTTTAATCTTTCACCCACCCTGCGGGGAACGTGGCATTATCCCATTTTATAGTCTGCTTGAAGTTCCTATCCGATAAGTGGCTGAGCTGGGGCTGGAACTCTGGTCTGCCTGGCCTCGGAGCCTGGGGACAGCTATGTGCCATGGACGCCACTCCTGCTGTTGGGATGGAAACGACTGGGGCCCCTTTCTGATCTTCTTGCCCCTTGCTGCTCCCCACCTCAGTGCCTTATTCCTCTCCAGCTCTGAGGCCTGCCTGGGACAACGTCTGCAATCTTAGACCTTATGGAGGGTTTGAAGGTGACTTGGGACCCTACAGGGAATGTGTCCCCATTTCCCATTTCCTGCTGTGTGTTATTGAACACCCTCATCAGATACTTGTGAGAATGGAAATGAGGCTTGTCAGGGTTTGATTCATTGCTGGGCACATAGAAAACACTCATTACGTGACAGCCACTATTTCGGCCATTGGTATCAGAAGCATAGTAGTTAGAGAGGAGTGGCTTCCCTGGACCACTCATGTCACAGAATTCGGTTAAATAGATCCCGACTAAGCACTCAACATGCAGGAGCTCTGGAGACACCACGATGCGTGACGTGCTGTGCACCTGTAAGGTGTCGTGTGCCAATGGGGGAGACAGGTGACTCTATGTTGCACACCTTGCAATGTGCTGGTCAGAACAGGTGCCTTTTCTTCTGGGCCTGCATAGATCAGTTGGGTTTTATCAGATTGGAAGCAGGGGACGGACACCAGGAAACCCATGAAATAAACATCTGTTGGATTGTATCTCAGGGGAAAGGCTGTCACGTTTGTGGGCGGGGCCAAGATAGTACAGTCCGAATTACTCTGGAGGGTCCCTTAAGAGGCCGGTGGGCCAGACAGACTCTGTGCAGTCGAGGCCACGGAAAGGGGTTGGCTGGTGCTCAGGGGCTGCGAGGAATGACAAACACAAATGTCTCAGTACAAGGATCATGTTCGTGGGGGGGAGCGGTTTGCTCCAGGTGACGTGTGGCAGAGCCAGGGGACTGAGGGCCCATGGAGCACAACTCTCCTGCCGCCCCGTCCAGGGCACCCCTTACTGAGCACGCTGATGGCAGAGGTGCCCGCACTGTGCACGTGTTCTCCAGTGCACTCTCATCTTGCTTGGGCCAGCGTGTGCCGTTCAGGAGTGTGAGCCACATGTGTGTGCGCCTCGCGGCCACCGACAGACACCTGGGGGGAAACTGCCAATAGAGTGCGATTTCTTTGATTCAGAGGAGATTTCATCTCTTCCAGCCTGTCGTTGTCATTCAGATGCCCTATTCCTGTGCCCTTGTGTGAGGTTCGGGGCAGCCGAGAACTCCAGTGGGGGAGAGGCCCTGTGAGAAAATTCAGAATTCAAACAGGCCTTGGAGTAAAGGACCAGTGCCCCTTTGTCTGTGTCCACAGCACACAGCTGCCACCTGCTCTGAGCTTCTTGAAGATAAGAGCCGAAGAGGTGTTACCCTGCCTGTCTTCAATAATATATCAAGTCTGCTTTTTTTTTTTTTGGTGGGGGCTATGGTGTCACAGGAATAAATTTCTCATTTTTTTCTACAGATTTACCGGTGTTTTCAGTTAAAATTCTCACTAATGATAGCATTATGATGAGTTCCTCTAAATTGTTAATGCTCCCTGCTGCAGTCTGTAAGAGGCACTGCCTTAACGTAGCATCCTCCCATCTAATCTCTCCTCTGATCTCCGCAGCACCCCAGGGAGGAGAGAGGGTGGGTGCTGTTCACCCCTCATGCCCGAGAGAGGGGCTCAGAGAGGCTGAGACCCTGGTCCAAGGCTCTGAGCTGAGATCCTAGTTATGGTCCAGTTAAGAAGGAAAAGTCATACAGGCTGTTTCATTGTAGGCACACGTGAATGTGTATTACTGTTCTCCATGAATCAATCCTCCTTTAAGGGCGCTCCTTCCTTAGGTGAGTTGGGAGCCAGACTCTCTCCTTGGGAAGGTACCTGTACCCAGTAGGTGCTCAGTAGTTGTTTACTGAATGAATGAATGAATGAATGCGTGAGCTCTGGGCCGTCATCACTCCTGGCAGAGCAGGCCCAGGCAGGCGTCACACTGCATTCGGCTCTGTCTGTTCTGTGCCCTGTTTCCGTTCTCCTAGGGGCTGCAGGGTGGCTCCCAGCCTCCTTTCTGTCTCTTGGGGCTGATTCACTCTGCCATTGGCTTAACAATTTTTTCTTCTTAGCCCGACCTCCTCCCCCCTCTTTCTAATCCTTATTAATATATTTTCTGGAAACGTGTTCTACTATGAAAATTTTCAAGCATCGAGCAAAGCTGAAAGGATCACACCTGGCTCTGGTCTTTTAACACAGTACCAGGACCGAGCTCCCAGTGTCCCGTGGCCTTATCACCTGGACCTGTGTTGTTCCGTGGGCTTCAGCACGTGGACAGAGCACGCATGTGACACTGGTCTGCTCCCGGGTCTGTCGGTGCTGTGTGTCGTCACGGCACAGCCGTCAGGAGCATCGACTCTGAGTCAGACTCTGGCCATGCTGGCTCTGACGTTCATGAGCTGTGTGTCTGTGCAGCCTTTTCAGTAACCTCGCTGGCTTTGTTCCTCATCTGTGAAGTTGATCACTGTTCCCTGCGAGTGGCAGTAGAACAGTAGTTCTCACCTCCCCGGCATGTTGCAGTCTGAGGACATCTTTGGGCTCATGACCCCATTTCTTGCCTCGTGTCTTTGGCAGCTGCTTTCTCGCTGGGCATCTTGACTGTGAGGGTACAGAGGTACCCACCGACTCATCCATTTCTCCCCCTCCACCGTCTACTCCTCCTTTCCTTTTTCGTGATTTATTTGTACCCCAACAGAATGGGGATAGTGACATGCATTTCTTAAGTGTGTATAAAGGATTAGAAGAGACTATGCCAGTAAGGGCTTTGAATAGAGTTTGGCAAGTATGAGGATTTAAATTTTAGCTGAAAGGAAAAAGCCAACCAACCATACCTCTTTCCAAAAAAGGATTTGAAGCAGCGCATTAAAGCAGATAAAAAACAACAACAAAGCAAGGCAAGTATTAAGTAAAATTGGCACAATGTGGAAATACAGGTTGGAAAAGAAGACCAGAGGGAAAGTTAGGACAAACGGTGGTTGGCACATAGCCACATACACTTGCTAGATGTGTAATTTTGGCTTTGAGCTTCCTAGTGGCCAATCCTCAGAGGAAAATAGAATTCACAGGGTCTATTAAGGGAAATAAAACAACACTGGCTCTGCAGGAGAAATTCAGAAGTTTTTATCTTGAGATCTGACTGAGTGATTTGGCAATATCTTCAAAGTGTGGACAGTGACCACAGTTAAATTTGATGCCGATAGGAAACTCGGGTCCTGATTTAATTGAAAGGTGTTCTCTATCCATGAATGCTTTTTGTGTCGAAGCTTTCCAGAAGAGTAGTTCCTGGAAGTAATTAAGGACTGTGTATTGGAGACACCCCACATCTCCCCTTACAGTGTCACTTGTATACTAACTATAGAAGTCACTGTAGGAGAATCAGGTCTCATATTAAAACTTTATTAATAGTATTATAATATTAATAAATAACATGAATATTATTTATTAATATTAACTCTTTCCATGCCAGTATGGAGCCAAGTGTCACTTGATCTGCTGTCTAGGTTGACAGACAGCTGTAACTGGGAATAAATCATTGTTCAAGATACATTCTGTACTGTAGCGGAGACTTGGAAAAGCACTTGAACTTGCAAGCCTGTTTTTTCTGTGGCGTCCGAGTGTGTTCACCAGGGAAGCTCCTCACATTTATCCTCATCCAGCCCTGCCCTTCTGATCTGTGGCTGATGAAAGAGTGATTGGCTGAGCCCACTGGATCTCTTAGACCGCATAGGAATTATTTTTGAAGGGGAAGAGGGAGTTTATGTAGATAAGGCATCCTTAATAGCATATAATCCAGAGAGATGAGGAGACGGTGTAGCAGGCGAGATCTGCCAATTAACTTCGACTTTGCTTTCTTGTCTTAGATGAACTGCGACAAGCCATCGTGGCCATGATGAATAGGAAGGATGAGCTGGAAGAAGAGAACAGGTATGGTGACCGTCAGGCGTGAGGAATAGGCTCTTTCTTTGACATTCTACCTCTGGGACAGAGAATATAACAGATGAAGGAAATTTTGCTTTATTGGCAAAATTGTGCCTGGCTATTTTTTTTGTCCAGGGTGTGCCACTGTAGTATTTAACATTCATCTCCTGTGTCCTGTGTGTAAGGAATGAGAACCTCACAAGAATGGCACCACCTTAGAACAGACTGACTTTGATAGAGCTGTCTTTAACTCTTTTTTAAAAACAGCCTTTATTGAGATTTAATTCACACACCCTACTATTTACTCATTTAAAGTGTACAATTCAGTGGTTTTTAATATCCTCACAGATATGGGATATCACTACCACAGTCAATTTTAGAACATTTTCATCACCTCGAAAAGAAACCCTGTACCCCTTGGCTGTCACCCACCTCCCTTACAGCAGTCTTTTGATAACCTTTAATTGAAGGCCTATCTACCATGTTCTAGGTATTCGAATACTTGTCTTAAATGTTGCCCAAACCAGGGATACTCAGGGCAAGGTGGTATTTGGATTCTTTTGACTTGGCCAAAAGCCCAATTGCAGACACCTGAGAGGGTTTCATTAACCTTTTCTTCACTGTTGAAACCCATGCTAGATACTACCTGGCATTGGTGGCATTGCTGCCACCTGACTGTCTGCAGTTGAGCTTCTCAGCTGCTACAGCCTGGCCTTGACTGTGGGGTGGTCAGCAGAGGGGCTTGTGTACAGCTGTCCACTGAGCCTCTGCCAGCACGATTAGGCTGCCCCCCTGGGGAGTGGGGTGGTGCATGGGCTCCTGGGTGTGTGTTCATGTTACCTCTTACTCTTCAGCTCAGGGCAGAGATTAAGGGTCCATGGTGACATCCAATCATGACTCTCTTTTAAACCTTATTTTTGAGCCCTGCTTGACAAGCTTCTCTCTCATCCTTTTTGGAAACATATGAAAGCAAACAAGCATGATTTCTAAAACAAAAGAGATTGCTTTTAAAAGGAATCTCTAGACTGCACCATTTTCCAAATAAAATAAGCTTTCAACAAAAGGCTTGCAGCCATTGCAGGATTCTTTTCCCTTGCTCCAGCTGGAGCTATTATCTTGGAAGAAGCCATAGATTTTGTCTTACCTTGTGAAGAACAATAGTCACTGTCTGTTAATTTTTTTCCCTTTCCCAGAGAAAGAAAGAAAAAAATCATACCACATTTGTGTCAGGGGCCCCAGGCGCTAAGAGGGGAATTTTCTCAAAGCCCTCAAGGAACAAAGGTCTTGGAGATTTCACTGAATAACGGGAGTGATGGTGGGGGTCAGATTATTTTGTTTATGTTCTGATGTCACCTGGCAAGTGTCCTCTAGGTTTAGTATGTAGATGTACCACTGTTGGTAATTGTTTTCTAGAAATAGCCATTCAGGTAGGGTGAAGTACATTGGCAGCAGAGGCCGGATGCTGTGGCTCATAACTGTAATCCCAGCACTGTGGGAGGCCAAGGCAGGAGGATTGCTTGAGGCCAGGAGTTCAAGACCAGCCTGGACAACATAGCAAGACCCTGTCTTTAAAAAAAAAAAAATTTAGCCAGGAGTGGTGGTGTACACCTGTGGTCTCAGCTAATTGGGAGGCTGAGGGAGGAGGATTGCTTGAGCCCAGGAGTTCGAGGCTGCAGTGAGCTCTGATCACACCACTGCACTCCAGCCTGGGCAACAGAGCCAGACCCTTTCTCTTTTTTAAAAAAAGGTCAGCAGAACCATGTTTGGCTCTCTTTTAGGTGGTAACTTGTGATGATTTCTAGAAGACCTGCTGTCCTTTCCCTTATTTAATAAAATCAGGGAAGATAGATGCACAAGTGAACGTGTTTTGACGGGTTAACAAACTTGGAACTATAAAACACTACTACACTGTATCAGACTAGAGGCTCTGTGAAGCTTGTTTACCCTGGAGATGGCAGTGAACCGTAGGCTCAGAGCGTGTTTTGTGGGTGAAGGCGGAAATGACACTAGACATTTGTCAGATGATCTGAGTGGATATCCTGTTTTTATGCCTCGGATTATTCTTTTGGCCTCTCCTGACACCCTTTTCTTTTCTTATCTAGTGTAGCTGTGACAAAATGGCCCCAGTGTAACGTGCTGTACCTCTGAGTGGGGTGTCTTTAAAGGGACTTGCCTGGGATTTGCTCAACTTGATGTTTTCCCCTGATTTACGTTGTCAGGTGGCTGGCCTGCTCTCAGGCCGTCAGGGACCTGGAGCCCGGCCGCAGATGACCGCCCTGGGCCTCATCCTAGTTCTTAGTCTGAGGCTCTTGACCAGACTTTGTTATCTCCTCAGTCAGTTTGTATGAGATAGACCTAAATTATGGTTCATGCAAGCCTTGAATCAGGACTCGACTTAGGAACTATGTTCTGGGCTCAGTGGACTCTGGGTTGGTGGCTTCTGAACAGATGGGGTCCCCTCTTCCCAGATCACTGCGGAACCTGCTCGACGGTGAGATGGAGCACTCGGCCGCGCTCCGGCAAGAGGTCGACACCTTGAAAAAGAAGGTGGCGGAGCAAGAGGAGCGGCATGGCATGAAGGTCCAGGCGTTGGCCAGGTAGGGCGGGGAGGGACGGAGAGGCAAGCGTGTGGAAGCTTGTTAATGCCCGGGCACACCTTTCACCTGTGCTTTTTTTTTAAAAAAAAAAAACAAAAACAGTGACCAAAGGAAATAAAATGTATGTATTTTAATTGAACTTATTTCATTGAGTAGATAATATGTACTGACATGGTTCAAAATACAAAAGGTTAACTGTGCAAGGTCCCCCCATCTTGTCCCAGCAGCCAGGGTGTTCCCTGGATGCTGTCATTGTTACCGATGCCAGAGCTATTTCACATATGCACGGGTAGACACCTGTGCACATACTTGTTTTTCCTCTTTTCTTGTCCCTCTTCTCCTCCCTTTCTTCCTTAATGCAAAATGGCAGCACATTCCATACACTCCTCACTTGACAGCTCGGAGGTGGCTCCATGTTGGTGCGCGTGGGGCTGCCATGTGCTCTCTAAGAACTCCTGATATTTCGTCGTGTAACTGTACCTGAATTCGTTTAACCTGTCCACCAACAGCCAGGCTTTGAGGTCCTTTCTAGTCTTTTGCTGTTACTGCTGACGTCACAGTGAATAAACTGTGTGTTTGTCATTTTGTTCCTACATGGGTATATTTGTTAGAAATCTTCCCAGAAGTAGAATGGTTGGGCCAAAGTGCAGGGCATCTGGAAGTTGGACAGAGAGTGGCAGTTTGCCCCGGCTGGGTGGCGAGCCGTGCATGGCGAGCCGTGCGTGTTTGGCCGCGGCGTGGAGAGCGCTCGCTGCCGTACGGCTGGCCTCGCAGGCGTGGGGTCCAGCCTTGGGGTCTCCGATAATATCATGGGTGAAACATGGTGCCGGCAGAATGTTTTTCATTCCCATTTCTCTTGTGAAGAATATGATTGGGACTATTTTTATTTAAAAGCCATTTTCTTTTCTTGTCTATGGCTTTGTGTGTATTTTATTAAAGAAAACTGTAAAGTGAACCAAAAAAAAAAAAATCCCAACTCACAGAAAAGCCTGCATCTGTCCTGCATTTGCTCATGGGAGAACATATTTTTAATGTGCTGTACTTATAACCTGTGCCCACCGTGGTTTAGTCTCCCCCCTTCCACTACGTGCTACCGCAAAAGCAGTTTTTATTGTTTCCATATAGGCTTCATGTTAACCGTTTTTACACACCTGATTTTGGTACTTGATTGAGTTAACATGCCATATTAAATTGGCCATTCTGGATTGGAA
Organism: Varecia variegata; assembly: GCA_028533085.1. NCBI lineage: Eukaryota > Metazoa > Chordata > Mammalia > Primates > Lemuridae > Varecia > Varecia variegata. Next base: position 7,507,392 of record CM052448.1, on the reverse strand, counting down.
TGATCAATTTAGTATGGTCAATTTAACATTTGGGTTACTTCCAGTTTTTTCTCATTGTAGGTAAGATAAAGCAGTTTATTGGTTGTTCTTTAAACTACTTTTAAATAAGACCAGGAGAGAAATATGTCTTGTGGATGTGCGAGGGAGTCTGGAGTTCAGTGAGTTTATAGCAGCAGCATCCACCGTCTCTGTGCTGTTAGGTATCGTGAATGGCGCTGATGGAGTTGTTTTGTGTGTGTAATCGAATGTTGGCACTGTGATCCCGTATTTAATTTCTGTTCTTCGAGCTTCTCCCCTTTCTTTACATTTTCAAATGACATCTCAAGAGCATTGGAGACAGTTAAATGACTATTATAAATAGAGTCGTACGTGCCTAATTTGGCACTTTCTCAGCTGGTCCACCATGTTACCTGGCCACGCCAGAGTTCTGTGGCATAATTGCATTTAATGTTCACAATAAAGACTGAAGTTTCTATTAGAGACTCTGGCTCTGAATTATCGAAGAAAGAATTATATTCCCTGTCACTGTAATGGCCGTACGAGGAGTCAGCTTGGTCGTGAGTCCCTGCGTCATTACTTGCCAACTGTGTGTCTCTGGGCGAATTGCCCGACTCCTGCAAGTGTGTGTTTCCTCGTCAGTGAAGTGGAGAGGATGATCTCATGCCCCCGAGAGGGCCTGATGGGGAGGAAAGCATGTGACGGTGCCGGGGCGCTGGGCACCAGTGAGCTGCTGTAAGTGTATTTTACAGTAAGTGTGTTTTAGCTATGGTAGTTGTTGGCAAAATTCTATCCCATAAATGGGGTAGGGAAAACAATGTCTTAACCAGGCAATTTTATAATCCGAAGTCTCCCCATGTAAACAGTAGGTAGCTGAGAGTTTAAGGTGTCTGAACGTTTGCACTTGACAGGTAGAAGGAACATCTATAAAACAGATGAATATTTCAAAAAGAGAAAATAGAAGAACGCAAACCAATTAGCTGGATGTGGAAATTTTGACAAATT
>CM052448.1:7482954-7505890 GCA_028533085.1 Varecia variegata | reverse complement strand
CGTTGGGGTCACCCTGTTCTCAGGCACCTGTGTGTTCAGGCTGCAGATTTCACGGTGCATGTGGTTTTGCCCAGAGGTTTACGGTACAGGTTCTGGCATCCTCAGACTGCCAGGGTCAGATCATGGCTCTACTGCTTACTAGCTGTGTGACCTTGGACTAGTTACTTAACCTCTCTGTCTTTCAGTTTCCTTAGTTATAAAATGAGCATAAGAAAACTCTCTACCTCAGAGAATTGTTGTATGGGTAAAATGAGAGACCATGTATCAGCTCAATAAATGTTCTTCATAAATGCTCAGTAAATGTTAAACTATTATTTATCATTTTTATTTACTATAATAATTATGATACTAAGAATCCTTGTCTAACCAAAATTTATATTTTTACCAGCAGTGGTGTAGCAAGAATTAGGAGCTAGGCTATTTGCAACTCAGAAAAGTGGAATTTTTTCTTTCTGTAAGTATTCTAATACTAAGGGTGCGTCTGTATGTGTGTGTGTGTGTGTGTGTGTGTGTGTGTTTGTGTGTGTTTTACTGGCTCTGAGTGTATGGTTGTAAAACTGAAACATCACTGAGTAAATTCAGCATTTGATTACACATTCCTTTTGCTCAAAATTAGTGTCTTTTGTAGAACAAGGTCATATAACTGGCCCAGTGCTTTTGTGGCCCCAAGCAGCTGCTGGTTGCCGATGGGGAAGGGTTATAATCAGCTGCAGTTAAGGCTGTGTAAGTCACATTCCTCTGAATAATTGATTGCCTTGTTTCCTGTTGAACGAAGAAAACTCAAGCTATGAGACAGATGTTAGGAGAAAGAAGACACAAATGTACATGAGGAGAAGTGCCTTCCAGGGAAGCAAGTAAAAGGGTTGCTGGATTATTGCGGGGCATTTTCCATTTCTGCTTGTTGGGTTGTAGCAATGTCATCCCTTGCTGTGTAACAAATTATCCTCAAACTTGGTCGCTAAGAACAACAAATGTTTATGATCCTCCACGATTGCTGTAAATTGGGAATCGGGGACCGGCTTAGCTGGGGCATCAGGGTCTCTCACGAGGTTGCCGTCATCTGAAGGCTTGCCTGGGGATGGAGGGTCTGCTTCCAAGCTTGCTCATGTGGCTGTTGGCAGGAGGCTTCAGGTCCTTGCCCCGTGGGCCTCTGCACGGGGCTGCTCACACATAATAACTGGCTTCCCAGCGCGAGTAACCCGAGGGCAAGAGAGAGCACACCCAAGATGGGAGCCACCACATTTTTTATGACCTCATCTTGGAGGTGACACACGACCGCTTCTGCTGTACTCTGCAGTCACGCAGATCAACCCTGGTGCAGTGACGGAGGGGAATACATACTAGTGTGGATTGCAGGAGGCAGGGCCCCTGGAGGCCGTCTTGAAGTCTGCCTACTGTACCCATCAGGCTTCTGCTTCCTCCTGGGGCAGGCACGGCCTGCACTAGTCACGTTTCTCCAGAGAAACAGAGGAATAGGCTGTGTGTATGTCTCTAGAAAGAGATTTATCGTAAGATAGTGGCTCACATGGTGATGGGTGTTGAGAAGTCCCACACACTGCCACCTGCAAGCTGGAGACTCAGGAAAGCGTGTGTGTAGGAGACCTGAGAGCCAGAGAGCCTGTGTGTAGTTATCAGTGAGTCTGCAGGCCTGAGAACCGGGAGTCCCACGGCAGGAGAAGATTGACGTCCCTGCTCCAGCAGTCAGGCCGACAGAGAACTCACTTCTGCTGTCTTTTTGTTCCACTCGGGCCCTCAATGGAGTGACAGATGCCCACCCACGTTGGTGAGGGCCATCTGCTTTACTCCCCCAATCCAAGAAATAATGTTTAACAAGCTATCTGGGCATCCTGTGGTCCAGTCAAGTTGACAGACAAAATTAACCATCACACTATCCTATTTTCCTTGGTGGACACTTTCTCTTCCCCTTCTGGCCACGTGGTTTGATGGAGTTGACCCTGTCCTGCCCCTGCTGGGCTCCAGAGGAGGGCAGACAGTCCAGGCCTGGACAGTCAGCTGGCTCCATCCGTTGGCCACCATGACTGTGTCACAGAAGGGCATGTGGCCAGGCTGATCTGGTAAGAGCCAGTTACAGCATTCTTGAGAGGATGATGTAAGCCAGGAGTTGTTGGCAGCTGACTTTGCTACTCTGTGAAAAGATCCTAACCCCATGTGGTGGCCACACAGTAGAGAAATGGAGGGAGAGAGAAATCAGCAGTTCCTGATAGTATCGTTTGAGCTCCTGGATCCAGTCTTTCCTGAAGCTGTTTTTCCTCTGGACTTCTCAAGTATGTGAGCCAATAAGTTGCTTTTGTTACTTGAGCCAGTTTGTGATTGGTTTTCTCTCAGTTATAATCATAAGAGTCGTGACTAACCAGGTGTCCTTGTTTGGATATTAGGGGATTGGAGTGTGTCGTGTTTTCTCTGCACCTAAGTAGACTCGCCTTCTCAGTAATCAACCTGCCAGGCCCATGAAGGGTCTTCTGGTTGGCTGAGATTCACCAGGGCGGTGGAGAAAGAGTTCTCGAGGAGAAACCCACTGGATTGTGTTACAAAGCACTGCGCAAGGCTCTCCTGCCTGTCTCTCCTGTTGGGCCAGCCTTGCTATTACTCTTTTGTCATGACTTTTCTCTCCTGCTGGGCAGTTCTAGTGCATTAATAAAGTGATGTTATTAGTTGTGTGGCTGGAGCCATTCCCTTAGCCCTTCTGAGCCTCTGGTTCTGTGTTTAAAAATTTGAAGGGGGGTGGGGTGGCGTGGAGCAGGCTCCTTCCTACCTCCTTCGAGGTGGCATCATGAAGGGTGCCATGCCGATATGTTGTGTGCACGGCTGTTGGGAGGGCTGTGTCCAAGCTTCACTAGGGAAGCAGCACAACACAGTGACTCTGGTCTTGCTCTGCCACTTAGTAACTTCTCAAATCTCAGTTTCCCCAACTAATGCTAACATGCTTTTGGTGGCAGAAAGCCCAACCAAATTAGCTCAAATTAGTCAACAGGGGAATTTTTTCTTGCTATAGCTGGGAAAGCCAAGAACAGGTCACTTTCTTCAGTGCTGTTGGACCCAGGTGCCCTGGTGATGCCAAGCACCCTTTTCCTCATCCTCCCTTGGCTCCGTGTCCTCTGTGTGCTGGTGTCATTCTTCAGTATGCTCTCTGCACACAGCAGCAGATATGACCTCTGGTAGTGCCAAGCCTCACACAGGATCTCAAGGAGAGAGACTCTTTCTCCTAATGTTCGTATGTAACATCTTAGGAAAGACTCTTTTTGGGCTTGTTGTGGCTGCGAGTGAGCAGAGGGCCGTGATTGACAGCCTTGCCCATCCCCAAGGCAGGCACTGGGCAGACAAAAGCATGTCTATTACAATTTCTCCAAGGACTGTTGGGAAGATTACATGAGCTAATGCTCCTAAAGCACTCAGTGCAGCTCCAGCCCCTTTGCAAGTGCTTGGTGAGTGTCACCTCATTTCTTCTCCTTGGCTGGCTCCCTGGCTAGGGGCACAGAGGCTGGGCTGGGATCTTGTGGGTCCTTCGCTGTCCTAGCTCCGCCTGCAGTGAGCATCTTGGAGCCTGTGGCCACTGGCCTTCATTTGACCTTCAGCTCCTCCTGGCAGTTGTTTCTCCAGCCCTGCCTGCCCAGCATGTGTCCCTTTGTTTATTTGTCCCTGCTGGGCTGCTGAGCAATGAGAGCTGCTACGACAGTGTCCCACACAGCCCGTTAGGGAGAGTGGACCAGGGGCCTTGGAAGCCCTTCGAAGGTCATGCTGTCCGGCCCCTGGGGAGACCTTTAATGGCTTTCCGTGAAGACTCTAAATCTCAGTTCTGCCCTGAGGCTCAGTCTCTGCCTTTTTTAATTTTTAAGTTATTGTAGAAATATGAAGACCATGCCCTTTGTGAAAAGGGATAGTAAATTTTTTCAGTGTCTCTCCAAAGGCATTGATTCTGTGTATCACACGAGGCAAATGGTCAGAGTTGAGAAGGTCAGACATGAGGGATACTGGCTTGAGTTCTGAGCCTGTCCTGGTTAGGGATGTCCTTTGGAACCAAGGGTCTGGGACTTTTCGGTGCCATCTCCCCAGGGGGAATGCATGCTCTGACAGGAGAAGGCAGTAGGTTTCATCCTGTTGCCAACTCTGGTAGTGGCTGTTTGGGATTCTGGTTGAGAAGGATCCTGGGATCTCATCTGGGCTCAGTAGGAAAGAGTGCTGTTATTGATTAGCAATGTCTGCCATGGACGTGGGAAAGGGAAGTGGTGGCAAGCATGCCAATTTCCCACCCCTATGGTAGCCCTGGTGGTGTAGTGTGGAAACTGCTTGAGATAAAGTCCACAGGCCAAGCTGGCAGCATCACACATGAGACTGAAAAAAGGAGAGAATCTACCATTCTTTTATAGCTCCCATTATTCTGTTCTGTCTGGTAAAAGAAACATGCTCTGGAGGAATATTTTAAAGCCATTATGTGAAACAAAACAAAACTTTGCTCTGAGGCTTAGTAAAGACCAGAAGTAAGGCCCAGTTTTGCTGTATCTTTGAAAAAATTAACATTTGCTTTGTCGCTTTGTTGCTGTTGTACCAGCTGTCCTGTGAGTGGTCAGTGAAATCTGGGCTTTAGCCACGCCAGTCGGAATGTCTCTGTGCTGTGTTGTCTTTCGTGTTTTTCCTTGGTTAGGTGTTTGTGTCTGATAGAATTTGACCTCATTTGCAAGCACCCAGTTCAGCCACTGTGGCATGTTTAGGCTCCATCTTGGCAGACTCAGTATCCCTTTTTCATAAAAATATTTGGCAATGTCCCCTTCACTATCCAGAAATGAAGTTCATAGCCGATATAACCTGCCTACACAAGTAATTTTAAAATATCGGCGCAACACCCTACCTCTAATATGAAAGAGAAATAAAGTGATCTGTAATAAAAAATAGATTTTAGAATATATTGGCTGGGCACCACTCTGCTAGAATACACGATGAAGTAAGTGTTTGCATCTCATGCTAATGCATAAGTTTGTATTTAAAGAAGGTAAGAAGATCAGAAATCATTCTTTATAAAAAGTACAGAACACAAAAGAGCAGGGTGTGGGTGGACCCTAGAGTAAACTAGCTTAGCGAGTGTATTTTAAAGGAGTCCATTCTAGGCTCAGATTATGAACAAGCTTTTCACCTACAGAAATGGCCGCAGGACATTTGTGAGCATTGCAGGAGGTCAGCTGACCTTGGCTGTGCGGGACTGCCCTGGCCTGTCGGGACAGCTAGTGTCCTCAGCCCCCTCATCCCTGTGAAGACGGAAACTGTCCCCGTGCATTTTTGTTGCACCTCTAGAGGGCAGCACTGTCTCCAGTGAGAATCCCTGCTTCAGCCCTTTCACCCAGCGTCTCTTTTTCAGGACCGTTTGCAATTGCAGCAGAATTTGGTGTTTTTCTGGTTCCTTCTAGTCACTCCACTCTTTTTGAGTGCCTCTTCAGGGACTGCACCCAGAGCACGCTGAATTACCCATCGAACTCCTACTGTGTGTCCCGCCCGCCCTGGCTCTCCTGTCCCTCACTTCTCTTTCTTTGGGCATGAAGTTGCTCCCCGAAGGTCGCTGCTCTTCCACTTCCGAGTCTGACGAGCCGAGTGAGTTGTGTTCCTCATTCTTAGACACATGTCCGTCAGCAGCTGGCAGGTCTTAATGACAAGCCCCGGAGCAGCCATGGAGAGCCGAGTGCATGGGGTGGGACGGGGGTGTGAGGACGGGGATGAGTCCAGTGTCTCATTCAGTGAAGAATGAATGGTTAGTTAATATTGTTCATTTGTTGATTCACTCATCAGTTCCTGTTCTGTGTTAAGCTTAGGCAGTCAGAGATAAGGTACAGCTGATTCTAACCTGTAGGTGCTGAAAATTGAAGGGAGGGGTGTGTAAGCAAAGATTGCAACCTTTGGCTGACAGTTCCGTATGTTGCGGTTCAGTTGGCCATTCTCCCAGGCGCACAGTGTCACAATATGGGGCAGGCCTGGACGTGAGTCCTTCTCAGGGCCAGGACTAGGGAGAGGAGAGCGGGGCACCTGGGGTGCACAGTGTAAGGAGGTGCTCGTTCCCAGCGCCAGGCGAGGGCTTCCGCTGCTTCTACATGTGTGATCTCAGGTGGTCATTTTACCCCTCATGCTTCTCATCTAGAAAACCAGGATGAGAGTCTCTCCTTTAGATTATGCAAGAGAGAATGCATGGGAAGTGCTCAGCACAGCGAGCATTCTGTGTAGGCACGGGGTAAAAGCCAGCCACAAGGATTATTAGCGGTTTCATGGAAGTAAGTTATCCCTCCACTTCAAGGCTGCAAAAAGTCGTTTTCTGGAGTAATCCAGCCTGCGGTTGCTCAGATGTAACTAACTTTCTAATCAAGAATTCTCTGGTTTGAAGAGCTAAATATGTTGCTTAAACTTTGTGGTGCGTGACAGTCACCTGGGGAGCTTTTAAGATGGTTCTGTCCAGGCTGCCCTCCAGACCAATTAAGTCAGAGTCTCTGGAGGTGAGACCCAGACTGCTCAGGTAAATTCCAGTGTGCAGCCAAGGTTGACAACTGGTGGCTTAGAGCAGCGTTCCTCAGACCTTAATGTCCCCACCAAGCACCTGGGGATCATGTTAGAATTTAAATTCCGATCTAGCAGGGCTGGAGTGGGGCCTGATATCACATTTCTGATAAGCTCCCAGGTGAGGCTGCTGCTGCTGGTTCCTGGACCGCACGTGCAGTAGCAAGGGCTTGGAGAGAATGCTAGAAATGATCTGAAAGGCCGAGCTGATTGAAATCAGCTTCGGAAAGGTGGAGGCACTTGGGGTATTTTTTTTCCCAGAACCAAGTTGGGATCTAATTTTCTATTTGTTGGTTTGTTTGAAAAATACGAAGAATACCTGCTGCAACAACGAGCACTATTAACATTTGTCATGTTTGCTTTAGATTTTATTTTTATGTAAACCATAAACAACGTGTAGGTTTGAATGTTTGTCCCCTCCAAAACTCACGTTGAGTCTTAATTACCACTGTAACGGGATTAGGAGGTGGTGACCTTTGAGAGGTGATTAGGCCACGAGGACTCCACCCCGCTGGGGGCGAGGAATTAATGTTGTTATAACAGGGCCAGTTGCGCCCCTATTGCGGGAAGCCTCTCGCAGGGTGCCAGTGCCTTGTCGTGGACTGTGCAGCTCCGGAACTGTGAGTAAACTTTCAGTTCACTGTAAATTACCCAGTCTCAGGTGTCCTGTTACAGCAGCACAGAATGGACTGGAGCAGCTTGCTTTGGGGTATTTTTAAGGGTCTGCGTGTGAGCTTTCAACATCTGCCCAGCGTTTTGCAGCTTGTTTTGCTCACTGAGCATTGCGTTGAGTGCTTTCAGGTTAAGATGTACTCAAGTGGGAGTCTCCTCAATCCTGCCGTGACTCGCTAGCTTAAATTTCTTGAGAAAGCTTTTGTTCCCATGCTTTAAAAAATTACCTTTAAGTTGTAAAAGCAACATAACAACCCAAAATGGGGAAAAGAGTCCCAAATCCCACAACCCTAGTATGATAATTATTTCCATTCTTAGTTCATTTAAGTACATTTTTACGTAGTTATATTACTATTAGTTGTATACATGCAATTTATATTCTGTATATTGTTTCTATGTAGATTTCAAATTATGTTTAAATAGGGCCTTTCCCCTGCATATAAAATGCATGAGTTACAGTCCTTAAGTTAGAGTAACAGAAAAGTTTAAGGAAGTAAATCACCTGGACACAATTACCATTAATGTTTTATTTATTATGTGACATTTTATTGCAGTTTATTTTATATCTATATTCATTTCACATAATTCAGATCATTCTGAATCTATAGGTTGATGGTCTGCTTTGAAAGACATTTTTTATTAATACAATAAATAACATTTCCTCATGTTATTCCCTTATATGGATATCATTTTTGATGTCCACGTGTAGTTCTGTGTTTGGATATGTCCTTGTTTCTCACATCACTCCTTTTTCTTAACTAATTTCTTTCCCTTTTAGGAGTAGTGTTTCCATGAACATATGTTTTCATAAAGCTGTTCCAATTAAGAGAAATCATTTACTTTAGCTAGATTCCAAAAAGTGGGATTCCCACATTAGAAGGTGAGCATGTTTGTAAAGCCTCTTGATTTGTATTGCCAAAATCCTTTGCAAGAAAGAGGTCTCACTTTTATACCCCCACGGCAGTGTGTGAGAGCGCTTGACTCACTGTCATTTTTAGTGGCTGTGTGGCATGCCACAGCGTATGTACCAGGTTCATGTTGAGGCTGAGCTCTTTGGAGAGTGTAGGTAAAGTCTGCAATGAATATCCTGTGTCTGTGGTTATTTCTCCATTAATTTCTTCCTTAGTATGTATTTCTACAAGTGGCATCTCGGGGCAAAGGATATGAATGTCTTAGTGCCTGTAGGGTGAGGCAGGGGGACCTCCTGGTTCTGTCACCATTCGTCACTACTGGGCTCCTGCTTTTGTGACTGTGGAAGGTGAAGGTATCCTTGGCACAAATGACTTCCCAGCTGATTTTTCTTTTGGGCGTAGTGACGTGGAACTCCCCTAGAGGTAGGAGATGGGAGTTGCCAAATGCATGAATGTCAAAACTTTAAATTATGGAAGTGTCTTCTCAAACATTACGAATAGTGGAGAGCCACATACATTCTTTCATAATCCTTTCAGAATTTTATAACCAGTGTAGGTTTCCTAGATTTTTTTTTTTTTTGTATGAAAATGATAGCAGCATCATGGGGGAGAAACAGGAGCTTGGTGTAGTATCTCAAAGCAGTCACGTACAAGGGAGAAAGCCACGTGGTTGTTTATTTTCTGCAGTGCTTCTAGAATCCAATCAAGGACTCAGGTTTTGTTGATGAACTGAAATTTTTAGGGAGTAAGCAGCAAGGTATATTTGCACGAACATCTGTGTTTTGAAGCATGTGCCCACATTGAATGGTTAAGCATCAGAGCCATTAGTACCCGATGCCAGATGTTCCCCGAAAAATCTGCACCAAACACGGACTTGGGCGGTTCATCAAGATGCAGAAAAATACGCAGCTGTTAAGGGAAAAGGGAGAAGGTTGTGTCTGAAATGTCGCTTTAGCCCATCACTTTTCCCCATCAAAGCACAGAAGCAGGAGGAGATAAAAAATTACCGAAACCAATAAATATGATAGAACTCTCATTAAAAGGTTATGATAATTATCCACTGGGGAAGGAAATGCATTCACCATTTGTTCACGCTTCATTTGCTGTCTTTTCTAATGAGAAGTAGGTAGAGAAAAATTACAATGGTTTTGAGAGATAGGGGAAGGTGAACAACTGTGAGATGCTGCTGCTAAGAAAATGCTAGCGTTCGAGTCACTTTAGAGAAACGGCTGGATTGAAACAGCTAGACCTAGCTGACCCGAGGAGCTGGAGCCCGCTGCTCAGTTTAACCCCCTGGTTTTTTCCCCTGTGCCTTGACGAGAGGCAGAATTTGCAACCTGGTTATTCGTAGAAATAATTTTTCAAATCTTGCCTTTCCGGTATGGTTCACAAGGTGGCAATTTCCATGTCACTGAACATGAAGCCTGGGTCTTAAATATAGCCAGCATGTGAATGCCCTGCAGGCGGTGACAGTAGCGATGTGACATCACTGCCAAGCAACTTCTTGTTATTTTGGAGCCTGGGAGGGGAGCAACAGGAAGCTCAGCGGAGGGGAGATATTCTTGGCAGCAGCAGCAGCATTGCAGTTTAAAGAGAGACAACTGTCAAGTCTGGTGATTCTGGAAGTTTGCAAAATTTATTTGTTCACTGAGCAAACAAAAGTTCTCTGAGTTCATACTGGGTGCCAAACGCAGACGATGCAAAGACGTACGAGACTCGTACCTGCAGCTGTTCAGCTCCTGCCACCAAACAACCGTCACAAAAACGTTTTATTTTAAGAAGAAAAGCCCTTTCTTCAAATGCGCTCTTACCTAAAAGCTACCAATGTAACCTCCGTGAGAGCCGAGCTGTGTAGGTTAAAGTGCAGAGGTGGGGGGGTCCTGGAATGCCCCCTCCTGAGCTACAAAATGCCCATGTGAACCGTGCCAAAACGGCCATTTAAAAATGACAACCTGGTGCAGGACAGGTTTGCCTTTGAGTGCGGTTCTCTCTTGTTTCTGGTAATGTTGGAATAAGGAGCTGTTAGGGCCAAACTAAACCATAGACAGTCTGCGCATCTCTTTTCTATCTTGAGCCTTTCCCTTCCCCAGGATTGTTTGGGGGCAAAGTTAACTAACTGTGTCTGAGTAGGATCTTCTTTTTTTTCCTCTCTCATTTTATTTACTCATTTTTCCCTCAAATTTTTTAGTGCAGTCTCTGACCCCTCGCATTCTTAGTCCCCCTTGTTTTGCTCGACTTTTTCTTTTTTTTCCCCACAGCATTTCTTATCTTCTAATGTTACTTCTTACATTCACTATTCAATACTGCCTTTTTGTCTTACATTGTAAACCTCATGAGGGCAGGGATCTTTGCCTTATTAGCTCACTGATAGATCTGACCCAAGGGGCCTGGACAATACCTGGACATAATAGAGCTCAGTAGCAATTTGTTGAATGAATTAACAAATAAATGTTTGCCAGTTACTTCTATGTTGTTGTTATGCTGTGCTTGGCTTATGTTTCCAAGGTCATTTCATGGACTAACATGGCTGCTGGAGCCCCAGCCATTACATCTGCATTCTTAGCAGCAGGAAGGATGAAGCAGGAAAAGGAAAAAAAGTATATGGCTACTCCTTTTATGGAGGTTACCTGCAAGTCACTCAAAACGATTTCTCTTACTTCTCAATGGCCTGAACTTGCTCTGCTAGGGATGCTGAGAAATGTGATTTCTGGTTTTTGGTAAAGCACAGATTACAACCGTCCCACTGAGGAGCTTTGCCTTGGTTGTGTGGACGGTGGGGAACCAGTGAGGACCAGGAAGGAAGGGGAATAATTAATCAGATCTGTTCGGTGGACACGTCCCCCACCTGGGCATTGTGGAGAAGTGGATGGGTGAAGGCCAGTCTTGGAGGGGGTGATTTGGGCTGGAGGCTCTTTGAGCCATTCAGATGACAGATGATGGTGATGGTCATCTCTGAAGCAGGGTGAACGCTTCCAGAGAGACAGGGTAGAATCAACAATGATAGGCGTGATTCTAGTTGTTTGGTTCTTGGATTGGAGTCTGTCTTCCCGGTAGATGTGGTTACCTGGGGTTAAGGATGGATAAACAAGAGGTAAGTGAATTATTTGCATAGCTCCTTGAAGTAGAAGACCAGATCCAACCCAGGTCCTGGCCAGTGCCAGTGTTCTCATGAGGGTGTTTACTTCCTTTCTGAGCCTGTGCAGTCTGCGTTAACCTGAGCCACTAAGCGGCAGGTCTTTTGAAGAGTGAGTCAGCATCACAGCTCCAAAAACCCGAGCCCCTGAAGCAGGTTATCGCGGCCGGGAATGGCAGCTAATGAGCTGAGTCTTGCCCAGTGATCACATCTCGAGGTGGTGTGTAGCTACGGTCCCTTTGTAATTACCATGGTCACGGTGTCGGGAGGCCCCAAGCCCATGAGGAGGAGGTTGTCCCAGGGTCACCAGCAGGGTCACAGCCTGTAATTTTGGTTCATTTGTGCAGATTGGGGCTAATTTGTTTTGGCTCCTTTATCAGAAGTCGAAATTGCTCAGCCAGACAAGAGATATGGTCATTTAACAGACAGAGGCACTTGGGTGGGGCGCGTAAGGCTGGGTAAGATCTGGACCTGTGTTTTCTTCCCAAGTCCGTTGCTAAGGGAGATGTGACCTTGGCTTTCAGAGGACCTTAACCGGAAAAGCCTGTCCCTCCTCTGCTCAATGGCCACAGAGTCAAATTTTTAATAACTGTTTGTTTATGCTTCTTATTTAACTTTTTTTATTACAGAATTTTCCAAACACATAGGAAGGTAGGTGGAATAGTATTTAATAGAACAAACTCAGGTGTACCCATCACCCAACCTTAGCAGTTATTAACCTGTTACCATGTTTTGCCTAGCTTATTCTGTTTTTTGCTTAACAAGCACGTAAAGCAAGTCCTAGATATTGTATCACCTGTAAATACTCAGTTATGTATGAATCTCTAACAGGTAAGGACTTAAAAAAACATAACCCCACAGAGCACTAGTATCACACAAAAAGATTAGCAACCATCCCTTGGTATCATCTAGCTTCTAAGTTCCAAATTCCTTGATTGTCTCAAGTTTTTACAATGGCTTTGTTTGGGTCAGTTTTCATTTCAGTTTTTAAAGTGTCAATCAGCTCATGCCATTCTTATGCTGAAAACCCTCCATTGCACTAAAAAAAAAAAATCCACACTTCTTTGCATGGCCTGAGCTCTCTGCATGATCTGACCCGTGCTGCCTGCTTCCTGCTGAGCATGTTTGTTGATTCTTCTGCCTGGAACTGGTCCCCCCAGATCTTTGTGTGGCTGTTTCTTCCGATAATCTCTGAAGAGAGGGCATCGTTGTCTGCAGTAGGTCTGTCCTCTGCCCCAGTCATTTTCTCCTTCCTCATTCTGGTCTTAAATCTCCTCCACTACCTGCTCTTGGACATCTGTTTATGTCTTTTTTGCATGTAGACCTTCGTCCCCTCCTGCATGTCAGTGCAGTGAGAACTGAGGCCTGCTCAGCAATGCTGTGTCCCCAGTCCCTGACACACAGCAACGGCGCAGCCAGTGTTCTGTTGCAAACACAGTTCCCTTTGCAGTGTCAGTGTGGCCTGGAATCCCCAAGCTCTCACGTCTATTTGGAAAACAGTGGTAGTAAAGGGAGTTTTTCTTACCCTTTCCTTTCCATTCCATTCCGTTAGCAGGGACAGTTGAAGCCATGCCAGTGGTAGTTATTATTCACATAAATACTACAGTGTAGACAACCACGTTTTAGAATCTTTGGTTTCCATGATACTTTTCTGTTAAGAAGTGGTCCCAAGCCCACATTTGAATCATTACCCCCCACATGCAGACCAGGTAACTGGTTTACAGAATGGGAAGATGGGACACCTACAGGTGATCATCTCAAGGTTTCACCTCACACAGGCATGTGGAGATGAGAGAGTGTGGCATTGGGGGAGGTGCCCTGGGCTTTGGAGTTGGGGTGTTTGGAATCCTCGCCCTTCCCTAGCCCCATAGCCTTCAGTGCGTCAGTTTCCTTCTCTGCACCTCAGGTTCGCCTGTAAAACGGGGCAAACCACCATCTCCAAGCTAGCGGGCGACAGGTGTTTCTTAGGCTCTTCCCATATGTCCTGCACAGAGAGACTGAACTGTGTTAGCAACTGCGGTGCATACCCGCAGGTCTCTAGAACAGATGCCACTCGTTAATTATAGACAAAACATATTTTAATAGCTATCTCTTTTTGTGTTTTAGGTGTTTTCCATGTACCAGGAATTGTTCTGTCTCTCAAGTGTCAGTTCAGTTAATCCTCATGGTCAGTGAGCTGAGTCCTGTTGTTTTCTCAATTCACAAGAGGGTGACAGGTTAAGCAGCTTGCACAAGGTTGCAGACAGAGTGACAGGGTTGGGGTTTGGGCACGGATTCCACTGGGAGGTCCCCTGACATCCACTCTTTGTGGTCGTGAGGACGGTTTTTGTACTTTGCGATTGTCATACGGTGTCTCTGTTCTCACGTCTATACTGTAGCTTTTTTTCTTTTTCTTTCTGCTCCAGCCTTGGCCGTTCCTCGTTGAGGATAAAGATACTTTAAGAAGGGGCCACGTCCTTTATTTTCAGCTGCAGAGAGGGACATTTTGTCTTTCAAAATACCATCTAATCCTGAACCTGCCGTCCTGCTCCCCCTCTGAAGCTTCAGGCCGGTCTCATGCTGTCTTACAGCGTGGTCTGGAAGCCCCGGTTGAGGTTCCCCTTTTCTCTGAATCTTCCCCGAATCTTTACGGTGAGCTGCTGAATGCAGCTTTTTCAGGAAGTTTTATGTAGCAAGGCAGTGTGACAGGAAGACAAATTGTTGAGCTTCAAATTGAAGAAAAACAAAAGGCAATTTGTCTGATGTGTTCCAGTTCTGTTCTTCTCCCTTCTCTGAGTTTCAATTACGGAGATGATTTCTTCTCATTCTGAAGGTTAAACTGCTGGGATGTGTCTTACTGGGGGAATGTTCCGTTAGAGCATTAAGAACAATTAGATGTAAAGTCCTTTTTCATTTTTGTAAATTTTAACAAATAATTGGAAGTTTGGTTTCCCTCCTTCCCTCTCCCCATTTCTTTCTTTTTTTTTCTTTCTTTCCTGCCTCCTACCCTCCTTCCTTTTTATTCCTTAAAGGAATTCTGAAAGCACTGGAATACAGTGTGTTTTGGAGAGAATTTGGCAGCAGGCTTTCTGTAATTGCCCAGAGAGGGAGACGAAACATATTTATGTACTTTTGGAGGTGAGCACAGATCCTCCAGGCAGGAGTAACTTTGCTAGAGCAGCGAAGTTCCCTCTCCCCTGACATCCCAGAGGTGGGAGCAGCCGTTCTGCGGTAGGTCCTGGCAGGCTTTTCCTTCCTTCGGGGCACTCGCTCAGGTTTGTCATTATATACCGGTGTGTGTCTTTGATTAGGGTCTGTCTCCTCTGCTAGACCTGGAGTCCTGGGAGAAGGGTCCTGGCTGTTTCCCTCCTTCCATCTCTTCATCCTCGGGCCTGAATCTAGTGCCTGACACGTAGCAGGTGACTGGCAAGTGTCTTAGTCCATTCGGGCTGCTATAACAAAATGCAGTTCCGTAAACTGGGTGGCTTGTAAACAACAGAAATTTACTTCTCACGGTTCTGGAGTCTGGAAGTCCATGGTCAAGGTGCTGGCAGATTGTGTGTCTGGCGAGGGCCCGTTTCCTGGTTCACAGACAGTGCCTTCTTGTTGTGTCTGCACGTGGTGGGTGGGGGACAGGGAGCTCTGGGGCCTCTTTTAGCAGCACTAATCCCATTCATGAGGGCTCTACCCTTGTGACCTTATGATCTCCCCAAAACTCCACCGTCTAATACATCATCTCGGGGGTTGGGATTGTAACATATGAGTTTGGGAGGGACACAGACTTTCAGACCGTAGTGGCGAGTATTTGAGGAATGAATGAATGTAATGTTAAGGAGACTGTTTTCTCACTCCCCTCTGCTGGGTGCCCCATTCTGGGTTTCTCACTGGTCCAACACCTGCGGTGCTAAGTGTGACCACCCCTGCCCTAGGCAGTTCTGGGGCTTGCTGCCACTTGTGCCGTCAGAAGAGAAGACTCCATCCCAGGAGGGAATGCGTTTGACTAGCAGGTTTGTAACAGTGTAACTATGTGGCTGCGTGCGCTTGGAAATACTCCATGCATTATGTTGGTAGAAAAATATTGTGTTAAGTCAGTGAATTCGGAAGAACACGCACAATTTAGCAAGCCACTGGGAGCAGCAGCTCACATTATGAGCTACAGAATGTTCATCTTCTGAGACACAAGGAGGTGGTGAGCCAAGGACACAGTCAGTGACAAGTGGAGGAGGGGATTGGCTTGGCTGAAGGACCCCAGGTTCTTCCGGGTGCTTGGGTTACAGGCCCTGTTCCCATGGTAATGATGTCGTCATCAGGAAAGCCACAGACAAACCAGGCAGACTGTAACTAAGGGCCAAAGGAAAGGTCACCCTACTTTGCTAGCTGCTTCTTGGGGAGAGACGTGTAGAGTTTGAGAGGCAGTCGAGCAGAGGTTAGTGGTGTGCTTAGATGGAAAATAAAAGGGATAGATGGAGCTGGGTGTCTGAGAGCATCTTGGGCCCAGAACTTTCTCTAGTTCATCCTGCTGGAGTGTCCACAACTAGCATGAATAGGATGTGATCTTGAGTCCTGTCCCCTCCCCCACTTTCTGGTGACACTGCTGCAAGGAAGGGTCCTGTGCCGAGAGGTGGCCCAGTTCATTCCAACGGGACCATCATGAAGGCCTGGGCTGCTGACAGCTGTGGCTCATCTCTGCCTTGATTTCCCTCCCCGCCTCTTCATGCCACCAAGGAGGATCAAGAAGGCCAGTGAAGGCAGACACAGGGCACGTGCTAGCTGGGATTCCGGTGTGCAGGATGGTGGCTCTGTCTCTTCCATACTGATTGTGGGTATCAGAACTGGAGCCCGTTTTTGCTTCTCCTCCCCTGTGGCTTCATCTGCGAGGCAGGCCTCCCCGGGTCCATGGCGAATGGCCGGCAGCTGACTGGCAGAGTGAACAAAATGCTCCTCAGGGCTGCCTCTGTATCCAAGATAATGGAAAGTGCCGGAGCCCGTGGTGGGGTCCCTCTGGGTGCTGAGGTTTCCCTGTGCCTCCCTCACCCCCAGAGATACGGTGTGTGAGGGTACGTGGCCAGAGACCAGGGGTGGCCTTCTGAGTTCTGTGGACTGGGCAGGGAGACCTCTGTCCTAGCCTGCGTTCCCCTGTGGCACAGCCTGAGACTGTGGGTGCTCTTGAGACGGTTCACAGAGGGCACCCGGAGGGTCCCTGAGGAGCATGGAGGAGGGTGCTTCTGTGTCTCGGACCCCATGTTCCTTGCTGTGAGGACTTTAGTGCTGTCCTGTTGCCGACACTGTGAAGTCAAGACATCATGCAGGGCTGTTCTCTGAAAGCTGTCTGTGCCTCTGAGCCTTGCCTGTGCTTTTCCACACCTGCCTGAGGCAGGCTTCTGTCTACTCTTCAAGGACCGGCTGCAATGTCACCTCCTCTGTGAGGCTTCCATGTTTCCCTCTGGCACTCCGTCCTCTGTGTTTTCCCAGCATCCCAGACCTGTGTTGTGATTCCTATTTGCAGTGTCTGATTGTGTGAGTTGTAAGTTCTCAGATGCAAGGAACAGTGACCGACTCCGGCTGGCCATGCGTGCACCGGAGTTGGAACAGATGTGTGTACCTGGTAGTCCTGTTTGAACATTCTTACATCCTTGTGGCCCGTTTTCACAAGGGTGAGTTCACAAGTGCCTTGCAGGCCGGTCTCACATTGATTAGTTCTTTTTCTCAAACGTCCACTTTGTGCCCCAGCTGTGGGCTGAGAGGGCAGGTGGCACAATGGGAAGAGTGTGCAACGTGGACTCACGGGTCAGAGTGGCCGGGGTGGAATCCTCTTCCCTCATTCCCTGCTGTGTGGCTTTGGGCATCTTTGTGCTTGTTTCCCCATTTGTTAGATGGGTATATGGGGGTTCAATGAAATTGAGCCCTCAGCTCAATGCTTGGTCATTAAATGTTGACTTCTGTTCCACTTTGTCTAGTTCGCTCAATCTCAACTGAGAACCAAAGTCTTTGTGGGGTTGTTTCTCTCATCATGGAGAGTGGATTGAGAATGAGATGTACGACGCACCTGCATGTTGGTTTTAGATTAGCCCTTCTGCGAGGGAAACTCTTACATTGATATGGTGTAGGTGTGGGTAGAAAGCACAGCTTGTTGATTATCTTAGCAATTAGCCTGAATGAAGGTTCCAAGTGCCCCCTGCCGAGGCCACCAGTCAGTCTAACAAAGGGCTTCTTTGGCTGCCAGCAATGGCTGGCACCTCTACAGGTGTGCTACTACACCCAGCCAGCTTAATCCCTCTGCCTAATCCCAGCTCCAGGCGTGGGCTAGGGAGCACTGCAGGGGGTTGGCTGCTCCCCAGCCCACCATTCTCTCGGAGACGGTGGCTCAGCGCACTGTGTGTCTGGCTGCCTCTCTGAACAGATGCAAGAACTAATTTGCAGTAATCAGAGATCCCGTTATCGAGCAGATACAAGAGGATTTGGAGAACTAGCGCCATTTCGTTTGCTAGGCTTTGGATGCCTTGGACTAAACTTCTCTCCCTTTAGGGAGATTTTGCTGAAGTTTCACCCGAGGAGCTGATGAGACTCTGGGTCCCATGGGCCGCATCTGCTTAGACAGGGCCGTGTATTAATTTCACCAGCAGGGGGAGAACAGAGATTCCCCCCACCGGAACTGGGAGCACTCACATGCTGGGTGCTGGGCTCACTGCCCTTGATGGGCACCTAAGGGAGGGATGGAAAGGACGAGGTCATTTGCGGCTACTCTCCACGCCATGCCCACGGCAGACATTGTTAATCTGTCAATCACCGCACTCTCTGATACAGCCCCAGAATCTTACAGTGCAGGGTGTCTGCAGCCACTTCTGGCCATAGATGGTTATCAGCGAAAATCTATTGTTTACCTTTCCTGTCTCTGTGAACCCTAACAAAGTCCTTTTCCAAAAGAGTAGATGAGTGAAACATCTGGAACAAATGGTTCTAAGGCCAAGAGGGAATGAGGAGCTCTGGCACGGCCAGGAAGAGCACCCACTCTGGTGGCGGCCAGGCGCGGAAACGCTGCCCGCAAGGCCTGGGCTGGCGGGCAGGAGGCCACGGCTTGCCCCATGGCCAGTTCTGCTGGCCCCAGGAACCGCCTCCTCCCCACTGCACTTTCTTACTGTGTTCACTACTGCGGGGGGCGTGGCAAGAATAAATGTTAGGTTTTAGCATCAAGAACCTGTTGCCTGGGCCTTAGTTTTAGTTTGGATTCAGGATCTTTCAGCCCTCTGAGTCTACCTCTTTGGATACATAGCAGGGGCGCTTATGTGCTCTGCAGACAAACCAAGCAACTTTGAAAGGTCACAGCCGGAATAAGTCCTGAGCTAAGCATTTAAAAACAACTTGGCGCTGTTATGATTCCATTTATACGAGACATCCAGACATAAGTAAATTCGTAGAGACAGGGAGGAGATGAGTGGGGGTCAGTGGCTGTGGGTGGGGGGCCGGGCAGTTGGGCGTGACTGCTGGTGGATCCCGGGGGTGTCGTCTTGGGTGAGGACAGTGATCTAGCATTAGTGGTGGTGGTGTCCTACAATCTTGTACATATTCCAAATCCTACTGGATCATATGCTTTGAAAGGGGGAATTGTAAATTAAAACTTAAAGAATGTGGGAAAGCAGTACATGGGGATTTTGCACAAAACAAAATCGAGTATTATAACAACTACCGTTTATTGAGCACCGAAAACCATAACTTCATGGCAGAAATGTTGGTGCCGCTCACTGTTTCTTGATGGCTTTATGACATCGATGTCTGAGCTATGGGACTTTCTCTTTGGGGTCTGAAGTGTTGGATCTTAACTGCTTTCACTTCTGGCGTATGCAGGGAGCAGAGAATGTGTGATTTTTGAGATATGCAAATCACTTTCTTCTTGCTTTCATAATTCCTCTCAGGAATGCTGACATGCTATAACTGATCAAAGAGCACACCGATTACATTTTGACAGATACATTGATCATCTCATCTTTCATTTGCATGATAAAGAGATCCAATATCTGATAGCTCACAACATTCTAAGGTTGATATTATTATCTCAATTGACAGGCCGTGAAGCCACATTGACCTCCCTCCTGACCTTCAGATGGACAAGGGCTGCCACATGCCATGTGTTTTCCCCTCTGGTTTTCTTTCCACCCTGCTCTGCACCCCAAGGGCACACCTCGGTGGATTCCTCGATCGGTGGGCTCCCCCACCCCCAACCTCTGCTTGGCGTTGGCCCGTTTGGTCACTAGGAGGCTCTGGCAGGAGGAAGTCGTCGAGGTCGGGGCATTTGTTCTCCCGGCTCCCTTCCTGCCAGGTCTCGGGCTGGTGGAGGCTGTGCTCCTGAACTGGAGGCTGCAGCTCCTGTCGGCAGCCGGGCGACGCTGCCCGAGTGACCCTGGGTTCCAGTAACCACCAGCTCCCTTACCCTACAGGCCTGAGGAGTGTGGGTGGGGGGTTTTCCGCACTTGCCGGCCTCCGAATCCTTCACTATCACCTTGTCCCTCTGTGAGCAGTTTCTTTATTAAACCCACCGTCGCCCCCATCGTGCCATCTGTTTCCTGCCGGGCCGTGACTGGGATGCCAGGCTTGGTCCAGCTTCATGACTTTGCATTCGATCCCTTCCTGAACATTCTTCCCCCAGATCTTGGCACAGTTGTCTCCTTCTCAGAACACCCAGGCTCAGCACAGATGTCAGTGCCTCCGAGGGGCCTCGTCTGTCCACCCTCCATCATTCTGTCCTCACACTGTGTGTTATTTTCTTTATAGCACTTCGGCCCTCTGAAGTGGCCTTTTACTTGGTTGGCTGGCTGGGCTTGTCCGGGGCTCCCCCCATCCTCCCAAGTGGACCAGGGGCTGGCAGACGTTTTCTGCGAGGGGTCACAGAGTAAATATTTTTGGCTTTGCAGGCCATGTGGTCTCTGCTGCAGCCACTGAAGTCTGCTGGTAAAGCAAGAAAGCGGCCACGCTCAGTACCTAAACCAAAGGGCACGTCCGTGTTCCACTAAACTTTATGTCCAAAAACAGAGCAGAAATTTGTGGCAGATAAATTGTATCTCAACCTATTTAAAAAGCAACAAAAAATATGCAGCGGGCTGGATTTGACCATAGTTTATGACCCTGAGCTGGCCTGAAAGCCCATGAGCACTGGGCCCTTTTTGTCTTGTTCACTTTGAGCCCAGTGCTTTGAACAGAGCCTGACACATAGAAGGCATGTAGTAAATGTCCCCTGAATGCAAACTGTGAATGCCTGCTCTGCGTAGGTCATGGCGCTGGGTGGTGGCAACAATGGCAAAATAAGACAGTCCTTGCCCTGCAGGGCCCTGGAGGGCAGGCAAGCATGTGTTTGTCACATAGCACACTTGTTCTGTTGGTAGATGGGAATGGCCTATGGGGGAGTTGGCTCACCCTGCTGGGAAAGTGGGGGACCAGCCTCCCTGGGGGTGAGGAACACCTGAGCTCCGTCTGGAAGGCTGATCAGGGCTTGGCAGGTGGGTAAGGTGGGGTGGCAGTGAGGAGGGGTTTTTGGGAAGCATGAAAGGTCATAGTGCGTTTGAGGCCAGACCCACGGAGTCCTGCAAGCCTGCTTGGTGGTGTGGTCCTTCTGTAGGCAGCGGAGCACCACTGAGGGTGCTGAACTGACGAACTCACCGGTTAGAGGAGCATTTCGTTGAGAGCAGTGTGGAGGATGGGGCTGGTGCTGGTAGCAACAGGAGGCAGCGACAGTGTTTGGAAACTTCTTGCCCAAGAGTGGGTCTTGGTCTGAGGTGGGGATGAGCGTGGGGTGTGTAAGAGAAGAAAGGTGAGTGTGAGCAGAGCCGAACGTGTGAGGGGAACGAGCTACGGAATTAGGCTGTTGAGGCCTCCGGGAATCTGGAAAACAGAATTTCCAGCTGACCAAGATTTCTGGTTAGTAAGATACTGCTAGTTATGCCAGTCTAGGAAAACCCGTGCGGTAACCAATTGTCATTTCATAGGGATTTATAAGATGTACTTTGGCGTCCTCGATGCTGTAGGTTTGAGGCTTTTGGAAGCTTCAGCCACTGCGTTTTTGCTTGCGGCCTAGCGTTACAACCTTGACAAGATTCAGTACTGTTTACGAGTGTGTTCCTTTTTGGTTGATAATATTTTTTTGAATTTCTCACTTTGAAACGGGCTGGCATTCGAAAGCTGTACGAGCAGTCTGAGCATTTGGCTTGTTTTTAATCATGGGACTTTCTTATTTCGGGCAGTGAAATTCATATGGAGTGTTTGTTCATGCTTTTTTGACTCACTTCTCCCACGGCTGTTCTGGAGTTTGCATCGCCGTCACAGGAGTGAATCAAGAGTTTGTCATGTTCAGCCTTTTGAGGAACAGATAAGGAAGACTTATCAGAACTTTTGGAGACACGTAAACTTCTTAAGTGGGAAAGACGTGGTTTCACACGAAATGAGTATAAATAGAGTAGGCTCGTGTTTTTGCTTTGGAGCTACTGTGGCTCTTGCTTTTCCTATGTAATGGGCCCAATGCAGAGAGGAGTTTGAGTGACACTCGATCTGCAAACACCTTTTTCCTTACTGCAATGTGCTTTCTAGTTATTAAGTGATACATACACAGCTTGTCAGTTGTTTAGCGACTTAGTGGCATGAAAAGATAACTTGCTTGTCATCTTTTGTCTTAGGTCAACTCACTTATGACTAAATAAAGAGGAAGAGTGATGTATGTCAGCAAAATAATCGATCCTTTAGTCTCTGAATGCATACTCAGTCTAGACATTTTTTATGAGCCTGCTTATAGAGGTCTATTTTATCATTCAAATATTAAATATAAACTTTGATTTTCTTCTGGAGTGGCTGTGTATCATCTAGGGTTTTCGACGGTAAAACTTGTGAAAATCCAGTGTGACTTGGCTGAAGTAGAAGGGCTCACACGATCCAGGAAGGTTTTTGCTTCAGCCATGGCTCGATCCCGGGTCCATCTCTGTTCCTCTGTGCATGGACCTCGTTCCTAGAGCCACTGTCAGTGGGCAGGCACTGCAGACCTCCCATTCTTCTGTTTTGTGCCCAGTGGGCAAGACAGAACTTCTGGGCTCCCAGCAGTCAGGTCTCCGGCTTTACTCTCATTGGCTCAGACTGGGCCCGAATGTGTGCCCATCCCTGAGTCACTTCCTCTTGTCCTGATCGGCCAGCTCTGAATTACGCACTATCCCTGGAGGTGAGTTGGGTGGGCAGATCAACTCCCGGGTTAGCATTCTGGGGGAAAATAGATGTGGAGGTGTGTTCTTTCCCAGAGCAAAAACTATAGCTGCTCCCCAGGGTTCCCCCTACTCACCTGTGTGTCCCTCCTCCCAGGTGCCCTGATCAGATTCAGTAAGAATCTGCAAGTCGGCCTGCGCACAGGCTGGCCAGAGGGGGCGCTGTGGTGCTGGCTGCAGGTTCCATGTTTGGGAAACATCGTTTCTCTGGCCGTACAGATGAACTTTTTTTTTTTTTTGAGACAGAGTCTCGCTCTGTTGCCCGGGCTAGAGTGCCGTGGCGGCAGCCATGCTCACACCAACCTCAAACTCCTGGGCTCAAGCAATCCTTCTGCCTCAGCCTCCCGAGTAGCTGGGACTACAGGCATGTGCCACCATGCCTGGCTAATTTTTCTATATATATATTTTTAGCTGTTCATATAATTTCTTTCTATTTTTAGTAGAGACAGGGTCTTGCTGTT
>CM052448.1:7435357-7482454 GCA_028533085.1 Varecia variegata | reverse complement strand
GGGATCCAGGCAGATTCTCTAGTGGAAGTGACATTTGAGCAGCTGAGGGTAGCTGGGGGAGCAAGAGTATGTGCAAAAGCCCACAGATGAGCAAGGGGCTCTCAGGGAAAGGACAGTTCTCCTTTTCATATCGGGAAACTGAGGCTCAGAAAGTTTTAAGTGTTACTGAAAGTTTGATATTTCTCCCCAAGGCCGAATCAGAAGGAAGAATGAGGACAAGTGTTTTGAGGAAGAGGAAAGAGAAGTTTATTAGTTTGCTGGCAGGTGAGGGGGGCAGGGGACTGGCATCTCAAAGACCACCATCCTGTCTTTAAGCAGAAAAACAGGGCTTTTTAGAAGGTGGCGTTTTTTGGCAGTTGGGCTGAGTCTACTTGACCACTGGTGTCACGTGTCCTGTCTTCAGGCTATTGCTGTTTAACCAAAATTGGTGTTTTGGGTTGTCCTTATCTCCTTTGACCTTGTGACCCCTGGACATCTCCTGTGGTTTAAAATACTAGAAAACAAACAGCAAACAACATTTTTCTGCCCCTTTGATTGCTGAGCTTGGGGAAGGAATGCAGGTTTTAATTCCCCAAAACGGTGGGGGTTATAAAGAAAGAACTTGTTTAAAAAAAAAAAAAATTTCCTTGCCCTTTTTCAGTTACATAAGTAACCTTTGTCCAGGGTCACATAGCGAGGTAAAAGGTCACGCAGATAATGGAACCCGGCTTGTCTGATTCCAAACCCCACCCTGGGTGGTTCCTCCTGTTCTTGGTTCCTCTGCTCCCAGGTCCCCACCTCCTTCCATACCGTATCCCAGCTGCACCATCTTCCCATAATTGGGCAGGCTGACGGGTTCCCCTGTGACCCTGCAACGAAGACTGGTCACTGGTGCCTTTTGAGCTCTGCTCACTTTCTGTTCCTGGTTTCCTCCTGGGGGCGGCCTCCCACGCTGCTCTTTGTCCCTCATCCCAGGGGCCATTCCGCCACGTTCCCGGTTCACCCTTGCTGCTAGAACTCTTCTAACAATAACATATTGAGTTATCATTAGCTTGTCACATAAATTCATATCAGTGCATTTTGCTAGATTGCCCTCTGGAGAGCTCCTTTAGGAGGACAAAAGATACTCATAGAAAAATGTGAACGAGTTAGTTACTGGAATGCTGGTTTCTTCTCGCCCCAAATCATCCTTAGAAAGGACTGAACGTTGGCCCCACAGGGCTGGGTGGGGAAGGTGTTGTTCTCCTCCCGGAAAGCCCCTGTTGTAGGGAACATCACAAGAAAGGATTTCCCCTCCTGACAGCACAGGCATCACTGAGGGCTGGCTGTGGATGGAGGTGATCTCAGAAGCTGGGCTTACTGCTGAGGGGTACAGGGTTTCTCTTTGAGCTGATGAAAATGTTCTAAAATTGATTGTAGCAATGGCTGCACAACTCTGAATATACTAAAAACCATTACATTGTATACTTGAAATGGGTGAATTATTTGGTATGTGGATTTTATCTCAAAGCTGTTGTTTTAAAAAGTGGAAGCTTGACAGGGTTTCAGGGATGCTGGTTTGCAGGTAGCTGTGATCAAGTCCTGGTTTTAGAGAGAAGGATCATGGAGAAGGATCATGGCTGGGGTTTTTAGGGTCTTGGGGAAGTGACATGATTTTTATACCTTAGATCAGCAGTCCTCAGTCTTTTTGGCACCAGGGACAGGTTTCATGGAAGACAATTTTTCCAGGGACCAGTGGGAGTGGCAATGGTTTTGGGACTATTCAAGTGCATTACATTTATTGTGCAGTCAGACCTCTCTGCTAATGATAATCTGTATTTGCAGCTGCTCCCCAGTGCTAGCATCACCGCCTCAGCTCCACCTCAGACCATCAGGCATTAGATTTTCATAAGGAGCTGCAACCTAGATCCCTCACGTGCGCAGTTTACAGTAGGGTTCATGCTCTTGTGAAAATCTAATGCCGCTGCTGATCTGACAGGAGGCCGAGCTTATGTGGTGATGTGAGCGACGGGGAGCGGCTGTAAATACAGATGAAGCTTCCCTGCTAGCCTGTCGCCTACCTCCTGCTGTGTGGCCCAGTTCCTAACAGGTGTTGGGGACTGCAGCCTTCGATCACTTTGGCAGCTTGGAGGAGAGTATGGAAGGACCTTTCCCTAGGTCCAGGATGCCTGTGCCTGGTCTGTAATTCCCTTCTTCTAGCTCCTGATGGACCCCATGGGACAGCCCTGACTATTCTCCCTGGTTGACACGGGCTCTTTGACAGCCTGAGGGGTTCCTGGAGAATTGTATTATTCCTGCCGCTAATTGGGGGTATCAAAAAGCTGCCCACGTCATCTTCACATTATGACTAAGAGCATCGAATTGAGCCCAGCTCTGGGGTCTGCTATTGCATCTCTAAGCCTTTCTGTAAAGGCTGAAACTTTAAAAGGGAGGGAAAAAACACTCACGGTTGTTCCCACCTTGCAATCATCCCAATTTAGCAGCCAATGTCTGGTTTTGATGTCTTTTCAGAGCATGTTTTTTTGGTGGAAGGGTCTCTCATTTTGAGCCGGTGCTGTTTGAAACAGGCTGCTGAGGGCAGGAGGACCCCTGAGTGCCCAGCTAGGGCTGTAGTTATGCTCTGGAGGCCTCGCTAATATTCTGCTCTCGAAGAGGAGAGCCTGGTTCAGAGCTGTCACCCTCCTCGTCCCTGGGCACTCTCTCTAGGAGCTGGGCCTGGAGGGGAAACAGGTGCCTGAGGATTCTTTGGAGCAGATCAAAACATTCCCGATTCACATTAGTTTATGTAAACCAAAGGGACAAAACCACAAAACAAGGAACCTGTTGGTTCATGTAACCAGGAATTCCACAGGGATAAGACGGCGTAGGCTTCAGGTAGATCAGGATCCAGAACGATGACGATTTTATCTGGCCTCTGAGTCTTTGCCCTGCCCTTGCTTTCTGGGTCAGCGTCACACTCAGGCCATCTTCCCCTGGGCTGGCAGACACAGCCAGGCTTTCATTCCTCTTGCAGATCAGGATCTCAGCAGGACGAGGGCCCACCCTTCCTCCCTGGAAGGACCGATTAGCTCTGTATGGGTCAGAGGGGCTTTTCTGGCTTAGTCGTCGGTTCCAAAGGGATGGCCCAGCCAGGGGCAGATGCCCACCTGTGTGATTGACAGGCCCACCAGAACACCACAGAGGGCAGTTTCTAGAAGCGGGAAATAAGAGGTGACCAAAAAGTAGTAGAATTCCCTCCCCCGGGGAACGTTGGCAAGTGCCAACAGCCACTGGCATCCCAGATTTAGGGCTTGGAGCTGAAGAGTAGAGGGATTTCTCCTGACCGAAAGGGTAAGGAGCCTTCAGTTCAGGCATAATACAGCATTTGGGTCAGATGCCTGCTTATCTAATAATTGTTACTGGTGCTCATCCAGCCTCTGCTGTCCTGTCTAATGTGTTCAGACCTCGCAGCATGGTGGTGTGGCCCAGTTGATGGATTTGGTAGAGGACCCAATTTTGATTGGCAGCTCTGCACCTTACTGGCTGTGCATCTTGAGGCAAGTCCCTGATCTCTCTGGGCCTCAGTTTCCAGTGAGTATCAAGCCTCGTAGGGCTTTTGTTAGGATCCAGTGGGAACCCTGACTTGGTAAACTGTGAAGTTCCCAGCAGGCATTCCTGCTTCTTACTCCTGTTGTTGTTCTGGGTTACACATGCATTTTTCTAAATTCACACCAAAAACTTTGAGTCTTTATTCTGGAAGTATTACTCTCTCTGTTTTAGAAGAGTTTTTTAACCCACTTAACACGAAATGTTGCTTAAGAGTGAAGTGAAGACTGGTACCTGGTGGCTCTCATGGTTTGGCTTTGCCGACCAGCTGAGCGAGTAGGCCCTGTATGTGTCTTAAACGAAAGATGTGAATTCTTCTTGGGAATTTAAGGGGAGAGAGAATGGAAGAGGGAGAAGGGTGAGGCTGGAAGGAAAACACGGAGACAGGCCTAGAGGGTGGCAAGATGCCTTTGCCAGGGCTAAGATCTGTCATTTCACTCTCGTGTCGGGTAACACCTCCAGTGCCTCCATGTCTGCAGGGCATGGACAACAGAGGGCGTGGGTGGGTTGGGAGCTCGGATGGAACCCAGCTCCACCATCTACCATCTTGGCCACCATCCTTCCCATTTGAGTCTCAGTGTCCTCTTCTACAAAATGGGTTTGTAATGTTGCCTCCCTCACAGAGTTCTTACAAGGATTGAATGAAATAATTCAGGCAAAGTGCTTAGAACCCTGCCTGGTAGATATTAAAGGCTCAAAGAATTGTCATTGTCATTAGTATGCCATTATAATGAAATTTGATTTTTAAAACCCTTTGAGATAGGAAGGACAGATGGCTATACAGTTCTCATTTTAAGGAACGTGGATACTGAGAATCAAAGATGTGAAGTAATTTATATGAAATATCACATAGTGTAGGAGTCAGAAAGTGTTTTGTGTAAAGGGCCAGATAGTGAATACTTTCAGCTTTGCGGGCCATATGGTCTCTGTTGCAGCCACTCAA
Source organism: Varecia variegata (assembly GCA_028533085.1). NCBI lineage: Eukaryota > Metazoa > Chordata > Mammalia > Primates > Lemuridae > Varecia > Varecia variegata. The sequence continues at coordinate 7,477,947 of CM052448.1, read as the reverse complement.
CTCTGCCATTATGGTGTGAAAGCAGTGTTGGAGTCAAGTAAAACACAGAGACAAATGTCTAAGTTTAAGACATTTTGTTTGTGAAGCAGGAATTGCAATTCGGGTCATACACACCAGACTGGTGGTTCTTCGGAGAAAGTTGGAGATTTTATAAGCAGGAGAAATGTTACACATTGTTTTGCAAGAAAGTTCATTGGCACAAGCAAAGTTTTGGGGAGCAGGCAAGCTCTGATTGGTGAGTGACAGTGGAGGGTGCAAAACTAGTCTTAGAGTCGCAGCTATTAGATAAAACTGGTTTCAGGTTACAGCAGGCAGTTTCAGCAGCCAGGCTTGCAGAGAATTACATTCTTGGAGCAATGTCACGTGCCTTGAGTACTTTCCCCACTGGCCTCACGACTCTGTTTTAGTTGGGTGTTACAAGAATGACCCGATTCATAGGATCAACTTTCACAGCAGGCACGGTTGATGTATGAACTAATGGTGTGCCTGTGTTTCAGTGAGACTTTATTTACAAAAGCAGGTGGTGGTCAGACTTGGCCTGTGTGGGTGTGGTAGTTTGCCAACCCCTGACATAGCTGTTAAGTGGTGAGTTAGGTCTTGACCGTATCTTCTGGCTCTAGATTCTAGCCCAGTCCCATTCTGTCATGCAGCTTTCTCTACCTCCACATCAGGAGAAGCTCATCTGCCACCCACGAGCTGCTTCTGGAGCCAATTCAAGCATTCGGAAGAAGGAAAGCCTTCATTTCCCAACCTCTGAGATGCCTGTTTCCTTTCTTATAACTTGTTTTAATTCCCTTCACTCTTGGGTGGGTGTTGCTGCCCCTCTATTAACGGTTCAACAGAAGCAAATCTGAGTAACTGAGTCATTATTGAGAACTTCAGCCTCCTGTTAGCTCCCATCTCAGACTCCAGAGAGCAGACTGTCGGCCTCCCCTGGTATGACAGAGTAGCTACTTGTGACCTCTCCTGGGAGGTAACTAGAGAATCTCCTTGGTGCTTCTGAGCTGCAGGAATTATGGTATGGGAGGGATGGTGGAGTGAAGCCCATCAAGAGAGCAAGTGGCCCACAGTTAGCCTTGTGACCACTCTGGCTGCAGAAAGTTAGGACAAGGAGGGAGTCCCATCTTGGCAAGATAAGTCACTTGAGATATTTGGCCTTGACCTCTGCCCAAAGGAAAGGGCGCAAGAGTCTGGTCGTTGCTGCCCGTGTTAGCTCTGGGCAGATGGAAGGCAGGAGATTTATCACTGGGTTTTGGCCAACTCTGCAGCAGCATTAGTGTCTCTGTTGACCTAAGCTGGGCTGGAAGAGGCATTAATGATGACAAACCACCTCGTGTGGCATTCACCAACTTTCAAGGCAGCATTTGAACCAGCACTAAAGAATTCTCAAAGCTCATTTAAAAACTGAAGGAATAGGTTTATTTTCCCTGTGATAATGCTGTTGGTGTTTTATAAAAAATGCATAATGAAAAGATTAGGAAGGTTACAAAATGACATGCAATCTGTGCTGTGTGGCTCATGTGAAAGTTGCTAAGCTCTCACCCCCTCTTAGCATGTTCAAGGAGATTTTATGTTTGGCAGTTTTGCTCTTTGGATTTTTTGCTGAGAGAAAGATGGTTCTATAAACAAAGTACTGTGCATAGTTTTAAAAACCCAATTCTCTTGTCCCTGAGGTAGGAGAGTTAGTAAATAGCTTAGTGTCCTCTCCTGAGAGGTCTTACAAAAAATGTTAATTATATTTCATTTACCATTTAGGTGACTTCTAAAGGGAGATTGGTTTGGGAATAATTATATGGGATTATTCTATTTTTAGGGTGGATGTTCAAGGATTATCTAAATTGTTACTAATCTGTCACTAAGTTGCATTTTACTTCCTCTATTTAAAATTTACAGCAGGCATTGGTCTCCTGCCAGAAGGGGGTCACTACTTGTTATGGACTGATTACATCTCCCCAAAATGTGTATGTTAAGCCCTAACTCCCACTGGGATTGTGTTTGAAGATAGGGCTTTTAGAGAGGTAACTGAAGGCAAATGATGTCGTAAGGGTGGGCTCTAATCCTGTGGGACTGGCATCTTTCTAAGAGGAGACACCAGGTGTACACGCTGCAGAGAAGAGGTCATGTGAAGAGACTGAAGGCGAAGGTGACCATCAGCAAGTCAAGGAGAGAGAACTCAGGAGAAACCAGCCCTGCCAACACCTGGGTCCTGGCCTCCAGCCTCCAGAACTGTGAGAAATAACTCTGTCATTTCAGCCACCCAGTCTGTGGTGTCTTGTGACGGCAGCCCCAGCACACCTAGGTACCATTAGTGATGTCTCTTCTCCCAGCTTTTGACAGGTGCAGGTTCAAATCCTCGCTCCGCTGCATACCAGCTTCAGTCTTCGGACCAGCTGATAACCTTTCTGTGCCCCAGTTTCCTTTTATGTAAAATGGGGGTAGTGCGTGTCCCACAAATTATGTACAGTCAGCCCTCCATGTGTGTGGGCTCTGTGGATTCAACCAGCTGCAGATCGAAAATGTTAAAAAAAAAAATACAAAATAACAATAAAAATAATATGAATAGAAAAGCTAATAGAGTATAACAACTATTTATATAACATTTACATTGTATTAGGTATTATAAGTAATCTAGAGATTATTTAAGGTCTGTGGGAGGATGTGCATAGGTTATGTGAAAATACTATGCCATGTTACATAAGGGGCTTGAGCATCCTTGGATTTTGGTATCTGAGGGGGGTCCTGGAACAGAGATCCCCCACGGATACCAAGGGTCGACTGTATTATGTGTCCGTGTGTTGTTTTCGTGGGAACCATGAAAAAGATTGATGACATCTGAGTCTTGTTATCAAGTGCTGATCCTCATCTGTTCTCAGCGGCTTGGCTGTGTCAGCCTGGGGGCACGTGTTCCACCAGCGTTTGTGACTGAGGCTGTGTGGTGTGGGGGACAGTCTGCTGGTGCTGGGGTCAGGCTTGAGGTTTTTATCTCAGTTTTGCCTCTCTGAGTGTGGTTAGCTAGCTGTTTTCAGCTCACAGCTTCGTTCTGCTCAGCTGTGAAGTAGGAGTGGGGGTGGAGTTGGGCTGGGTCACTGGCATTCTTCTGTGTCATCCCAGTTGTATGATTTCGTGGCTCCATTTTAATAATCCAAACGTGACAAGGTCCTCATGACTGTCCTGGTGGTCTTTCTCCCCTGATGCGGGTATTTATTTGCGTAGGGTCTTAATGAAGGCTGTGGCATCTTCAGAAGCAGACCTTGTTGGTCATAACCTCTCACACCCCCAATGCTTGTCTCAGTGCCTGCTACATAGTAGATGCTCAGTTTTTTTTTTAAACAGCTATGTTGCGATGGGATTTTATATATCTTCCAGTTTCATCTATCCAAAGTATGCAATTCAGTGGTTTTTTATATCTTAACAGTGCTCAATTATTTTTTTAAATGAATGAATTCTTTATCTGGCGCTTTATACGTAACAGCCCTACATTTAGTCAATATTTGCCGAGTGCCTACATCAGCAGGGTGCCAGCTTCAGCACGGGGACAGCAGTATGGCAATCAGATGAAGTTCTCTGCCCCCATGGAGCTTAGTTCTTGTTGGGAGAGCAGCATATCCCCAGACGTGGCAGTGTTTTGGCATCTCTTTCTCATCTACCTGAAGAGAGATGGTTATCTGTCTACCTAGTGATAACCCACAGTCCACGTTGTCTGAGACTTCTTATCCTAGTCCTTTCGGAAGTTGCTGATAAAGCCTCGATGTTACTTTAGTTTTCATCTGATGAATGTTTGTTAGACATGGGGGAGGGGACCAAGGGTAGGAACTGCCAGGCTGGAGGTCACAGATGCTGCGAGCTCTAGAGGATGAGACGGGATGAGCGCCTCCTGGTTGCAGGGCACGGGGGAGGGGCTGCTGGGCTCCTCTGGTCTCTCTTGGTTACGTTCCCTTGTGTTCGCTGAGGTCTGTGGGTTGGTGTTGGGAGGGCTCTGGTGCTGGGAGAGGCCGGCAAGCTGTTAGCAGAAAGAGCTGGGAGGCTTGAGTCATGCCTATTTGAGATTGACACTAGAGACAGCCATTGCTCTTGATCCCATGGAACGCTCCCCTCAGTCAGGATGGCAGCCACATCTCCCAAGATTCCACGAAACAGCCTGACTTGTCGTCATCTGGTAAGTCAACCTAGGACACAAAGGGCCAAACATCCAGAAGAAAAATGCGTTGTGGTCCTAGAGACAACATAGAACCCCACATTTTCAGGAAGTTCGTTTGGGTAGACCTTTTGTCTTTTTGTTTTGAAGACCAGGGGTGAGCCAAAACAGGACCTTCTAACATATGGTGTGGGCCCTCTCCTTTACCATGCAAAGGCAATGCCTTTAATGGTGGTCACCTGCCCTTGGACCCTATAATAGTGTCCAAATTTTCTGACAGTTTGTGAAGTTCAGTCTGACTTGATTGGTGTCTTCTTTTCTTTGTACCCTTGTCCTTGTATAACTTGGATGGAGCAGATTTGGCTAGATGACACATGGACTGACGTCTCTTGAGTTCTTCCTCTAATAGTAATATTGGTATTATTCTGAGACTATTGGGTCTATATTGTGATGTAAAGCTAATGAGTTATTATGGCTCATTATAATTCTATCATCCTGAGTATCTTTGAGATGCTTTTTATAAAGAGAAAAGGACATACAAATGTATAAAAGAGGTTAAGTAAATAACCCTATAATACTGAATTTGAATTGGAAATTTCAGTATGAAATCATGAGGTATTTTATCTTAAAAATGTTGTATGTATGCATGCATGTGTTTATATATTACGTGTGGATATCTAGAGTCTCAGAATAACAGTAACACTATTACTACTACTACAATATAACTGCTGAGAACAGGTAAAAATGTTTGCAAATACTTTCCCTGTTTTCCTCCATTCTTGGAATATCTTCATTCTGAGTCTATATTACCTGAGTATATAGCCAATACACACTTCACTCTTGCCCTTTTAATCCTGTTTTAGTCTTGGTTCTGCAAGTTTGTTTAATGCTTTCCACCAGCCCTCTGTGGTTATCTTGCTCATCATTTTGGTTATCTGAAGCTTAATCTGTGGTAGATTTCTGCAGGGAGGGTCTATGAGAACAGTTATTCCCAGAGTTCTTACATGTTATTACTAGTTTGTGCTCTTGAAAATCAATTTTGTGGACCTAAAAATCCTTAGATCACATTTTCTTCCTTTTCTTTCTTTTTTTTTTTTTTTTTGAGACAGAGCGTCACTCTGTTGCCCGGGCTAGAGTGTCATGGTGTCAGCCCAGCTCACAGCAACCTCACACTCCTGGGCTCAAGCAATCCTTCTGCCTCAGCCTCCCGAGTAGCTGGGACTATAGGCATGCGCCACCATGCCCGGCTAATTTTTCTCTATATATTTTTAGCTGTCCATATAATTTCTTTCTATTTTTAGTAGAGACAGGGTCTTGCTCTTGCTCAGGCTGGTCTCGAACTCCTGAGCTCAAACAATCTGCCCGCCTTGGCCTCCCAGAGTGCTAGGATTACAGGCGTGAGCCACTGCGCCCGGCCCACATTTTCTTGAGTATCTTAAATATGTCACTACATTTTATCAAAGCATTGCTGTCAAAGTTGGGTGATAATTTTCTTTCCCTTAGAAAGCACTTGTCCAAAGTCTTCTTTTTCTCCAAAGCCACTTGTCTTCTTTTTCTCCAAAGTTCAGGAATTTTACCAGAATATATATGTGTTAGTCATTCCAAGTCAGTATTCTCAGGTACATGATGTGTTCTTTAAATACATAATTTCAAATCTCTTTATTTCAGCAAAGTTTTTTTTTTTTTTTTTTTGAATCAAATTCTTAGTATCTCTACCTTTGGTTTTCCTCTCCAAGGTCATCTATTTTTTGTATGTTGGATCATTTTCCTGTCTTCAATATTTGCGACTTTCTCTCAAATCTTTTTAGTGCCTTTCTTCATTTCCTTTTTGTTTTTTCAGAAAGCTCATTCTTTTCACCTTCTAGGTGTTTCTGAAATGTTTTCTTTAATTCCACGAGTTTTGTCACCTCCATTAAGTTTGTCTGATTCTGGCATATGTGCTTTTATGTCTTGTATCATTTTTGTATTTTTTAAACTTGTTTTGAAATAGAAGGTTACAGTTGAATGAGTATTTCTGGCATATCTTTATTATCTATAGAGATATTCTCTTTTCTCATGAACTTTTGTATGTGTGGTTAGGAAATGAAACTGGTAGAGGGAGGTGCGGTTGAGAGAGCAGGACTCCCTCTTTTGTTGTTTCTGTGTAGTATTCTGGGATTTGGCAACTCATTTTCTGAGGTTTCCCGGTTCTGTTCTCCTCCCCGACTTCTATCTGGGTCTCTCCTTTCCTTCTCTCTCTGTCTCTACTGCTCAACTGCGATTCCACTCCAGTAGTTTTCACCCTCCCTGTGGCGCCCTGTCCTGGAAGGTTGTCCCAGTGGGCCAGTGTTGAGAGTTCATGGAGACTACTTGGGTTAGCCCACGTAGATTTCCTGCAGGTCCCTTGCACCCATCTGCTAGGGGGGAGGTAGAGGGAAACCTCCCCCCATTTTACTGCAGTTCTCAACTTGGGCCAGCATGCTGTCCTTCTAGGGAATACTAATGGTGACTTGGGATTCTTTTCTTGGGGCCTTTCATCAGATGTCCTGTTGCTTCCTCTGCAATTCCCTATGCAGATGCCATACAGCCCTTGCGGTTGGGTTGGCTTGTCCTCACCTGCTTATATTGGGGCTTGTGGGGGTACCTTGTCACCTAGCTTTGTTATAAATACTACCCATGGGCTTTTGGTTTTACTATCTAGTTATTATTTTTTATGTGGGGCTTTGGAGAGATTAAAAAATTATGCTGCTGTCACTGCTGTCTTTCCAGAATCCCTTTCTAAATAGGCATTTTAAATAATATTAATAAATCCCCCCTTAGTAATAATCCCACCAGACAAAGCACAAAGGAAGGAAGCTGCCAGTGAGGGTGAAATTGAAGGGAAACAGGCGGTTGGTAATAGGCCAATTGATTACTGTGGATTAGAGCTCCTTTTGCTTCACAAAAGTAATTACTCTGATGGCTCCTCGCATTTGTTCATTCAGAGCAGAGCTTCCCAGCCAGGGATTACAGATTTTCATGGGGGTGGGGTGCTAAAGTGGTGATTCCTTCAGCCTTCAGGGTAGGACCAAGGGGCCGGAGGCCCCACCAGTCACCTCCAGCCTGAGTGGCTGTATCTGTTCAACCCCATTGGGACATAGAAATGGCATTTTGAGCCTTGCGTATGGATTTATTCATTCATCAAGCATCTCTTTTTTTTTTTTCTTTTTAAGGGATTGGGGGAGTTGTGAGGAGGGCTGCTCAGTTGCCTTTTTTGTTGTTGTTGAGACAGTCTTACTCCATTGCCCTGGGCAGAGTGCAGTGGTGTCATTGTAGTTCACTGCAACCTCCAACTCCTGGGCTCAGGTGATCCTTCTGCCTTGGGCTCCTGGGTAGTTGGGACTACAGGTCTGTGCTGCAATGTCCAGCTGGGTTTTTTTTTCCTTTCTTTTTGGTAGACACGGTGTCTCACTCTTGCTCAGGCTAGTCTCTCCAACTCCTGAGCTCAAGCGATCCTCCCGCCTTGGCCTCCCAGAGTGCTAGCATTACAGGTGTGAGTCACCGCACCGAGCCAATCAAACATTTTTTACTTTCCAAAAAATTCCCTTTCTATTTTGAAAAATTTTAAACCTACTGAAAAGTACAAAACTGTACAATAAACTGGGATCCATATTCCCTCCACCTAGATTCACCAGTTGTTAATATTTTGTTCATTTGTCTTTACTTTCATTTTCTAAATAAGTGAATAAATACAGATAATACTATATGTAGATACATGTGTGTATATGTATATATTTTTCTGAACTCTTTGAAAGTTGTTTCAGACATTGCGATTTTTTTTTCCCCTAAATTGTTTTGCATTTATCTCCCAAGAACAAGGACATTCTCCTCCATTACCACAATATTATCATCATGCTTGAGAAAATGGACAATAATTTCACAATATCTAACGTACAGTTCACATTCACAATCCCCTAATTGTTCCTAAAGTGTCTTTTATAGCCTTTCTCTGCTAGATTCAGGGTCCAAATAAGGTTCATGCATTGCTTTTGGCTGGATGTCATCAGACAGTCCTTGAGGCTGAACTCTGTGTGGCTGTGCCCGGTGCTGGGTGTTGTGGATCCAGAGATCGGGCAGCCTCAAGTTCTTGCTTTTAAGGAAGTTATGGTCAAGAAGCAGCCACGTTACAAATAAAAACAGTAAAGATGAGGACCTTCTAGAGCTTCCTGCTGTTGACCTTTTTTTAGAATTTCAATTCGCCTTTTTAACAAATGGCATCCAGTTCCCTCTTGGTCTGCAAATGCACCATGCCTGGTGAGCTTTCTGGAACCCGCAGGAATCCGTTCACACCCGGGCACCGACCTGCAGCCAGCCACCCTAAGAGACTCCTGGCCCTCCTGAGTTTTCTGCTGGGAGCCTGGAGGCCCGAGGCTATACACTCCTTTCACGTAGAAATGTCTTCCATAGTTTTTCAGTAATTCGTCCCCAAGTGTGCGGTGGAATGGAACAAAGCAGAAAAACATTTTAATCAAGGGTAGACCAACAGCAGTGACAGAGCTTGAAGGAGCCTTGTTTTCTTTTTGCTTTGTCAACTCTTGCAGTCATCAGCTGTCAACGGGAAAATAATTGTGTTTCCTCAGAAACGTAGTTTATTTCGCTAGATCCTTTGGGACAGATTTAATATTGGGGCCATGTGCATGTTTGAGCAGGCCAGTAACAGTCTTGCCGTGGTTGCTGAACCGTGAGCTACCATAGGAAACGCAATTCATATGAACCTGGAATTAGAATCCTGTGGTGACCTAATAACCTTGATTTGGCCCTGAAATTCCCAGCCCACATCTGTCTGTGGAATTTGCCAGACTCCCAGAGTTCATGTGCAGTAGGGGTCTCAAACTGGAGTTCGTGCAGGGGCCAGGTGGGCAGCGGGGGTGAATAAAGCAGGCCCAAGCAGGCCCCGGGAGACGAGGGAGTGGGGCAGTCTGGGAGGGAACTGGGCAGCGTGTGCCCTGTCTGAAGGGTTGGCAAGTCCTCAGCACCGGCCCTGGCTGCCTGAGATTGCCCGGGCCCCTTGCGGGCAGACACTCGGCTTTTTCAAGAGAAACCTAGATCTTTAAGGGAAATGTCCTGATTTTTAATTATTTGCACCTAGTTAAGAAATCAGCTCTGTCTCTGTGTGTCTCTGTCCCTTTCTGTGTCCCTGTCTCTGTCTCTCTGTGTCTCACAAGCCAGACAGGCCATGGGGGCTGTGGTTCTTTAGCTCAGATGCTTGATAATAATAATACAGCCCCTTTGGTAACCTTTCTCTTTTTCTCTCTTTCTCTCCGTGGCCCCCACTGTTAAATTTTGTTGTCATCTTTTTATCCTTGCTTCCTCATTCACAGTCCACGTTTCCTGCCTGTGGTCTCAAGAGGCTGAGATTTGATGAAACTATTGTGACTTGTTCAAGAGCCAAATTGAGTTTTCAACTTGTTATTCAGATGTGTGATGTCTCCCTCTGCAAACGCTGTATCAGTAACGACTCTGCAGCCCATCAAAGCCCCCGGCACCACGCCCCTTCCCTGCAAGGGAGGGACCCGTCTAGGTCTTTCGCCCCCTCCTCAGATGCAGTTGCAAACGTCGTGACCATTTACCCCTGAATACTCAACTATGTAATTTTCTTTTTTTTTTTTTTTTTTTTGAGACAGAGTCTCGCTCTGTTGCCCAGGCTACAGTGCTGTGGCGTCAGCCTAGCTCACAGCAACCTCAAACTCCTGGGCTCAAGTGATCCTCCTGCCTCAGCCTCCCGAGTAGCTGGGACTACAGGCATGCGCCACCATGCCCAGCTAATTTTTTCTATATATATTTTTATCTGTCCATATAATTTCTTTCTATTTTTAGTAGAGATAGGATCTCGCTCTTGCTCAGGCTGATCTTGAACTCCTGGCCTCGAGCAATCCTCCTGTCTCGGCCTCCCAGAGTGCTAGGGTTACAGGCATGAGCCACCGCGCCCGGCCTCAACTATGTAATTTTCTAAGCCCAAGGATACTTTCTTACATGACTACAGTGTGATGATAAAATGCAGGAAATTTAACATTGGTGCAATATTATCGTGTAATATGTAGTCCACATTCATGTTTCACCAGTTGGGCCAATTAAACCTCTTATGGCTCTTCTTGCTGCCTGATCCAGGATCTGGCCTCGTAGTTGCCTTTGATCTGGAATGCCTCGCAGCTCCGTTGTCTTTTATGACCTTGATTTTTTTTGCGTGCCTTTTCTGGCCGATTGCTGGGTAGGATGTCCTTCGGTTTGGGTTTGTCCCCTGTTTCCTCACGACTATATTGAAGTTGTATGTGTTTGACAGGATCTCAAGGGCTTTTAATCCATTTTCTCTTGGCCTAGTTAGAAGGACACTAATGAGCAAGCAGACGTCTGGTGTCACCGATGGCCAAACTCAGTGCCAAGAGGTCAGAGTCAAGAGCGGACACAGCACTTGGTGGCCCCAGGCAGACGATGGCACACAGATGTGTTTTGTTTGGCATGTGAGATGTTTTAACAAATTGTGGATCAGTGTTTAAAGATCTTTGACTCTCTGCTGCTCTTGAAAGGCTGGAAGGCCTGGCAACATGGGGCCGTACTCCCTGTGCATGGTGGGGAGTCGTGGACACCCCTTCCCACGGGCGTGTGCTCTCTGCTTCCCCACGACACGCACCGCTCACCAGACGCCCGCTGTGCGTGTGCCCCGGCCTGTTCCTGCCTTTGTAACCTGCTGGGCTCCTCCGGGCCTGGGCTCCCTGTTAGCTGTGCTCGCTCTGCCTGCTGCTCTGTGTTCTTCCGGGTGCCCATCGGGAAGCAGTTTGCCAGTTCGTTTCAGCTCCTCCTGCCTATTTGTCCCTGTTGTCTGTCTGTCTCGAGGGGGTTTATTTGGGTGTCCATTCTTCTGCTTACTGGCACTGTTGGCATGCGCTCCTCCAGCAGGTAAGCTGTCACGTGGGGTACCTTAGAGTGTCCCAAACCCGCTTCCATGGAAGCCCAATTCAGCCCAGTTAATGTGGGAAATGCCGCATACCTAGAGGGCCAGGAGCTGGGGGGTGGGGGTAGCAGGTGGGGGGGAGATCAGACAAAGACCTTCCCAGGAGGCGAGGCCCCGGCAGCTGTGCAGAAGTGAGCCAGGGGGCAGAGGACGCAGGCTGGGTGACCGATGTGGAAACACTTACAGGCGAGGATTTGAGCGTCATTCCAAGCTCTTCCCTAGCCCTCACTCCCCAGGAGAAAATAGATCTTTTTGGTTTGGAAAATAATGACAATGGCACCCTGGTTCACAATTTATGAATAATTATGATAATCTAACAGCATCTAACATTGAGTACCTACCCTATGCCAGACACTTTGCATATATTTATACACACTTATTTTAATTCTCTCTGGAGTTTCTGAAGTGGGTACTTTTGTCATCCTACTTCATAGGTGATAAACTTGGTTAAGTGACTTGCCCAGGGTCACACAGAGGCAGAGCAAGCATTCACCCCAGGCCTGTCTGACCTCAAAGAAAACACTTTCTAATGGCACAAAGGACTGCAGTGAGCTGCCTCCTTGATGATAAATACGTGCCCCAAGAAGTAACTTATGTGAGTTTTGAGTCAAGTAGGATTCTGGCAATTAAATTTGGAACCCTGAGATTTTCCCGTTGCACTCAGTATATTTTAGGCATGTGTCATCTGCAGTTAATTACCTTCATGAGCTACTGGGCTATTTCCCTGGCTCTGGGTATGAAATGTAGGGGCCAGAGTGCCGTTGTGAGTGGAATTGGCCAGGTGGCTAATGAGATGGGGTTTATAAAATAGTGAAATGATGGTGAGGGGATGGGGGAGAGACAGAGCATTAAAAATCAAACATGCTTTTTGCAACTCTGTAATACCTCCTCCCCATCCCCTCCAGCTGGCAGAGATCAGATGCCACACGGCTCAAGCCAGAGAACAGCCAAGGGAAAATGCAGACTTCCTGGAATTTGAGCCTCCTGGCAGCCCCTGGCCTGTCTTGTTAGAGAAAACTACTGGAAAGAAAGGAAAAGTACTCAGATTACTTGTTTTCTGAACAGGATCATAAGGAAGATTATTTTTCTTGCTCGGGTCTTTGTTATGAAAGTGGTATGGCAGGAAGGCACAGGGCGGTGAGTGGCTCCCGGGCTTGAGTGTGGCCCAGAAGTGTCCTGGAGGCATGTTAGAATGCAGATTCCAGGCCCCACCCCAGGGTGTGTGATTACGGAGGGGGCCTAGGAATCTGGTTTTTATTTTTAATTTTTTTTTTTTTTTTACTCCTAACCACGTTAGTGTATGTTTCCTATGAGCAAAACATTCTCCTTTGTATCTGCAGGACGGCAGTCAATATTAGAAAATTAACATTGACCCATTTCTACCATCTCATTCCCACGTAATGCTCTACTTTAAACAGTTGCCCCGATAATGTTCTTTCTTACAAAACGATTGAATCCAGAATGACGCCTCACGTGTAATTGTCATGTCTCTTCAGACTGGAACCGTTTCTCTCGCTCTCTCTCTGCTTGACTCTCATGACCTGGACACTTCTGAATATTACAGGCCAGTTTATTTTGCAGAGTGTCCCTCCATTTGGTTTGTTGGAGTTTCCTTACGGTTTGACTCCATGCATGCATGTTTGGTAGGAGTATCACAGAGGCGATGCGTGTTCTCACTGCATCCTAGCAGGTGGTATGTGGCTTCAATTTGTTCCATTCCCGATGATGTTAACCTTGATCCCTTGGTTAAGGGGGTGTCTGCCACTCTTCTCTACAGTAAAGTCACTCTTTTCCCCTTTGCAATTAATAAGTATTTTGTGGGGAGGTTTTTGAAGCCATAAGTATCCTATTATGCATTAAACTTTCCGTTTATACATTTTGGATTCATGGGTTTTTATTTTATTTGGTAGCTTATAACCTGTTAGTGTCACTATTTTGATGCTCAAATTGTACCAGATTTGTCCAGTGGGAACACTTACGAGCTGGCTTCTGTGTCCTTTTGAAATGTTCAGATGAATTCACACCGATACCTTGAATTCCAATCCAACAACCCTGTGACTTCTTGTTTTCTTACTTTACATATTTACTGCTCCCTTCTCTAACAGTAAGAAAGCAGGCTCCAGTTGTCTGTGATATATTTAGGTGTTTGACCCATCTCCTTGTAAGTTAACTAATCTCTTACAGCTTGGACTGAGTTGCTCAGGAAGGGAAGAGCAGGGCTGTGGGGAGATCCACTCTGCTGGTTCCATTATAGGAGATCCTCCATCCTCTGACCACATCTGGAAGGACCCTGGCCTGGTGTTGGAGGGTGTGGACTTTGGAGTTGCTCAGATATCAATCCTACTTCCACTCCTGGTGACCTTGGCTGGTCACTAACTCCGCTGAGCCTCAGTTTCCTCATTCAGTCAAATGTAGACCATGGTACTATTAATTCTTCATGGTTAGGAGGGCTGAAACAAGGCAAGTAGGCCACAACCACTCTCCCCAAGGATCTTACAGTCTAAATTGGGAGAGGTGAGCACAGGCCAGGGGTTAACGTTAGACTTGCTGGGAGAGAAACTAGTCTAGGATGTGCTGGGGCAGAAGAGGGAGCTGTCACCAGCCCTGTGTAGCAGAGGTGTGGTTGGCAGGAAGGGCTTCAGAGAGAAGATGGGGCTGGGGCAGATGGAGGTGTTGCAGACAGAGAATCGGATCAACCTCAGCAAACAGCTGTCAGAAAGAAAGAGCTTGGCTGGGGTGGGCCACAGGGAGGAGCTGTGATTGGCCAAATCCCAGAGCGGACATGGGCTGTGGTTGTCTGAGCTGCTCCGGGAGCCCCAGCAGCTGCAGGAGGAGGGGAGGGGGGCAGATCCAGCCCAGAGACACTGTGGATTGGGTTGAGGGGAGTAGCCTGGGTAGAGGCCCAGAGCAGTCTCCCCAAGGTGGCCCTGGGTGGATAGTGCTCTAGAAGGCACCCTTCCTTCCCCCTCCTGCCCCAACGCCCTCACTGCCAGAGAGCCTGGCTGGCTGGGTTTTAGTCCCCTAGCCCTTACGATGGGTTATTGTATTGCAAAGGCAGTGTGGGGGACTGGTCCGGTTCTCATGCCAGAGTCCCACTGTCTGGGTTTGGCTTATCATTTGCAAGGAAAATTGCTCAGCTTTCCTGTAGGGATTTAAATTTGTAGGTATTAAAAAAGCCTTGTGGACCCGTCTCCCCTTCTCCCCTCCGCCGGTCAGTGCTAGGTGAGTGCTAGCCAGTAGTAGTATATGGGAAGATTGAGGATGTGAATGCAGAAGTGGTGTTGTGCTTGTGTACCAACAGGCCTGAGAGGTTACAGTGTCTTAAAAAAAAAAAAAAGGTAATGGGGTTGGAGTTGGGGGTTGGAGGACACTAACAGAGATGTGCACAGTTTGGGAAAAAAGGATTTTTAGCTTTAACTGTGTGTTATTTTGCAGTGAGCATGACTTTGAATACTTGGGAGTAGCTGCAAACAACACAAAGCCAGGTGATTTATGCTGCCTTTCCTGCCTTTGGTTGGTGCCTGCTTTGGGGCAGTCCTCATGGTTTGGCATAGCCTGGCCACTTAGCCACGTTCTTCCAGTAGTTGGATGTGGCTAGGGTTAGTGCCTGGTACCCACCAGCTAGTAGATGCAAGGTACCCTTGAGCTTTTGTGTGGCCGGGGAAGGCGAAATTCCTGTAGGTGTGTCTCAGTGTGGTGTTTTGATGCCTGTGAATTACCAAATGCACTTAACAGGTTCACTGGTTTTGTTTTGAGTAATTATCCTTTGAGTGGTGTTGTCTGAGGTTGCTGGTTGTTTATTCTGACATTGGGGCAGACATAATTGCTTTGACTTACAAACATTAATTATTGCAGTCATTGGAAGCTGTTTGAGAGATACTTGCCACCTACTCGATGATTTGCTTTCTCTCCTGATGCTTTTAAAGAAAACTGCAGGGCCGCCAGCCTGCATATTTGGGGCTGGGAGTGGGAGTCGGCAGGGCTTTCTGGAATCGGACAGAATTAATATCTGAATACTTCTCTCCGTCTGCACGACCACCACCCCAGTCCTGGCCGCCACCATTTCTTGCCTGGATTGTCCACAGTGGCCTTCTGATCTGCCAGCTTCTCCTGTTTCCATCCCCGGCTTGTTTTGCTTTTCCTGCATAGCACGTCTGCGTTCCTCAGCTTAACACCTTTCCCTGGCTGCCCTTCCTGCGAAGACTGACAGCCACACCGAAGACAGACAGCCACACCGCCTGCCGCAGCCGCGGGGCCTTTGTGATTCATGGCCTGTTCCAGCCTTCCTGACTTCCCGAAGTGCCAGGGCCCAGGCAGGCTTTGACTTTTTCCTGCCTCTTCCTTCTGCCTGGAACCTCGTACCGGAAGTGTTGCTGGCACCAACAGCTTGTTAGAAATGCTGAGTCCTAGGCCCTGCTCCAGGTGCTCTGAGTCAGAATCTGCATTTTAACAAGACCCCCAGTGGTTTGTGCACCCAGCACAGCACCCCCAGGTTCACATGGGACGTTGCTTCACCTCCTGCAGGTCCTGTGTCATCTGTCACCTTCCAGAAAGGTCCTCTCAGACTCCGCTTTGTCAAACGCTCCCTCACTCTGTATCTCTTGCTGTATTTTTGATGTGTGCTTTTATCCAAAACCATATTACTTACTCGTTGACAGGCTGGACCACCTCCCCTTTGTGAAGGTCTCCTCCGTGAGGGTGGGCACCGGGTCTGTCTTGCTTCCCCTCCATTCTGTTGTTGAACCAGTACCCGGGGCTGGCACGTAGTAGGTTTCAGAAGAGCATTGGTTGAGTGAGTTTGTGTACGTTCTGCAACAATCCTGTCGGGTCCTTGGCATCTCCCCTCACGTAGGTGAGAAAACTGAGGGATAGAGAGTGACATTGACCTTGCGCACATTCGGCTAGGTGTGAAATTACTCAGGCTGCTAGACTTCCACTTTGTCAAACAAGGGAATCAGAGGGTCAGAGAAAGTTAGTTTACTTTGGCCAAACTATTTGACCACTCTGTAATTCTTACCTCTCTGCTCCTAGACTCAAAACTGGGGATGAAAATACCTCGTAGGGTGGTTGTGAGGATGAAACAAACTACATGTGTGAACCCTGTGTGGATCAGTTGCTGTAACAAGTTACCCTCCAATTCAGCAGATTAACACATTGGCTGCCACACTAGAGAAAATTTTTTTTCTTTGGGGCCATGGTGTTTTATTACGAAAACCATAAAAACTTTGAAAACAAAACAATCCTTTCTAATGTAATGAAAAATTTATTATTTTGTCTTCTGTGTTTTTTCCAATAAAAAAGTAATATAAAAACTTAATGTAAAGAGTAATGTGAAAAGTTAAAAAATAGTTGATAAGGGTAGAGTGTTTTTCTTGTCAGACTTAATTGTAATTTAAAGGCAAATATAGGCCGGGCGCAGTGGCTCATGCCTGTAATCCTAGCATTCTGGGAGGCCGAGGCCGGTGGATCGCTTGAGGTCAGGAGTTCGAGACCAGCCTGAGCAAGAGCGAGACCCCGTCTCTACTAAAAATAGAAAGCAATGATCTGGCCAATTAAAAATATGTATAGAAAAAAATATTAGCCGGACATGGTGGTGCATGCCTGTAGTCCCGGCTACTTGGGAGACTGAGGCAGTAGGATCACTTAAGCCCAGGAATTTGAGGTTGCTGTGAGCTAGGCTGACGCCACGGCACTCACTCTAGCCCCAGCAACAGAGCGAGACTCTGTCTCAAAAAAAAAAAAAGGCAAATATAAGCAGAAAAACAAAATTAATTGACTTCTATTCATTTAATCCATGTTTTTAGAATTAAATTGTCAGTGTTAATTGTAATAATAAGAACATCAACAGGGTACGATTTTCGCGAACCAGCTGCAGGGTTTTGCCCAGGTTTTGCTTCACAAGGCCCCCGGCCTCAAAACTCTAGCGTGAGTTGAAGACAACTCTCATGGCAGCTCACGTGTTAAACAACACTTGCATTATTTCATAGTTCCTGTGGGTGAGGAGTGTGGACATGGCTTAGCTGGGTGCCTCTGACTCAAGGTCTCAAGAGGTTGTCATCAGGTGCTGGTTGGGGCCACAGTCATTTTGAGGCTTGACTGGGCCTGGAGCATGTGCTTCTGTGTTCACACGTGGTTGCTGGAAGGCCTCGTTCTTTGCCATGTGGGCAAAGTGTCCTCACACGGGGCAGCTGGTAATGGAAGAGATGCAGCGACAGAAGGAGCACAGGCCAGAGGGCATCCAAGATGTGTGTCATAGTCTTTTTATAACTGATCTCAGAAGTGACAACCTATTGCTTCTACCATTAGTGGTGAACAAGTCCAGTTTACACCCAGGAAGTGAGTATTATGTGTGCTTGTTGATACCAGGATTGCTGGGGCACCGCGGAAGCATTTAGAACAGCACTGTCTTTGACACCCAGTGAGCACCGTGTACGAGTCCAGTTTTCTGTGTTGCCTCTTCCAGGTGGCTTCTCTGCTCTGCATCACAGTCTCCCGGGCCGATCTTCTGTCTCCCACCAGACACTGAACCCCAGAAAGGCAGGTCCGTGGCCATCTCAGGCACCCTCCTGCCTTCTGTGCCCAACCCCCTCGTTCAGCAGATGCTTTTTGATAACTTGTTAACAGAACCAGCATCAGAGTGACATGTGCTGGTTGTAAAGGCACAATTCGCTTTTGAACATTCCGGGAAAAGCAAGCTACTTAAAGACAAAGCCCATGCTGTGAACTTAGTCTTGTGTGGCTTGGATCTTACATGTTATTCCTAAAGATGAATTATGTTATTCATTGCATGCTTCTTGGTGTTGAGCACTGACCAGGGCACTTTGCACTCACTGTGCCTAACATCTAGTGCTGTGCAGGGTCCTTTTCTCTCCATTTGGAGCTGAGGCATCCCAAGGAAGCCACAGAACAGTTGGCCCGTGGCCCAGCGGGGCGGCAGGGTTGGTATTTGAACCCAGCCCTGTGTAACTCCGGAGCCACACATCTTGTTTTCTCTTTTGGTGTTATATGTATAAAGAATACAGTGTTTTAAAGTAAAAGCCCACTACTAAAAAGTAAGCTCCGATACTGATTTGAACACACTGCAAACAGATTAAGATAACTGGGAGCATTGACTGGATATTTGATATTTGGTTAATGTTTTAGGTGGACACTGGTTTTGGGACAAGCCCATGTTGTGGGCAACCTAATGCAGTGTTTAGTAGAGAGTAAATCCAATTGCATGGCTGTACTCATTCCCTGCTTTGTTGCATATGAATTTTAAGTCATCTTATGCTCTAGATGTGTGAGCAGTCAATTTTCAAAGGATTAAAATGTAATAAAACAGTTGAACCTAGGCTTGAATATAAGCTGGTCTTTGATTCTGAAGTTAAGTCGGATCTCAGGAAGGAAACCTTGGGGCTTCCATTGAATCCGTCAGTTCTCATTGTGCTGGGTGTGCACGGGGGTGCTGCAAATCGGAGATTCCTGTGTGACAGAAGACTGAGCCAGCCAGGCTTGACTTGGATTGTTTAGTTGAGATGTCCTAAAACGATTCTTGTTTATGGCTCACCGAGTCTTTGAGGCCACATTTCAAACTGAGTTTTGAGTTGGTGACAGGCCTCCCCTTTGCCTGAAGCCATGTTCAAAGCTGCACCACTCTTCAGAGTAACATTTGCCCAATCATCTTTCTTAAACCTAGAGGGATGTTAATCACAGAGACAGAAAGTAGAATGGTAGTTGCAGGGGCCGGGGAGGTGGGGAAACAGGGAATTGTTTAATGGGTACAGAGTTTCAGTTTTGCAAGATGACAAGAGTTCTAGAGATGGGTGGTGGTGATGGCTGTACAACAATGTGCACGTGCTTAATGAACACTGCTGAACTGTACACTGAAAATTGGTTAAGTTGGTGGATTTTGTTGTGTGTATTTACCACAATTAAAAAAAAAACAAAACAAAACAGAGGCCGGGTGTGGTGGCTCACACCTGTAATCGTAGCTTTCTTGGAGGTCGAGGCCAGCCTGAGCAAGACCACTGTCTCTTATAAAAAATAGAAAAACTAATCGGGCGGGGTAGTGCACACCTGTAATCCCAGCTACTCAGGAGGCTGAGGCGGGAGGATCACTTGAGCCCAGGAGTTTGAGGTTGCTGTGAGCTAGGCTGACACCACTGCACTCTAGCCAGGGCAACAGAGCGAGACGCTGTCTCAAAACAAACAAACAAAAACAAGCCAAAAAACCCCCTGCCATACAGTTTTCTAGAGTGACTGAACTATTTTTGTTTCCACCCATGATGTATGAGAGTTTCTGCTTTTCCACATTCTCCACAGCGTTTAGTGTTGGCATTAAAATTTTTTTCTAACCATTTTAATACATACGTAGTGGCATCTCACTGTGATTTTGGTTTGTGTTTGACTAATGATCTTGAACAACTTTTCCTGTGCTTATTTACTATGTATCTTCTTTGTTTATATTTTCCCTCCTTTTCCCTCCTTCTCTTTTTTATTGGGCAATTTTGTTAATTTTATGAGTTCTTTATATATTTTGGATCTAAGTCCTTTATTGTCTATATAATGTGTAAATATTCTAGTCTATAGCTTGTCTTTTCATGCTCTTAACAATATCCAATTTAATATTTCTGTTATGGATCATGGTTTTGGTATTTATAATTTAGTAATCCCAGGTTAGACATAATTTTCTTCTAAATGTTTTGTATTTCTGTTTTACATTTGTTTGTGATCTGATTTAACATTTCTGTAAGGCATGAGGTGTTGGTTGAAGTTTATCTTTTTGCATATGAATATCCAGTTAGTCCAAAACCATGTATTGAAAAGACTCATCTTTCTCCTGAATGGCTTTTGTGCCTTTGTCAAGAATCACTTGACCGTGTTTGTATGAGTTTATTCCTTGACCTTTTGTTGTGTTCTATTGGTCTATGTCCATCCTCCATCGCCTTAATTGCTGTAGCTTTATGGTAAGTTTTAAAATCAGTGTAGTGAGAGTCCTCCAACTCTGTGCTTCTTTTTCAAAATGATTTTGGCTATTTTAGTTTCTTTGTCGTTCTATGTGAATTTCACAATCAGCTAGTCTGTATCTACAAAAAGTCCTGCTGGGATTTTGGCTGGGCTTGCATTAAATCTATAGATCAATTTGGGAATAATTGACATGCTAATTATTTTGAGTCTTCTAAGCCATGAACCTGGTGTCTCCATATATTTAGTTCTTCTTTAACTTCTTTCATCAGTATTTTTGTAGTGTTCAGCATACAGATCCTGGACACATTTTGTTATATTTATAACTATTTCATCTTTTGGAGGTATTATAAAGGATTCTTTTTATAATTTTACTTTCTAATTTTTCATTGGTAGTGTATAGAAATATAGCTACTGTTTGTGTTTGACCTTGTATCCCATGACCTTGAAAAACTCATTCTGGGACCTTTTTTGTAGATTCTTGAAATTTTATATGCAGACATTCATGTCATTTGTGAATAGGGACAGTTTTAGTTCTTCCTTTCCAACCTGTATGCTTATTTTTGGCACAGGGGTTGGAGGGGCGTATTTCACTGGCTAGAACCTGCTGTGCTGAATGTGAGTGGTAGAGAAAGCCTTCCTTTGCCTTGTTCACAGCTTTGGGGACAAAATACTATTTCACCATTAAGTGTGATGTAGGATTTTTTGGTATATCTAACCTTATTCTTAATACATTTTTTAAGTATTCTAGTAAAGTATGTTGTTGGAAAGCTAAAGAATTTTTCTTCTAATTTCATTATCCAGAAGTGAACACTGTTAACATGCAAATATATACCTGTAAATATGTATAAGGTGTTGTAGTAAATATACTTTGTTCTCTGCTGCATTCGCTTATCGGGGTATTGTAAATGTTCATCTATGGTAATAAACATATCCATCATAACTTTGATGGTTGTATAGT
This sequence comes from Varecia variegata, assembly GCA_028533085.1. Taxonomy (NCBI): domain Eukaryota; kingdom Metazoa; phylum Chordata; class Mammalia; order Primates; family Lemuridae; genus Varecia; species Varecia variegata. Next base: position 7,456,938 of record CM052448.1, on the reverse strand, counting down.
GTCCTGTTATAGGAGGATGTACCATGATTTACCCACTCCTACCTTATCAAACATGTACTTTTTAGTCAGTTTCTTTCTGTTATATTCACAACTTCCTCATGGATATGTCTTTAAGACTTCTCCTCCTTTTCTGAATACAGTTTCCTGGAAGTGGAGTTACTGGGTCCAAAGGTACATAGTTCTTGAGGCTGCTGATTCATATTACCTGAAGCTCACCTATGACCAACTACTTACAGTTATGAGGTGTCTGAGGGGGTTGGTAGCAGAGTCTTCAGCTGTATCACCCTTGGAAAGTTCCTTAAGCTGTTTTAGCAAAGCCAGATAATTAGGAGAGTCTTGTTCACATTTGCACAAGAATCTAACCAACCGAGAGATTCTGAAGACCTGTGCTGACCAGCCCACGTTTTCTGATGGAATCTTTGAAGGCTTTAAGTGTTCAACTTTATCCTGTTTACTTAATTCCCTAAACTTACATGACATAGTGTGAGGCTTTGGAGTTAAAGGGTATGGATTTACATCCCAGGTTTGAGTGTGTGTGTGACTCTCTGGGCCTCAACTTTCCCATCTGCAAAATGGGTACAGTGCAGCTAACCTCGTGGTGTATTGTTGATGTTCTAATGAGACCAAGTGTGTGACAGAGACGGGGAGAAGGACATGGACTTGGAGAGACTTAAGTAAATTGCACAGCCCACATCAGGGAATATTTTTCCACTGACACACCTTTTCAGGACTTGTTAGTTGTTTAGTTTCGGACATTTGCCGTTCCTATCACAGATAGAGTGAGTGCAGAGCCTGTGGAAACGCCCGTGGCTGGCTTTGTCCAGGATTAGGGGATACTGAAGTGGCCTTCATGGTTTACTTTCTCTAAAGCTTCTGAGATGAACGTAGAGTCCTCAGGGGATACCTAAGTAGGTGGTAGTTTGTGCTTTTGATCCTGACACTCGTTCTACCAGAGTATAGTACCGAAAAGCAAAGTATAAAGAAAGTGCTGCCTTCGTGGGCTGAGGTGTAGCCAGATATGCTGAAAACAGACACAGACCCAGTGAGCTGTAGCAGGTTTTTTAACTAAGTAAGTGTGTGGCATGTCCATACCAAGCAGTAGTATTTCCATCTATAAACAGGCTGAGCTAGAGGCTGACTGTGTTGAATTGTTAAATGAGACAACCCAGTTGCAGAAAATTGATAATAGGATCCCGTTTTATAAAGTAAGCTGTGTGAGGGTGCTGGGGTGGTAGTGATTGTCTGAGCAGGGAGGAAGGCATGAAACGTGCATGCCAGGGTTTCTACCCTTGGTTACCACGGGGAAGGGATGAGTGGAGTAGTAAACAAGGGAAAGAAGACTTCAAACAAACAAATTAATGGTGCATGGAAATGTTTCATCCTTGAAAAATTATACTTAGGGTGTGTGTGCATACCCGGGGGAAGTAGGATAAGATGGAAATAAAATGTTAATGGGGTTTATTTCAAAGCGTTGGGGGTTCATCTCATTTTTGCATCACTTCTTAAATGTGTTCTGATTGTGTGAGTATTTAGCAGTGATCATTTTTAATTTCATAATTTTAGAAGCAGCACAGCCTTAAGCTCTTCGCATTGCTAGGAAAGAAAAAATTTTCTATCATGTTTAAAGGCACTTGGGCTCAAGACCTGGGGTAGGGGGTGGGGGCACAGGCAGAAAATGTGGGAGAGACTCCTCTGTCTGGCATAGCTGGTGAGAAACCAGGTCTGAATCCCAAAGGAGGTAGAGAAAAACTCTCGTGGGCCTTGGGGGCAGGAAGACCTGGCTTTGGATCTTGGCATTCTGTCTCATTGGTGGCCATGTGGCTTTGGTCAGAGACCTTATCTATCCAACTCCTCTCCTGTAGAATGAGACTACTACGGAGTCATTGTGCATTTTTCCATCGAGTGAAGAATGGTTGGATGAATGAACACATGCTTGATTCAGTGAGACATGGGTAAAGTCTAAACACTCAACAAGCAGCAGTTTTCTCCCCCTGGTCCTCAGGTTCCATCCTCAGCCAGTGTATGTAGGTGGTGAATTCAGTAGGTGGGGGCCTGTCGTGGCCTGGGGTCTATGTTCCGTGGTATATAATCTTACGTGGGGGTGGATGTGGACTTGGTCATCTGCTTCTCTTCTTTGTGCCTCAGTTTCCTTATCTACTTGGTATGTGCTTCTGTAAATGGAGAGAATATTACAGAGTGTGCCTGACACTGCATTAGGCATCTAACAGATTGATGGATGCAAGTAGCCTGAGCATAGCATGTGTCAATATTCTGAATTTTGGGGCACTAGAACCAGTTCAAGCTTATCTCCATCATGTAAGAACAGCTCTTGAAGTCACTCTGCAAATGTGCCCTTGGTAACATGGTCTTTTCCAGTGATGATCTCTAAAACATGAGAATATATTGTTTACAAGATGCAAATTATGTGCTTTTATTTACACAGATTCCTCCCCACTTGGGTCTGAATTGCCAGTTTTTAAATATATTTTTTAACATTCTTGTACCTGCAGAGAAAACGAGGTGCTCAAAGTCCAGCTGAAGAAATATGTAGGAGCTGTCCAGATGCTGAAAAGAGAAGGTCAAACAGCCGAAGGTGAGGGGGACACTGAGTCCGGGTGGGGAGGGGCTGAGCTTTTTCATTATCCCCTGTCCCTGGTACATAGTAGACATTCGACATGTCCTGAGTACACACGCGGATGAATTAGAAAAATGGTGCTGGTCGGGATCATGGAAAACAGGAGGAAAATCCTGCTGTGTATTCTTCTTAAATGTGTAACTACTAATAATTATGATAAGACTCACTTACTAGACTATCGGCAATAGTCGTATCAGCTTGTGTACTTAAGGACTTTTATGTCCAGAGTCTTGAGACATTTGCAACACAGGGAACCTTGTGGTGTGTTGCTTGTGCATCAGGCTGGGTGTGCACGCAGCAGGATGCCAAAATGATGGAGAATCAGAGCTCTGGACTTAGGCTGACCAGATTCCAATCCCCAGCTCTGGTTAAGTTTCTTATTCTCTATGTGCCTTGGTTTTCTCATCTGTAAGATGGGATTAGTTGACAGCACCTACCTCATGAAGCAGCTATCCATGTAGACATCTTTGCATAATGCCTACAATAGAGTAACTACTGGATAAATTTTAGCTTTTACTATTGTTGATATTATTAATCAGAAATACACAGAGATAGAAAAATGATCCCTTCATGAGGATCTCCTTAAATGAGGTGGTGCCATATGCTTCCTCTCTTTGCACTTTGGCTACAATTTACCTGTCATGAATCTCCTGAAATGTTTTCCAGGTCAGCCTGAAGAAAGGGGACTTGACTTTTGCAGCCCTCAGCTAACTGAGCATAACACAATTTTGTTAAGGAAAGATGAGTTCTTGGAGTGTGGATGTTTTAACCAAGGTGGATGCTCCACTCTTGCAGGCCTTGGCTGGCAGCCAGACTTGCATTTGAATTTAGGCTCACGTATCATCGCTCGCCCCCTTGGAGTTATTTTCCCATGTGTACAAGGAAGCATCACACTAATGACATGAGGTCCTTGTAGGGATTTACCAAAATAATGAACGCAAAGTTTCCAGCCTGGCACGTGACATATAATAAATGGTTGTTATTTGTCTATGTGATGGAGATGGGGTTGGAATCTGGATATGGCCGACGTAGTAACATCATAAAGATGCGAATTTTTCTGGAAGCTTCTGTGTTTTATTATGGCCTCCATTTCATCAGGATCAGCATGCTGGTGATAATTTTTTTCAATAACGTGCCTTGCTTTATTCATATTTGGTCTGTAGCCAGAATCCGTCCAGGGGCTGTCAGTGCAGAATTAATCATATCTTCTTCTGTGGGATCACTGCCCTTTCCATACACATAATGCTATCATGGCCTGGAATTAATTTCATTATGCAGCATTATGTATATGTTGGTCTTGCGACTTTTCACTTCTCATCTCTGTTTCCCCAGCAACTGGCTTTGGTAGTCACTCATTACATTCATCACGCGTTTTGAATGAGTAGTATTTGCCTAGCCCTTTGCCCTTTCCAAGCAAGTTCAAATGTAGCCTGATTTGACTCAGTAACTCTGTGATGAGTAGGTAGTTTTTTCCTCTACATTAAAAAATTTATTATTGGAGGCTTAGGAAGGCTTAAGGGGCTCGTTCCTCTATCGGGGGTGGAAATGATCTCGGCATTTTCCTCCAAATCCCTGGTTCTTTGCATTATAAAATTCTTAAACTTTAGTGTGTAGAGTAATTACCTGGGGAGCCTATTACATATGCCTCTTCCCAGGACACTGTCTCTGGGAGTTGTTGCAGTGGATTTAGGATGAGGCCCTAGATTTGCATGTCTAGATATGTGCCTCTAACGCAGGTGACCTATGGACTGTGCTGCCAACCTTTTGTGAATTCTACACTTTACCTACACAGAACTTCGATTCGATGCAATAAGAAAATTAAACCTAGGAAAAGGCACACCACTGGATTTGCTTTTGATGTGAAAACCCCAACACTACAAAATGCATTTCTGACTAGGAGGATTTTTAGAGTGATTCTTCCCAAATGGGCACACAGAACCTACAGTGCACAGAATGGTTTCTTAACGGCAGCTGAAGTTCTATTTCCCAAGACTCGGCCTGAGTGCTCTGAACCAAAGCTGGGTGTGAGCCTTTTCAGGGTGCAGTGGTGATAGCTCTTAAATGGATTGGAGTGGAGATGATCAAGCATGTTCTTCTCTTCCACGTAGCCGCAGTTCCTTACTCTATTCTCTCACCGTGTGATTTAAGACCATGTCATCTTATCTGTGAATCCTCCTTCAGGGAAAGGTTTTTATGAAAACCGTCAAGTGTGGGCATGTACCGGTGCCCTATTATTGCCCATGTAAGTCCTGCAATTCACTCCTTCGCTCACTTCACAAAAATTAATGAGCACTCACTGTGTGCCAAGGACCCTGAATAGCCTTAACAAAAGACAACTCATTCAGAAATTGCACAATGGCCTCCTTTCAATGGCTTTTATCTAATTTCAAGTGATTTCATCTGTTACTCAAAGACATCGGGACTCACTCCTCATCTCCCAGCTAGTTGCTGCCTCAGTTTGTGGAAAACCATTGTGTATGTCCTGGCCAGGCTGTGGTGGCTCTGGGTGTCTGGGAGTTGGAAGCACCTGAGACTACAGGTGTGCACCACCACGCCTGGCTGATTTTTCAGTTTTTTTGTAGAGACGGGGTCTTGCTATGTTGCCCAGGCTGGTCTTGAACTCCTGGCCTTAAGCAATCCTCCTGCTTCGGTCTCCCAAAGTGCTGGGATTACAGATGTGAGTGGCCTAAGAACCCTGTTTTGATCTGTGATTTTCCTCGGCTCCTGGTGTTGGGGGATGGACACAGAGATGTCTTCTTACTTCCTAAAATTCTAGGTGGGAACTTAGAATCCATTTCCCACAACTTAAGCTTTTTAGTTTGAGGATATAAAGATTCTTTACCAAGAAATTGCTTATGAAATTGTGAGCTCATCAGTAGGGAAAAGAGTGAAAAAAATCATTTAATCCCCAAATGCCTTCAGGGTTGAATAGATTCCTGAGGGCTACCCTGGGACCCTCACCTTCATTATTACATTCTTGTGGAAAAATGCCTCCAGGATTTAAAAAAAAAAAAAAAAAGAAAAATCCACTTAAAACAAACTTTTAGAACAGATTGTCGACAACCTTCAATTTTATAGGAATCAAATTTTAGATTTCTACCCTCATCTTTTTTTTTTAAAGTGTGATCTAGTCCCTCCAAGAAAATCATGACTTAACCAGAAAAATAGGTGGCTTCATTATATAATGGAAAGATTTTTTTTTTTTTTTCTTAATGTGGAAGATCTCTGCTCATGTGCCGTTGGTGACGACTGTTCCATATGGCCCTGCCTGGACGCAGAGAGGTCTGGGAAGTGTCATCTCTGGCTGGGCAGCTGCTTTCCAGCGAGAACTCTATCTGTGGAAGGGGAGCACTGAGGTCTGGTGGGCAGCTGGCCATCTCTGCTGTCCCTGCTGGGGCACTCATTTCGATGTGTGTGGTTTCCATCTTTTAATCTGTTTGTGTAGCTTGTTAGAAAGAGATCTCATGCCCCAGAGGCTTACTTCAGGGTTTGTGCCCTCAGGGTCTCAGGAGGAATGCCTGCCTGGTAGGCTGTACGGGTCTGTGATAGGAAGGGTGTCCAGGAATGTGGTAGAGACGTGTCTGTCTAAAATCCTGAGTCACCTGTCGCTCACTTATTTCTGTGATTATGGAGATTCTTGTGCTACTAGGTTGTGCTTTAGAAATGTACTCAACTTCATTAGTGGCTGTTAGAAGTCTGTCCTGGTGTCATTTACATTGTAGTTAGCAATGTAGTGGAGGGACTGTGTCATAGCTACCCCTTTCTGTAAGGTGCCCCTGGCCATCCCCTGTAAATAATCACTTACCGATGGTGGGGAGAGGGGACATTAGGTAACTTCGGTTGTTTATTGACAAATGAGTCAGACGGATATTCCCTGTGAGACTCACAGGCCCCAGGGTGGGATGCGGTACCTGGACTCAGTGACAGTTTGGATCCCAAAGAGATGAAGGGCAGGGTGTGGACTCAGCTGAAGGATTCCAAGTCTGGAAACAAGGGGGTGTAAACAGAAACAAGGGGAGCTGCGGGCACCCGGACAGGCAAGGTCAAGTTCTGTGCTCTTCTTGTCCCTCTGACTGTGAAGATCCGTTGATTGTCTTGGCCATTGGTGCTGGAGTTTCAGAGCTGTGTTCTGATCCTTTTCAAAGCCAAACACAATCAAGCGCCTTTCAGCGTTAAACAGTTGGAATGACTACCCATTGTCCTCTCCCTCTCTCGCTTGGGACCAGACCCTGGCAGGGCTTAGAGGCCCTGTGGAGGGGGAGGTCCAGGGATGCCCGGTGGGCCGCCCACCACGTGTCTGACTCCCCTGTGGTCTCATCAGGACCACTCGGGAGGAGCGAGACCAGTGGTGGCCCCGACTTTTTTGCAGCCCAGCCTTCCCTGGTCTCCCCTCCCTGGTTAGTCCCATTAGCGAGACCTTGTCTGTCTGCTGCTCTGCATCTTTAAAGCCAGGTATTTCTTGTTTGTATGTTGTCCTTGACGAGGTAGCGCCGTGCCTTTGGGAAGCTGGCCCTCTGTTGTCTTTGCTGAGCACGAAGAATTGCTCGATAAGACTTGCTCGATAAGAGCCGCTGGTCTGACTCTGCTTGGCTGGGAAAGTAGCACAGGCTGGCGGACACAGCATGGGCTCTCGGGTTGATTCATTTTGGGCTAAAGTCCTGGTTCAGCTTCTCACTGCCCGTGCGCACGTGGCATCTTTGACACTGGCTGTTTTTCATCTGCCTGGTGTCTGTTTACCCTTTTGTGGTAACCCACCCAGTTTTTCCTTTGGGGAAACCCTCCGTCCAGCCCTTAGTCCTTGCGGTTTATGGGGCCCATCCTGCCCCTCCACCCTGGGGGTGTGGCCCAGGGACATGAGTGGTTCAGGGATGTGCACCTGTCTCAGTCAGATCCAGTCACCACCTGTACTGCTGCTGGGGTTGAGAAGTCGGGTTGTTTGCAAAGCACAAAGTTGGGGTGCTGTTTCATCACGCAGCCAACGTTAAATGAGTACTCAGAGTGCCGGGTACCGTTCTGGGAATAATTTGGTGAACATGACAGGCACAACCCTTGAGCTGACAGTTCAGTAGGAGAGATGGACACTCAACATGTAAACAAAGGTAATTACAGGTACATGCTGTGACATAGCTCAGCCTTCCCCACAAGGCCTTGTAACCACCTAGAGAAATCCTGGGTTGGCGGTGATGACGAGAGCTCCCGTTCATGGGGTACCTGTCATGTGCCAGACCCCTGCCAGGTTTTCCAGCTGTAGCATGTCTATTCCTTCTAGCAGCTCTGTGAGGATGTACTTTTGTCCCCATTTTACAGATAGGAGGAGACCAGGGCTCTAAGAGGTAGATGTGCTCAAGGTCACTGTATTAGTGAGGGTTCTCCAGGGATATGGACCAATGGGTGTGTGTGTGTGTGTGTGTGTGTGTGTGTGTGTGTAGAGAGAGAGAGACAGAAAGATTGAGCGAGACTGAGGTTGATTCACACTTGGAGGAACTGGCCCATGCGGTTGTGGAATCTGTCAGTTCCAGAACTTGCAGGGTTGGCCTCCAGGCTGGAGACCCAGGTAAGAGCTGGTTGCAGCTCCAGTCCGAAGCCTGTCTCCGGGCAGAGTTCCCTCTTCCTTGTGGGGTCTCTCTTTTCTTTTCACCCCTCTTAAGGCCTTCAGCTGATTGGATGGGACCTGCCCACATCATGGAGGATCATTTGCTTTACCCAAAGTTTACTGATTTAATTGTTAATCTTTAAAAATACCTTCACAGCGACGTTCAGAGTGGTGTTTGACTGAAATAACTGGGTACGGTGGCCCAGGCACGTTGACACACGAGGTTAACTGTTACTGTTATCCACCTAGGAAGTAGCTGAGCTCAGATACCTACTGGGATGTGTCTGCTAGGTCTATGCTGTCCCTAGCGCTTCCTCTCCTCCCTTCCTAAGTTTGTTCTCCCAGATGTGTCCCAGACACGCCTCTGGGGCTCCGTGGGGCTCAGTGCTTGTGTGTGACCCTCTGACCCAGACGTGCCTGCCCATGTGGGCAGCCTCTGCCCGATCTACCACTTACTGAGAAAAATCCACCCCACTTGCCTCTTCTCCTTGGATGACTGACGCCTAATCATGTGCCGTCTGTCACATGGGGAGCCAGGTCGGAGTGGGAGGGGCTCAGAACCGGACATCAGACTTAGAGCTGCTGAGTTACCACTTCCCAGTAGCTGTGGTGTGTGTGGACACGGCATGCTCTTGGCAGTTCTTCCTCTGTCCGTGGGAGCTCCTCCTCCTGTGGTGACAGATAAGCCATTGCTTGGAGAAGGGGCATGGGAAGGTGTGAGTAGAGCAGGAGGGCAAGGCAGGCACCGGGTTTCTGGTCAGGGAATCTGGCTTGAATCTCCACCCTGCCATTCACTCGCTCTGCGTTCTTGGAATGTGGAATACGTTGTTGCCTCTGAGCTTCAATATTTTCATTTGAAGAGTAAAGATAATAATACTAACTTAATAGAATTACTTGAAGTTTAAAAGTGATGACACATGTGAAGTATCAGGCAGTTGTTGATGTTCTTTTGGGTGGGAGATGCATTTTGGACAGCGTCCAGGCTGTGGAAGGTCAAGGCACATTAGCAGGCAACTGTAAATGAGTTTCTGAAAGTGGGTGAATAATTATGGTGATAATTCTAGAGTGAACCTTTTTGAAAGCTTTGCAATCCATTATCCTGAGAAAACAGGATTTGTGTGATTAGCTAGTTTCCTGCCCTTTAAACAAAAACCTGAACAGGTAGCCCCAGTACCTGGCTCTTTGGCCACCCTGGTTGCAAGGAAGGCTGGGAAATCAGGTGGTTTAATTGGCATGTAGGGAAGGAGGTTACAGTGGATATCGGGTAGGCAGCCTGCAGTCCCTGCTTCTGGTGGCTTTGGGGACGGTGAGGCTGATAGAAGTTATGGGGGGAGGGGAAAAGGGTGCTAAAGTCCTCCCAAGCCACCTGTTTGTGCCATCACTATGGGGAAAAGCTTCATCAGAGATACGGGGCCATGGTTGCAAGGGAATCCAGTCCCTGGTTCTAGAAGTGGCCCATGTCTCTCTGGCAATCTCCATAAAGGGTGATGTTTTATTTGCTCAACCTGATTTTATTGCTGGCAGGATGTTTCTATTCCCACGTGGTTGCAAAAGCAATTGCCTGGAAATACCAAGTATTGATTCATGATTTTTGTTCATTTCCTTTTTATTGTTCGGTAGGAAACAAAGGCCCAGAAACAAAACAGGAGCAATTGGAGTGTCTCAGCGCCCTCCTCAGAGGCTGAGGCCAGACGTGTATTTATCATTGTCAGCCTTATTTTTAAGGGCTGTCTTGGCATTGTGACTGTCATAGTGTAGTTTGTCAATCAGCGTCTTGTTTGGTTTTCAACTCCTCTCCATCCTGGAGGCTGACAGGTGGCTTGTTTTGTTAAATGCCACTTTGATTTTGAAAACTGCTCTGTTTAAAGTTTGTAATTACAGCTTTCATAAGGTGACTGGACATTTTGCTTTGCTTGACTGGGTAATGACGCCATGTACCTTAGCTGAGAGCGACTTGTTTTCTTTTTCTTGGGCTGAATGGAAAAATAGATGCCCTTTAAAGAGAGAAAGCCCATCTCCTGGTCTGGGGTTGTTTCTTAGGTTTACGGTTTCACTTGCATTCTTCACACCTCCGTAGAAATACAGTCCCTCCTCAGCCCTCCCTGTGGCTAGCATGCCTTCTGTTCACTCTGTCTGGAATTTCCTGCTGCCTGGCTCACACCTGTTCACCAGTCAGATACCACTACTCCAGGAAGCCCTCTGTGATGTCTCTGCTATCATAGTATTGCTGCCTATCTTATAGTTTAAAATTTTAATTTCTTTCTTCAGTGACATATATTCTAGAAGCATTAGCCAGGATGTCAGCTCATGGAGAGTAGGGATTCACTTGGTTTTGATACTGTTGTACCAAAACGCAGCCAGCGTCTAAAACAGTGCCTGGCATCTGGTGGGTGATCAGTAAGGTATTTAGTGAATGAATGAGGGAAAGCATGAATGAATTTACTGAGCATCTTGTGATAATAGCTAACATGGGTTAAGCACCATATGCTCGGCCCTGTGCTAACTGCTTAAAAGGAACCTTCCTGTGAGGTGCAGTTACTGTTAATACAGTTGATCCCCATTTTACAGGTGGGAAAACTGATGCTTAGAAAGGTCACAAGTGAGTGTGTATAGTGGGGCCATACTGTCTGGGCTAAATCTGTGCCAAGCGCTCTCTGTAAGTGTTAGATTGTTTTCGTCACTGTCAAGCGCTTTGCTCCGGTGCCCAGCTGGGCGGTGGCAGGGCCTGGATCTTTGATGTCCTGACACAAGTGGATAATGCCCAGTATCCCCCGCTGTAGTGCACAGCCGGTGAGGGGGGGACTGGGTGCAGTAACCTGGGCTCTGGAGACGAGTGCCTGGCCTTCCCAGACTTTGTGCCAGGCAGCCAAGCCGGTGGATTCCCATGACTTGTTATACTCTTTCCACCTTTTTTGGACAATTTCTACCTGAAGAGTTCTTTGCATGACAGTTGGCATCCAATTAAATGTGAATCATGGAAGACTCTTATTTACAATGATAAAAAATAGTGGTGAATATACTACAGAGAATTTATTTCAGTGTAAGTAGTTACTAGAGCTTGTATTCCATACTTTTTTTAATAATAGTTTATTGGAATTTTAAAATGAGACTAATATACTCTTTATAACAAGCCTAGCAATATACAGATGTATGAAGAAGTTAATAATCTACCCCCAATACTACTCTTTTTAGATAACCAGAGGTAATTGATACATGTCAACCTATACAAATCTATATAAACATATGTATACCTGTTCAACCCATTTTTCCCCCCAAAATGGGATTACAGTCTATATTAGGGATTGGTAAACCACCACCCATACGTACACCATCTTTTATTGGTTAAAATAAAGTTTTATTGGATCATAGCCACTTCCATTCACCAAGTCGTATCCATCTCTGCTTCTGAGCTACAACAGAAGGGTTGAATAGCTCCAACAGAGACCTGCAAACCCAAAAACATTTACCATCTGGCCCTTTAAAGAAAAAGTTTGCTGCCCTCTGATCTATGTTGCCTTTTTCAGGTAACAGTATATCACTTAACACTCATGAATTGTCTTCTTGATCAATAAATCTAAGTCATTGTTTTTATAATAATATCTGCATATTGGAGTCCATCATGTGGCTATGCTACAATTTTTTTATAGATCATTCCCCTATGGATGGATGTTTCCAGGTTTTTGCCCCTACAGACAGTACTGCAGTCAGCCTCACACCCGTGCACATGTCCTTATATCCTGGGGGCTTTGCTTTGTTGGGAAAGACGTGCAGAAGTGCAGTCGCTGAGTGAAGGCACAAGTGCGGGGTCCTTCAGTCACCCATAGGTTTGAAACCAACATTGTTATATCATTAGACGACACCTCTGATTTCACATCTTTTTTAAGAGATGCAACATCCCTTATGAAAGTGGTTTTCAATCCTTCCTGACTGTGGCTCACAGTAAGTACTACACTTTTAAGCATACACATTTGTGTGTAAATACATAATTGAGACACAGTCTTCCTGGGACAATACTTAATCTTTCCTATGTGCAAAACAGACATGTTTTATATCCTGTTGGGTGCCATTCTAACAGGCATCAGTTGTGACCTATTGATTATTTTTTGCTACCCCACTGAAGAGATGCAATCTGTTGTTTGAAGACCACAGTTTTGTAGAAAGGGGTAATGTTCTGGAATGTTGTAATCCAGTTAAGAATTTTGATATTTTTGTCTGGTCAAGGCCCTTCTTCCCTCTCTTTCTTATTTAATGTATAAACAGTTCCTCTAACTGAAAATTCATGCGTATTTTAACACAAAATGTCTTTTTAATTGCAATGTGGGATACAGACCAATTTCCTTTGGAAATAGGGGTTGTCTTCTGGTCTTCAGGTTTCTGCAGGCAGTTCTGCTTTGCCGGCTGTGGCCCAGATCAGTCTCGGGAACTGTGATTCTGCTATTACTTGAGGGTTTATTGAGGCCCACAGCCTTATTTTACACATTCTTATTAGAATTTTTCCCCGCCTTTGGCAAACAGTAGAAACCAATTGAAGGCAACAAGAATGTGTAGTATTTCACAGAGCTGAGAAGTTGGGAGTGCAGGTATGGATGGATCCAGGTGCTCAAACAGTTTACCAGGAAGATGCTTTGCTTTGCATGTTGGTTCTGCTTCCAGCGTAGCTTCATTCTTAGTCAGGTTCTTTCCCAGAAGGAGGTAGAGAAAGCAACATGTACACTGGCATAGAAGCTCTGGGGAGTTGGGGGCCTGCATGGGTGGCAGGAGGAACAGGTGCACGATGAGCTGGGGAGACGGGGGTCAAGCAGGAGGAATCTGTGTGACCTGCCAAGAGGCTTGGATTTTATTCTTGGTCTTGGGAGACATGATGAAAAATTGACAGAGGGAAGTGACCTGAGCCAGGTTGCATGTTTCTTCCCCTCACATGCCGACCTGCCCCGTGTGTTGTGTTGTTTCCGTGCATGTCAGACACTGGGTTCTGCCCTTAGAGAGGGATGGTTACTTTTAGGCCCCTAAAATATTTTTCTTTTTCTTTTTCTCTCTCTTTTTTTTTTGAATTTCTGACATTGTTTGAATTTAATGATTCATATTACGAATTATTCATGAAAATGATCTTTTAAGCTTCTTATAATAGCTGAAATTATCCTTCATTAGATACTGACAGTTCCTGCGATGGGTGTAATTATAAAAAAATATTCTTAGGCTAGCTATATTCTGCAGTGTTAAAATTACGCAAATGAGCAAGGGATAAGAATAGAAGCTGAGTAGGATGGTCAGATTTTATGGGAGAAGGGGGGGTGGCAGCATTGCAGATTTTCTAAAAATGAATAAATATGTGCTGTACACATTAAGTACGTTTTTATTACAGTCTGCCTCGATGCTCACCCTCTTTTCATTGGCAAATTAATTTTAGCGCCCTGAATTGTTTGTAGCTCTTGCCCATACGTGAATTGTGTGATGAGGAAATTTTTTTTTCTCTCCTCCTTCACTCCACTCAGCACTTTCTGTGAGGCGCGCGTAGTAATCTCTGGTACTTGGGAAGAATGGCAAGCTTGGCGCTAATTCGGAGGAGGCTGAGTGGGGAGGGGAGAGATGGGAGGGCGGGGGCAGAAAGCCAGGGGTAGCTATGTGGGTGATCGAGCCTGAGAAATCAGGACCTGATCTCATTCCTGTCCACAGGCTGACCAGGTGGCACGTTCATGGCCAAGAGGGGCCAACCTGCTTCTTGGGTTTGACCTGGGTGACACTGGGGAAGCTTTGGGAAGAGAAGGACTGAGCATCCCATGTTGCACTTGCTGTAAAATCATGGCGCCCAGGAGCCCACGTGCCCTGGCCCTGTCTGCCTCTTCCTCATGTGGTCCCATGCTGCCCTGGGGGCGCTAAGGAGCCCCCGCGAGAGGGCTTGGTTACTGCAGGTTGCCATTGCTGACTGTACAGTCTCATTTCCACTCACCAGCAGTGTGGGAGTGAACTCTCCTTTCTCCTTATCTTTGAACTGGACCATTGTACATTAGGTAGAGAGAGTGATTTAAAAAATAAAATACTAAAGGCTAAAATTTAAGTAGTGCTAACTCTGTGGCGGGCATTGTTTTAAGAACTGTACACTCACAGATTTAATCTTCATTCACATCAGTCCCATATGCTATTATGATCTTCATCCTGCAAATGAGGAAGCACAGAGAGCTTCAGCCACTTGCCCCCAAGGTCACACAGCAAATTAGGAAAGAGAAATGACCCTGGTAAATTCACATTGATTGGTGGTGGGGTGAGGGGATGTACTGGGGAAAATACTTGATCTGCCCATGTGAGAGGTTCTCAAACAAGCTTGCTTGGAATTTTTTACACAAACGCATCCTTTAAGCTTCTCCTTTCTCTGTTTTCCCCTCTTTTGACTTCATCTTGTTTCCCATCTGGGCTCTGGGCACCTCCTTGCTGCCACCTTCCATGCCACATCTGATGTGTTCCGTGTGTCCTGCTCCGCGCACGGCATGTCATCGTAGCTAGGGTGCAGTTTGGTGTCCTCCTGGCCTGTGTCTGGGCAGCATCTCCTTGGGATTTTGTTTCCTTCCAAAATGTGCATAAATGTCATTATGCCTCCAAATTACATGAAGTAGATGTTTACTTTCTATTATATCTTAGAGACCAGAGGTTGGCAAGTATTTTCTGTAAAGACCCAAGTATTTTAGACTCTTTGGCCTCTGTCCCCTCCTCCCCCGTTCTCTCTCTTCTCCTCCCCACTTCCCTCCTCCACCCCGGACCCCTCCTGTATTAAAATGTAAAAACTGTACAAAAATAGACCACAGGCTGGATTTCACCTATGAGGAGTAGTTTGCAACCCCTGCTAGAGGCACTTGCTGGTGTTGTACTGCTTCTTTAAAACAGATGAGCTGTCCTTGTTCTTGTGGGTCTGATTTATGGTATAGATTGTTCTTCCCTCAGTTATTTTGTTTGCTTAATTCAGAGAAATATGGTGGACCCACTTCGTATTTTTATCTCAAACCACTCATGCCTGTTCTTGGTTTGCTCCAGCCATACCCGTCCTCTGGAAACTTCTCAAAGCTGCAGAGCTAGTGGGGTCAAGGATAATGGTTATTTGCTTCTTCGTACTTTCCCCCCACAGTGGAAATGCATTACTTGATCAGGAAAAAAGACCACTTGATAAAAGGTAACCACCAGCCTGTGTGTTGGTGTCAAAGGGACTTTTTTTGGGGGCAGCTTCTCCCTGGACTTGCAGCGTTGGCAGGAAGGAGGAGTGGGGCCAGCTGCTTCTTACCTGGCTGAAGCTTTATTTGCAGAGTGCTGTCTTCTCACAGGCCCTTTGCAGCCTTTTGGGATCACTAGTGTGGACCTTATTATCATTTTATAAGTAAAACAAAACTGAGGCTCAACACAGGGCTCTGCAACTAGCAAGTGGCAGAGCTGGAAACTCAGTTTAGGTCTTTGGATTCTAAATTTGGGACTCTGGCTGTTGCCTCCTTTTGACACTAGTAATCTGAAGTGCTTTTTCTTCAGCGTGAGTTGCAGTTAACAGTAGGTTTTCTGGAGTAAGACCATGTGGGGGTGAGCCCCAGCTCTGCCACTCACTCAGCAGCTGTGTGACATTGGGCAAGTTACTTACCCTCTCTGGACCTCAGCTTTCTTAAGTGTAAAATTGAGATTATAATAGTATTGCCCTTATGTGGTTATTATGACTATAAAGTGAAATTGATGAGATACTGCTTAAAAAACAAACACTTATTGCTATTTCTTTTTTCATTTTCTTTTTAATTGTGGTAAAATACAAATAACATGAAATTTACCATCTTAATTGTTTAAGTGTGTGGCTTAGTAGTGTTAAGGACTATGTAATGCTGAATATACTTACCACCATCCATCTCCAGAACTCTGTTCATCTTGCAAACCCTAAAACTCTATCCCAGTTGAACAAAACCTCCCCCTTCTCTTCTCTGCCAGCCGCTTGATACTTCTTTTTTAAAAAATCAGGTATTTTGGGAGGCTGAGATGGGAGAATTGCCTGAGTCCAGGAGTTTAAGGCCAGCCTGGGCAACACAGCAAAACCCCATCTCTACAAAAAAATTAACCAGGCATGGTGGCGCGTGCCTGTAGTTCCGGCTACTGGGGGAGGCTGAGGCGGGAGGATCACTTGAGCCCTGGAGTTTGAGGCTGCAGTGAGCTATGATGATGCCACTGCACTCTAGCCTGGGCAACAAAGCGAGACCCCATCCCTTAAAAAAAAAAAAGAGAAACAGAAAATACTTGTCTAATATCCATTATTCTAACTAACATTGACTTTGATCACAGATAAAGATGGCTGAAGTCTTAATATACCTACATTTAGGTGACATCTTTTGTACTTTGCTCTGGGTGTGTCATAAAATTTGCAAAAGCCACCTGGGTCAGCCCAGGTACAGGTTGCAAAGTAGAGGCAGCTTGGAAAGTTTAAGGTCCTTTCCTGAATTGTTTAAAGATTTGAGGAGCTGATGGAGGGATTTGACTAGATCTCAGCAAAGCCCAAGAAAGTCTTGTGGTTTCTGAACTCAGCAAGCCTTCCTCATGTGTTTAAAAAAAAAAAAGTGTTGACTTTTCAGCATCCGGTCTCATGTTTACTTGGCCACCCTCATTGTAGTTAACTTTACAATAATGCACTAGAGTTAATGAAGAGGCTCTCCTGCTTTTTAACTAACCCCAGGTAGACAGATGAAGCAATTGAGCTCTGTGCTTTACACTGGGAACTTAGCCAGCATCCAGCCCTCCTCCTCCGGCATTTGAGCAAGAAGTGAACTCATCCAACATACTAAGCCCCTCGCATACCAATGATTTCTCTGCTGCCCCACTCTTTCCCAGCAATTAATCCTAGTGATGATTAATCTTTTCACTCCTGCGTTATCTAAAGAATAGTCTTGTTCAACATTCTGGAGACTGGAATGGTGCTGTATGTGTTTAATGTTAATACGCAGCCTCTAGAAAGGTTCAGAATAAATTGAATTAATATTGTCTGGGACTTTGGGATGTTGTAACCAGCAGAGGCCCAGAAGTGAGGTAGATGCCGGCAGAAAGCATGAATCACCTCCCTGCAACAGGAGAGTGTTCTCATGGTTTTTTAATGGCCCCTGAAAATGAATGTGCACTATTAAGGTAAACTCTTTAAAAATTAAGGCTTTTGTAATTCTGTGAGTTTAAAAGAGAGAGAGAAAGACAATCTGTAGACTGTATGATTGATAGGAGGGCTAGCAGGGGCTGTGTGTAGCCGCAGTTTCTCTGTTTATTTTAGAGAGGGAGCTTGGGTTTCCCGGGAATCTGAATGTCCTGGGCTGAGCCTTCAGATTTGGACAGTGTTTATTTAACAAGGAGTCGGCCGGCCAGCTGATCCCATCGCAGGCGGCAGGGTCTGGCTGTGGTCCTTAATGAGACCGAACTTGAACCTGTCTTTGAGACGGAAATTCCGACTGTGCTGATGCTCAGGTTGATAGGGATTGTGGACCGGAACTGTGGTGGGTTCCAGGATGAGGATGCAAACTCCCCTTTGGGGCTGTCATATGAGCCAGCGTCGCTGTCATAATGCAGCGTGTCTGGGAGTCTGGCGGGTGGGGGATGCTGCTCTTCTGGGGACGTGCAGCAGCAGCTCCCTCCTCCTCCCCTTGCTGCATGTCCCCGTCGTCCTGCAGAGCTTCGCCTGCAGATCGTAACTGTGGTCGGCATCAGCCCTGTTAAGCGTATTTCTGTCCTTGGCATTTTCCTCACTTCCTTCCCTGGGCCCCTCGCCCCCACCCAAGGGGTCTTCAACTCAGTAAGGACAAGGTGCAGCTCCGTAGAAGATGGACAGTGACACTTGCCATGTCGCGCACATTTGGGGTGATGCTTTTTATGGTCAGCTACCTGGAACTTTCCAGAGTTATTTTTATAGCAGTTGAGGGCTGAAAGTCACAAAAAAATGACCAACTCAATTCAGTCACCATGTGTTGAGTGTCCTTTCTGTGTCAGACCTTGGGAACTGGTTGGTATTCATCTTATGCAGATTTCTGAGGGAGAAAAAGAACATGTTCTCTAGTTCCTTGCTGTTCAGGGTGAGGTCTGTGGCCCAGCAGGGTTGGCACCGTCACCTGGGGGCATGTTGGGAATGCAGAATGTCAGGCCCCACGCCAGACCAACTGTCCGAGTCTGCGGTGCACACGCCAGCGTGAGCGGCACTGGAATGCTCTGTGTCTGTCGATAGATGCAGGACAGATACCAACATGTGTTGCGAAGTTCTCTCGCCTGTGCCCGTGGCAGGCATCACTAATCAAGCAGGATA
This sequence comes from Varecia variegata, assembly GCA_028533085.1. Lineage (NCBI taxonomy): Eukaryota > Metazoa > Chordata > Mammalia > Primates > Lemuridae > Varecia > Varecia variegata. The sequence goes on along the minus strand of CM052448.1, from coordinate 7,438,425 downwards.
CTTTTTCCCACTGAGCCCTGTCTAAGCTTCTGAATCTTTCTCAGCACAGTGTCCCAGGGGACCACTTCCCAGTGGATCAGAGAGTAGGCACTTGAGATCAAGTTCAGTCGCTTTACCTCACCTGCAGCACAGACCATGATTCTCTTACCTGGACAGCAATGACATCCTGGTCTCTCTGCTTCCACTCTGGCCCCCCACTTCCCCATTCTCTGCAACACAAGGTTTTCTTTGAAAAATACAAATATGATCAAATACTTCCCTGCCTAAAACTGTTTAGTGACTTCTCATTGCAATTAAAATCAAATCCAAGTTCCCTACCATGACTTGCAGGACCCTGCCTGACTCAGCTGCTCTCCCCTTCCAGCCCTGCCTCGTGCCTCTCTGCCTCCCTTTGCCTGTGCAGCCTCGTTCCAGTTCCCGGAGCATGCCGTCCTCTGCCCGCTCCAGGGCTGGGACAGACCTAAGTCACTGTCTCCCTGAGTCTCCCCGTTGTCTGTGTGGGAGAGCCAGCACAGAGCAGTGACCTTCTGAGGCCGTGTGGCCTGTGAGAGGCAGAGGGACTTCATTTCAAAGCCCAAGATGCTGTGCAGGGTACCTACCCCCTGGGCCACACGAGGGAGCCTCCAGTGAATCCTCTGTTTCCTGCCCTCCCCTTGTCCAGACTGCTGCTCTCTCCCCACTCCCGGATGTCTGCAGGGCTGGCTGCTCCTCCTTCCTCCCAGCTGAAGGTGGAGTGACCACCTCCTCCGGGCGGCCTTCCCTGGCTTCCCTCCTAAAGCAGCCCCCACTTCCCACATCCCAGTTGTGTTCTTCGCAGCACTGGTCGTAAGTTGCAGTTAGTCTTGTTTATTTGCTGTTTGACTTATTTTCAGTTTCTCTCCTAGTTTGAGGCCAGGAGTTCAAGACCACCCTGGGCAACATAGTGAGACCTTGTCTCTAGAAAAAAAAATTTTTTTAAAAATTAGCTGGCACGGTGGCACATACCTGTAGTCTCAGGTATTTGGGAGACTGTCACTTGAGCCTGGGAGTTTGAGGATGCAATGAACTACGATTGTGCCACTGCACTCCAGCCTGGGCTGGGAAAATAAAAGATAGCTTTCATTTGTTTTCCAAATTTGCTTGCAGAGTGTCTTGAAAGATGGCTTCTTAAGCTGGTCTTTGGTCTCAGGAGCTGATTGTTAAACTTGAGAGATATCATTACTTTTGGCTTTCAGTTAGGCAAAGAGTCAAGCAATGATTTATTAGTTGCAAAAAATAGCTTTTGTTTTTCAAATAAACAATCATGTTCTCTTCATTAGTAACCCATCTGCTGGGCCCTTGGCAGTACGGAGGAAAGATGTCTTGGTATAATACATACAATAGCAGGATTGCAAAGTCCAAACTAACCCTGTTTCTTTAGAGAGAGCCTGTTTGTAGAAACTGGACCATTCTGCAAATGGGCTGATCATTCTTGCCCAAATACTGGAAAGGCCTGTTCAACGTCAGGGGAAATGCCAACAGACTTTGAGATAGATCAAGCAAAGCTGCAAGTGGACAGATCTCAGCCTTTGTTTGCTTTTTGAGACAAAGTCTCAATCTGTTGCCCTGGCTAGAATGCGGTGGTATCATCATAGCTCACTGCAAACCTCAAACTCCTGGGCTTAAGCGATCCTCCTGCCTCAGCCCCTCGAGTAGCTGGGACTACAGGCCTGTGCCACAGTGTTTGTTTTTTAACTAATGGACCGGTGGTAGGCCTTGAGTGCGCCTAAACACTTGTCTCTGAGTTCGGTGGGGGTTGGGGGAGGAAAACCAAATCCAAAGTGATTGTTACTACTACTCTACCACCTCGAATTGATGTCGGCTGCCAGTGACAGTTGTGGCTTTCAACAGTAAGTTCATTTTCCCTTGTAATGAGTCATTTAAAGGTTAAACTGGCTGATGAGGAAACTCAGGCACAGGTTGGTTAAATGGGGTACACAGGTCACTCAACAGGGTTCCAAAGCTTAGTTTCTTTCCACCACACCATGCCAGCTCACTAGAGAAAATCAGGGAGACAGAATTTCCTGCAAAGTATTTTTCCCCTATGTAGATACTGTTCAAAAAACATAGTTGAACCCCTGCTGTACATAAAATTTTGTGTCTTGCTTTTCCCTTACTTGTCTACCACAAAGCCGCTCCTATCATTCTGTAGTAGACTGCATACCTCTGATTTGTAACAACTATCTGATATTCCAACTAGGGGATAGACCAGAGCTTATTTAGTAAATTTCCTTTTGTTGGACTTTCTTTTTTTTTTTTTAACTGTTGTTTTATGGAACAATGCTGCAGAGGATGCCGTTTGTGTACAGAATTTCCCCATGTTTCTAGTTACTTTGGAGGATGTGATCTCATAGGCTGAGTTGCTGGGTGAGGTGCCAAGGGTTTGCTGAGTTCTGTTTCCGATGTCCACTCCATGTTGCTGCCCAGAAGGCTTGTGTCCATTGGAAAGTGTCACCAGCAAGCAGACCCTTGCCACCATTCTCACCAGCGTTGAGGGCTGGTTACGATTTTAAACTCAAGTAGGCAAACACCTAGCTGGTTGTATTGTATTTCCCGAGTTGCTACGGATAGGGAATAGTTCTCTCTGTATTGATGAGTCCGATTTCTTTTTGGTGAATTATCAAGCTCATTTCCTCGGCATGTATGTTTCAGGGTTTTTCCAGGAGGGCGTGGTCTCAGTGATGATGCTGGCTGTTTGTTTTAATGGGTTCATAAGTTCTGGTGTCAAGGAATAATCATAAATTGTTCTTCTCTTTTGGATGTATTCCCCAGTGTAGGTTTTTCATAATCGTTCTGGTTTAGGCACTTTGACAAGTCCATATTTTGAGGATGAAACTTTCAAGCCTTTGTTTGAAGATATTTTAAAGGGCTTATGGCCATCAAGGGGCAAGAAGCGTCTGTAGGCTGTGTTGAAATCCCTTTGCAGTTTTTCCTATGGTATAATTACTTTGGTAATGACGTGCTTTAAAAGCTTGAATCCTGGGCTTACGTTTCCTTGGGTAAACAAAAGAACAGCTTTGGTTTTTAATCTCCCAATAAGCTTCATAGTG
>CM052448.1:7420461-7435257 GCA_028533085.1 Varecia variegata | reverse complement strand
CACCCCCCGGCTCTGCACACAGGCCTGCCAACCCTGCCCCTCACCCCCCGGCTCTGCACACAGGCCTGCCAACCCTGCCCCTCACCCCCCGGCTCTGCACACAGGCCTGCCAACCCTGCTCCTGACCCCCCGGCTCTGCATACAAGCCTGCCAACCCTGCTCCTCACCCCCAGCTCTGCACACAGGAAAAGGGGGTGAAGAAGGGGGTGGATATCAGGCAGGCCACCTGAGCCTGCCCTGGTTGTGGAGGTAGCCGATATTCATTGAGTGATTACTGTGTGCCAGGAAGTATGCTAAGTATGTCACATGCATTAGGGATGGCATGTAGTGACCAATGGAGCCTACGCCGGCCTCACCGGTTAGCAATTGGTTGGCTGGTGGAGTGTGTAATCGGCCAGCACCATTTCCTGGCTTGTATGTAGCTCACTGGACTATAAACTCCCTGAGGGCAGGAGTATTTGCTTTTGTCTCCCAAAGCATCTCCCTCAGTACCCAAGAAATGTCCACCCAATGTTGGCTTATTAAACCAAGTGTATTTCTACTGAAAAATGTGCATAAAATGTATTTTATGATTCTAAAAATATGTAAGTTCATTAAAATTTTTAAAACCAGGAGTAGGACAAAGAAAGAAACAAATCACTTATAACCTCATCACCCAGAAACAGTCACTGCTAAGATTTTTGAAGTTCCTCTTTCCAGTCTATCTTCTTTGTGTTTAAACGTGCCTGTGTAAAACAAATTTGGATCATTCCGAGTGTATCATTTGGCATTCTCTCATTTCACTTGGTATTTTGTCACGAGCATTTTGGGGTCTTTAAGTATTTTTTTCTTTAACAGTCTTAGTGGCTGCATGCTGTCCCATGTTCCCCGTGGCTGGGCATCGGAGTGGTCTTCATCGCTGATGCTGCGGTGGTGGCTGGTGGCCGTCTTCATGTCCCTGTTCTAGCGTGGTGACTTCTGCAGGGCCGGCTCCTGTGCAGAGAATCACTGGGCCATTTAAGGCTCTTGACAAAGATTGTCAACATCTTCCCAGAAAAGAATGTGCACCTGTTTGGCTTCACCCTCACAGTATTGGGTGTTGTTATTTTAGCTTGTTGCTAATTCTCTTCCAAGTTTTGTTTTGTATTTCTATAGTGTTTGAAATTTTTCCAAGTGCATTGACCATTTGTTGTGTCATTTGTTGTGTCGTTGTGTCGTTTTTTCTGTTAGATATTTTTGATATGGTTGTGCTTCTTTTTTCAAAAAATGGCATTTCTTTGCCACTCTTGTGGCAAACATTGGTTTCCCTTTAAGTTTTCTGTGTAATGATTTTGACCTGTGGCAGTGTTTTTAATTTTTACCTCATCAAATCTGTTGACTTTTTGTGGTGATTTGTTCCTTTTGTAGTATGCATGAGTGTGGGAACAAGTCCCTACTTATTTTTCTTTTAAAAAATTAACTATTTTTAATTGCTCATTTTCTAGATGAGCATCGCAGTTAGATCTAATGGAAAATATTATTAACTAGGATTCCAATTGTAATTTCATAAACTGCCTAGGTTGCTTTTAAGAGGAATAATGAGTATTGAGTACAGTTTTCTTAGAATTCATTTGTGTAAACAAGGAAGGACAGTTGGTTTAATATTGAGGCAAAAAGCCCTGAAAATTACAAATACTGTTTTACGTTAAAAGGGGTTTTATTGATTTTTTTTTTTTTTTTTTTTTTTAACAAAAGTTTTGCCTTGATCAGGCGATGGCTTGAGAACGACTTGGGGCTGCCAGGACCTAGTCTGTCTGTCTCTGCCTGTCTGTGCTTATGTCTGTCTGTATCTCTTTGTCTCCTTGTCTGTCTTGATGTCCCTGTCGCTCTTTCTCTTTTCTCAATTATGTCCTTCTCCATGTTGGTTCCATCATCGGACAGTTCCGTCTCCCCTCTTGACTAGAGCAGTTCCAGAACTTGGATCCCTTCTAGTTCAAGTTCAGTGTGGAAGACGGGGAAGGGCTCCTGCCCCCATGCAGGGAAGCTGTCTATACACAAGTTCCTGGAGTTGCACTGACTCCAGCCTGCCCATCTGAGAACCAGCACCTGGCAGGGCTGGGGCTGTTGCATGGCTGTGATTGGCCAGGCCTGAGTCGCAGGTGATCCCTGAAGCTGGGCTGGAGTCCATCCTGGGGCAGAGTCAGTGGAGTGCTGAAAGTTGGGGGGAATTGGCTTTGCAAGCAAACATTGGATGCCCTTTCCCAGGAGTTGGGTGAATGGGATCTGGGTTCCTACTGTATGGCACATGTCAACAATGACTGCTTGTGAGCGGCGGAGCACAGCCTTAAACCCTGGTGTTGTGACTTCTTGGGAGGTGGAGGAAGCTACCAGTCCGCTGATTTCTTTTTTTTTTCTTAAGAAGGAGAATTATAGTCAATCCTGCTTTTGAATCCTCTGAGCATAGATGTTTGTAGTCTACTCGTCTTTTACATTGAAAGTGGCCATCTCTTTCTCTCTCAGCGGTCAGGGAAGAATTAGTAGGCTTACTTTCATGGAGAACAGCATCGATCTGGGCGTTCAGCCGTGTCTGATTGGGCTGGCTTTTGTTGTTGCCAGTGAATCCAAATCAAATGTGGCCCAGCAGAAAATGAAGACATTCTTCCCCGTTTGTTTGCCTCTCGACAGCGGATTTCACTTAGAGATGAAGCAGCACAGACACAAATGCGTAAGCGTTGCTGCGAAACAAGATGGGGGTAGTTGGTCAGTAAGAGATGACATTGGGACCTTTCTGACTCAGACTGTATGTAACAGGAGCAGCAATATGTGTTTCGAGCAAGGCAGTAAGCAAAGTACAAGTTAAAGCAATAGGTTCGGTGAGGACATGTTCCATTATCAAAAAGCACAGTCAGTCATGTTTATTCTTAACATTTGTGTTTTTCCAACACATTGTTCTATGGCTTTGGGTGGCATTTTACGTTCTGTAAGAGATCTTGCCAACCTTCACACAAGTGGCCCTGTGATTGAGTCATTGGTGAGCTTAACAGATTCCTGTTGTCTGTTCAGGAATGCTGATATCCCATTTGGGCCCAGACACCTGTGGGGCATTTAATCTGGGTGAATAGTTGTGTGGGTGAGTTTCAGGTCCACCCATTTAGAAGACTGCGAAGCCTTGACTGCAGGCCGGCTTCTGCCCTCGTGGGATCTTGGTGGGTTCATTCAGCATCCCGGGGCACCAGGGATGAGCTCCTCCGCTCAAACAGAAGAATTGCCTGTTGCACCTACCTCAGAAAATCCTGTGGATTGAATAGGATGATAATAGCTTAATAAGAACACCTTAGGCTGAGGGACTCATAAAGATGTGTGGTTGCTGGATAACTTTTAACTAGATCCTGGTTGTTATTCTTTTTTTTTTTTTTTTTTGAGACAGAGTCTCACTCTTTTGCCCTGGCTAGAGAGCCGTGGCGTCAGCCTAGCTCACAGCAACCTCCAACTCCTGGGCTCAAGCGATCCTTCTGCCTCAGCCTCCCGAGTAGCTGGGACTACAGGCATGCGCCACCATGCCCGGCTAATTTTTTCTATATATATTTTTAGTTGTCCATATAATTTCTCTCTATTTTTAGTAGAGACGGGGTTTCGCTCTTGCTCAGGCTGGTCTCGAACTCCTGAGCTCAAACGATCTGCCCGCCTCGGCCTCCCAGAGTGCTAGGATTACAGGCGTGAGCCACCGCGCCTGGCCTGGTTGTTATTCTTGATGCCTTGGGGTGTCAAAGTGAAGTCTAGAATTCTGAGAATGGAAGAAACAACTCTGTTTTATCCTTGATGTAATCATATAAATCACATGTGCACAGGGGAGGGGGTTTCTTGTGCTTCACAGAAGCAAAATCATCTTTTCAGTACTGATTTGGGCCCTAGTATGTAAATGGAAGATGGTATTCCACGGTCTGAGAAACAGTTGAACGTCTTTAAGGGTGGGTGGGCTAACAAGGAAGACCGCTAGTTAATGTGCAGGCACAGATGTGCGTTGCTGGTGGAGTCACGTTTCTCACCATTTGTTACTGTTACTTAATTTGAAATGACAGTTTTGTGTTCTCAAAAGAACAGTCACGTTTCTCCTTCCAGATCTGCCGTGGCAATTTATTAGTGGATCTAATGATAATGTTTGTTCCATGCAGCCTCAGGTAGGGTCCACCTAAGTGATGATAGCACCGCTTTAAAAATAAGTCTGAAAGGGCCTGTTTTCTTATAGTGAGAGAGAACATTGATGTTTTTTCCCCCTATAAGAATGACTTCTAAATGGTAAACTTGAATTGAAAAATGGGAAATTTCCTCTTTTTGTTGGATCCCTTAAGTAGTAGTTGAGAGCTTGGGCGCTGGAATTGGTGGGTTTTTTCCCCCCCAACATTTCTTTTTGTTTTAATTTCAGAGTATTCCGAGGGTACAAACGCTTTGGTTACATAAATCGCATTTGCACTGCCCGAGTCAAAGCTATTAAACCTGCCCATCCCCCAGACAGCTCGCACCGCACCCGTTAGGTGTGAGTTTACTCATCCCCTCCTCCCTCTTCTCCCTGCCCGACACCTGATGAATGTTACTTCTGAAGGTGTGCATAAGTCTTAATCGATTAGAACCAATTTAATGGTGTGTACATGTGGTGGTGGTTTTTCTATTTTTGTGATACTTCAGTTAGAAGAATGGACTCCATCTAGAATAATACAAGAGGACAAGAGGTGCTAGATCACCATTGTTTTTTATGGCTGAGGTCGTTCTTGAGGTGAAATCCTGGCGCTACTCCCTAGGCACTGTGTGACCTTGGCCGAGTTGTTTGGTTGACCTTGGCCGAGTTGATTGACTGACATCCCTCGGCCTCAGGATCACCGTCTGTCAAATGGTGTAATGGAAGCTCCCTCCCAGGTTGTAGGGATACTTATATGTATGTAACATCCTGTGACAGTTACATGTGAAGTGCTCAGTAAGTGTGACTAGTATTCTGATTGCTTTAATTCTTGTTATCTGCCTGAGTTTTGAATTACAGAGACAACTTCTTTAAGTTTTTCTTTCTAAGGTAGGAGATGCTGACTTTTTCTAGTTATATTTAAGGGAGAAAATTCTCTTAAACATTTTTTTAAAATATAGCACTTAAAGATATTTTATTCTCTCTTTTTTTTTTTTTTTTTTTACTTTTTGACCAAACAAAAACCTGTGGTTGTCATTTAGCTTGTATCACTGCCACTCTTCCTCATTTATGGAACTAGTCACAGGCTTTGGTCAATGACTCCTTAAACAGACATTTCCTTCCTGCAGGAGTGGCATCTGTTTCCTTGGCTGGAAACACACCTGTGTTGGCTGCTCTCAGGTCAGGCTTGCTTTGTGGTCGATGGTGGTCGTAGGGAGAGGGGAGTGGACTGGGGGACACGGAGTCTCCACTGCAGGAACCATGTTGGTTGAGAGGTATCGGGGGAGGGGGGGCTACATGTTTAGACCTATCAGCCATTTGACCTTGGGTTGGGACTTCCTTAAGACCCAGTGTCCTCATCTGTGCAGTAGGGATATGTACAATGGCTAACTTAGTCAGGTGTTTGTACAGCGTAGATAAATCAAGAAGAGGTAACGCAGTGCCTGGTGTATAGTAAGTCCTCTGTACATGTTAGCTGTTGCGTTTTTGTTATTGTGATTACTTTCCTTGCAAAGCACTAGTGATGACCAAGAGGGTGTGTACCTAAGTCTACCTTATCATCCCTTCCCTTGGTGTCTGTAATTTGCGCTGATACATATTAATATGGAAATAGGGCAGTTGCCTTGTTTCAGAGATGGGCATATCTCTTGATGTCTAGAAGTTTAGCTTATGACTTTGGAAGGTCTGAGGGAGCAAGAGGATGCAGGTGGGAGGCAGCACCCCAGTGCAGACAGCTAACAATGACCTTTTCCTTTTGGATGGGTCACAGCTGGGACCAGTCTTTGGACTAAGAACAGTGCTAAGCATGGTCATTAATGGTTAAGTCCCGGGTCAAAGTTCTGCCTTTACGGATGACCAGCACAGAAGGCCAATCTGTGGTATTCTGAGAAAAATGGCCCCAGGCCCGCAGCAGTCACTGTCAAAAGCAATAGCTTCAAAGGCTCAGGGTTGGGAGGTTGGGTCTGGGTCTGGGATGGCTTCTTTGAGGAAGAGATGTTGGAACTCAGCTTTGAAGGAGAAGGTGGTGGTCACCTTCCCTCACCAGCCTTGTGTCGTGCCTTGTATGTGGAGAAGGCCTGAGCCTGGGGTTGGGGGCACAGGGCATTGTAGGGGCTGAAAAGAGGCCCGTGTTGCTAGAGCTCAGGGAGTGGGGGGAATAGGGTGGGCCCAGAGCACGCAGAGTCTTGTATGTCCCTAGAAAGGGTTTGATCTCTATTCTAAGAAAAATAGAAAAACTTTGAAGAATCATCAACAGGAAGCTGGCAGGATCAGACATGCATTTTAAATGGATCACCTTCCCTGCACCGTGGAGAGAGAATTCAGGAAGGCATAGGCTGGTATGGGGTGACCAGTTGGCTGCTACGGCAGCCATCCAGGCCAGGATTGGGGGGTGGCACTTGGGGTGGAGACAGTGGGAATTTGAGGAAGTTCAAAGGATTTGCGAGAGGTGTGGGAGATACAATGGACAAGACCAGGAACCTCTGTCTTGCATTTTCAGACAAAACTCTTATCAGAGTATATTCTTGCTCTAGTCTTTCTGCCTTTATTTTTCTATGGCCCACACAGCCCACTTCTTTCTGCTTTTCCCTGAAAATGACTCTTTGGGTGAAAATAAGTACCTTCCGATTTAGAAGCAGCTCCTCTTCCAGAAGAAGCGAATAAACGAGAGACTCAAATGAGCAGTGGAGCCGGTGGCCTGTGATTGACACAGGCGTGGCGATTCTTCCCAGAGAGCCGCCAGGTCTGTGTTCAGTTTGCAAAGCGCTCAGCAGGGCCGCGATTTGTGGCGAAGCTACCCGGCGGAGCGTTACAATACTGTTCAGCTCATTTCAGCCTCAATTAAAGTTTCAAAAGCCCCACTGCCCGGCAGCCTCCAGGCCGGGTTTGTTTTTCTTGAGATTGGTTCCTTGCCGGGCACACTCGAGGGTGCGACTGGAGTCTGTCTTGCAGAGGAAAACCAGCAGTGATGGCAGCCACGTGTGCTTCCTAGTCTGGCTCTGAGGTGGTGCCAGAGTGACGGCAAGCTTAATTTTTATCCCAGAGAAAGGCAGATAGTCCCTTGCGTGTTGTTTACCAGCACGGGATTACCGTGGGAACACGGGCAAGGCTGACACCTTCCCCTGCGCCGCAGCCCACCTGGCCCCCAAGTCCACGTCAGTAGATGCGTGGATCGTGGCAGCAGCCTCCTCACTGGGCTCCCTGCTTCCGCTCTCCTGTGGTCTTTGCTGCAGCCCGGCGATCCTCTTTGATACTAGAAGCCAGGTCATGTCACTGTCTGGCCCTCTAGTGTCTGAGGCTTCCTTTCCTGCCTGGGACGCAGTCCTGCCCGAGCATGGCCCTCACAGCCCCACACCATCTGGCCCTGGCCTTCTCTTCCTCCCCAGACTCCTCTACTCGTTCCTTGTCATGCTGTGGTCTCAGGCCCTTGTTCTTGCTGTCACGTTTGCCTGGAGTTCTTCCGGCCCATCTTTGCATGGCTTTCTTCCTCTCTCCCTGCGGATCTGTGCTTAAATGTCACTTTATCAAGAGGTCCTATCCAGAATAGCACCCCTGACACTGCTTTATTTTTCTATGTAGCTCTATCAACTACTTGATAGAAATTCAGTAAGTACCTGGGAAGTGCCATGCTGGGCCTACATGATTCTGTCTCTGAAAGTAAGGAAATGTTTCTCTTAACTACTTTTGCCTAAGAAGTCACCCTAAAAACCAGTGGCTTAAAAGCACCACCATGTTGTTGACTCGTAACTCCGTGAGTCGGGGATCAGGCAGGTGCGGCAGGGCTGGCTCGTTTCTGCTCCATGAAGTCTGAGGTCTCAGCTCAGGGCTCAGTGACGGGGGGCTGCCTGGGCCAGCTCAGCAGAGGCCACTGTGTCTGGGTCCTTGGCTCTGGCTTTTGGCCGAGTTCCTCATTTCTCCTTTGCGTGGCATCTCCACGAGGCTGGCTTGGGCTTATTCATCCCACGTGGACTCAGAGTTCTAAGAGGGAGCGTTCCCGAAGGACAAGCCCACGTGCAAGGCTCACCCGGCCTCTGCTTCTCTCACAGCTGCTAACGCCCCACTGGCCAGAGCAAGTCCCATGGCCAGGTCCAGAGTCAGTGTCGGAGGGGACTTCGCAGGGTGTGGACACCAGGAGGTGGGTTTTATTCTGGCCACTAGTATAAGAGCCTCCCAGTGGCAGTACAATATATAGTTGGAAGAACAGATTTTAGAACCAGCCTGCTGAGTCTGAATCTTTACTTAACCACTCTTTGTTTATAATACATGATCATAGATAGCTGCTTACCTTTCTGTGCTTCTGATTTTCTCATCTGTAAAAGGGGCAGAGGCCATTTCATAGGGATGTTACTGAGAATTATTAGGTAGAGAATGTATGTTAAAGTTCTTAGAGTACTTCTTGGTGCATAGGGCACGCTATACAAGCTGTTGGGTGCCCAGAACCCATCTGTGTGATGAGCTATTCAGTTTACGTATCAGTTTACGTATTCATTCTTGAACTCTTTCACTCCATTCATTTTCTTATTTATCAAATATTGATTAACACCTGCTGGCTCCCAGACCCAGTTCTGGGTTCTGAGATACAGGAGAATCCCCTCCAGGAGCTTGCAGGAGGTGGGGAGGGCCAGCCGGCAGGTCGAGAAGCAATCTCAGTGGAGCCTGGGCTGTCCTGGGCTGGGGAGCTCCGTTGCCAGGGAGCCCAGAGCCCAAGAGCCCCTCACCTGCTCCTGCAGGATCAGGCAGGGAAGGCTTCCTACAGGAAACAACATAAAACGAGCCTTGAAGGGTGAGATGGACTTAGGTGGGCACAGGGTTCCAGGCAGGTGGAAGAACATGTGCCATGGCCCAGAGACGGGAATGTGGTGGCTGAAGGAATCATGCATGGAAGATGGGGAAGGTGGGAAGGTCCTCGCCCAGCCCCCCTGGGGAGATGAACTTGTGGCTTGTTATTTATTCCATAGAGATGGGGCGTCAGAGGAGGAGATGCTGGTCTGAGCCCCAGGGGAGAAGCCACAGGTGGGAACCGGACAGATGGCCAGTGTGGCCTCAAGCTGGAAGGGCCTGGCAGGGAGAGGAGCGTTTGGAGAAGGAATGAAGGAGGACGTGAGACGGCCGAGAGCTAGCTGGGAGCACAGATATGGATCAGGTGGTGGGGGGCTCATTCTACAGTGCTCATTGTGCCTGTGGGGTAGGCCTTTTACACGCTGCTCATCTGCTCCACTTGGCACAGGCTCGGAGGAACCATGCAGGGCTTGACACATCCTCAGGTTGGGTTTTGGGAGCAGGTTGTTACTTGTTTCCATTCTTTAAGCGTTCACTTTGAGCCAGAGATGCAGAGCAGACAGAAGTGTGCACAGACGGTTGGGCACTGGGCTGTAACTCTAGTGCCCCCTGGAACTCTTGAGTCCCAGCCCCTTGTCACCACCAGCTGGCTTCTTGACCTCTCTGCAATTTAGTTTTCCTCTATCCAAAGTGGGGAGCATACCTACTTCAAAGGATTGGTAAGAGAATTCAATGAGGGGATGTTGGTATCTTAGTTCATGGGAAGTACTTGTTGAACAATGATTGTAATATAACAGTCCACCCATTGTTTAGGATTATTAGTGCTCTCTGCGAGCGTGAGCTCATTGCCCGGTTCCACGGTACCCTTTGTCACTCCTGTCCGCTCAGGGTGACCTCCCGTCCCTGCCTTAGCATTGCCTTCACCTGGTGCCGGCAGCCCGTGGAGGCTCGGTTTCCCGGGCTCACACCCCTCAGAGGCGGCAGCCACTCGCTGGGGGGGCTCTGGGCGCCCAGCCATGGGGAGCCTTCGGTGGGCCGCCAGCTGCCTCTGCGAGTGGCACGGTGCCCACGGCAGGGGAGCAGCTGGCTCTTGCAGCTGTCTGATTGCTCATCAGACTCACTTCAGCACCAGCTTCGCACATTCCACTCCTCCTTCCCGAGCCATCTTTCTCATGATCTGGTGTCAGAGTCGGGGAGGGCTCCTGTGCTGGGTTTGAGGAATTTCCAGACCCAGATGGAGAAGCTGTTGGTATTTGGGTCTTTGGGTCAGTTTTGTGGGCTTGGAAATTCCAGAGGAATGTTGACGGGTTCATTCCGCAGCTGTTGCCTACACACGCCCTCCCCACACCCCCGTGGGCCAGGTACATGCTTGAGATGAGAGGTACAGAGGTGGCAAGACAGGGTCACTTGGGTCATTACCCACTGGCAACTGGGCATTCACTTTGATGTAAGTCATTCGTTCCTTCACATCCCATTTTAATAAATCCTGCATTTATTGAGCGCCTGTCACAGGCCAGATAGTGTTCTGGGCATTTGAGCTGACAGCGAACAAAACAGATAAAGATTCCTGCCCTGTGGAGTCACATTCTGGTTAGGGGGAGACAGGTGATAGCACACAGGATGAGCAGATGATGTGTAGCCTGTGGGGAGGTGACAATTGCTGTGGAACAGAAGTGGGGACGGGGAGTGGGGAGGGTGTAAGCTGAAGGAGCTCAGGGTGAGCATCACTGAGAAGGTGCTGCTTGAGCGCAGATGGAGCGGGGGTGGGGAGGCTGGCCACGGGGACGCAGGCGGGAGAGGGGACACGGCCTGGGGTGGGTGTGTGTCTGGTATGTCCGAGGAACACCAAGGAGGCAGCAAGGAGGGGAAGAGGAGGAGGAAGAGTCACAGGGGTTCCCGGCAGGTCAGATGCTGCAGGGCCTCGTGAGCCGCTGTGGGGAGGTTGGTGTTTCCTGGGAGTGAGAGGGAGCCGCTGGAGGACTCGGAGCAGAGGAGGGACATGATCTGACGTTGGGTTTCGGAGGTTTGCTTTGGCTGCTGTGTGGAGACTGGAGGGTGGGGGGCAGGGGTGGAAGCAGAGAGAGGAGTAGGAAGGCAGGTACAGGGACCCAGGCAAGAGGTGGCAGGGGCTGGGATGGGCCGTGAGTGGTGAGAAGTGGCCTGGCCCTAGCTTTATGTGGACGCTGGAGCTAAAGGATCTTCAGCAACACAAGGAGTGAGCGAGAACAGTAAGAGATGACTCCAGGGTATTTGTAACTAGGAGAGAGTGGCCCTTAACCAGGATGGGGATGGCTCTGGGGGGGACAAGCAGGGGATCTGGTATGGACGTGCTGAGCGTTAGAGTTTAGAAAGGCCTGGGCCCAAACTGACGGCTGTAGTAAGGGTATTGAAGGCCCCAAGACTGGGTAACATTTCCAAGAGAGTGAGATCATGTGATGTTTTTCTTTATGTGCCTAGTTTATTTCACTTAACATAATGTCCTCCGGGTTCATTCATGTTGTAGGAAATGACAGGATTTCCTTCTTTTTCAAGGATGAATAATATTTCATTATGTATATACAGCACATTTTCTTTATCCATTTGTCCATCGAAGCACTGATTCCATATCTTGGCTGTTGTGAATAGTGCTACAGTAAACATGGAAGAGTATAGATATCTCTTCGACATACTGATTTCTTTTCCTTTGGATTTATACCTAGTAGTGGAAATCCCAGATCATAGGGTAGTTCTATTTTTAATTTTTTGAGGAACTTCCATACTGTTTTCCATAATGGCTATACTAATTTATATTACCACCAACAGTGTCCAAGGGTTCCCTTCCTTCCACATCCTCTAGCCATCCTAACAGGTGGGAGGTGGTATCTCATTGTGTTTTTAATTTGCATTTTCCTGATAGTAATGTTGAACATTTTTCCACATACCTGTTGGTCATTTCTATTTCTTCTTTGGAGGAATGTCTATTCAAACCTTTTGCCTATTTTTAAATTAGGTTATTAGTTTTCTTGCTATTGAGTTGTTTGAGTTCCTTTTATATTTTGGATATTACCCCCTTATCAGATATATGGTTTACAAATATTTTCTTCCATCTGATAAGTTGTCTCTTCACTCTGATTATTTCCTGAGAATTTTTATTTAAATAGGGGATGACTGACATTCATTCAACAGTGGTTTATGGAGCACCTGCCATGTGCCAGGTACTGTGCTACTACCTGACTTAAAGTGGGGACCAAGTTCCTGAGTACGTGGGACTTATGTCCTGGGAATGATGGTGGAAGAGGCAGGAGTGGCCCCTGACCTCTCTGCTTGGGTTCCACATGCCCATGGCCACCTGCCTCCTTGCCTCCTCCCCTTGGATTTATGGTGGCTCAAACAGAACACTTGCTTTTCCCACCAGACCTTCAATTCCTCCCAGTCTTCCCTGTTGCATTAGTTTCCTCTTGCTGCAGCAGCAAATGGCCAGAAACTTAGTGCCCTAAGGCAATACCAATTTACTGTCTGATAGGTCTGGAGGCCAGAAGTCTGCCATGGGTGTCACTGTGCTGAAATCGAGGTGTTGGGAAGATTGCATTCCTTTCTGGAGGCTCTGGGGGGAATCCCTTTCCTTGCTTATTCAAGTGTTGGCAGGAATGTGGTTCCAAGTAGTTGTAGGATAAGGTTCCTGCTTCTTGGCTGGCTCTCAGCTGGGGGCCGCCCTTAGCTCTACATCCCAGAACCAGCAGTGGCATGTGCCATCCTTTCCATGCTTGGAATCTGATTTCTTCTTCTCCTGTATTTCTTTTGCCTTTGCTGCCTCTCCTCTCTTCTGCTTCCAGCCAGAGAAAGTTCTCTGCTTCTAAGAGCTTATGTGGTTAGGTTGGGCTCATGCAGGTAATCTAGGACACTCTCCCTGCCTCCAGGTCTGTAACCGTAATTGTACCTGCATAGTCTGTTCTGGTACGTGCGGTCACCTGTTCATGCTTCTTTGTGGCATGGCCCTCTTTGGGAGCCATTCTGCTGTCTTAGTAAATGCCATCACCTGGTTGCTCACACCAGAAATCTGAGAGTCATCCTTAGTTTCTCTGTATACTTTATCTGTCATTTATAATCCATAGCAAGTCCTGTCAGCTCCAAAATACATCCCAGAGATGACTGGCCAATTCTGACTGTCTTCACTGCCACCAGCCTGGGTCAGGCCCCGCCGTCCCTGGCCTGGGATGCTGCGGTGGCTCCTGGCTGGGCTCCTCCCCTCCAGCCTGGCTCCTTGGCACTCCATGCTTCGCACGGCAGCCGGAGCAACTTGAAGATACCCAGACCAGCAGATCACATGCTGTGTTCCCCCGCCTAACAGCCCCTGCTGGCATCACCTCCACGTGCCTCACTGCTCTCCCGTTACCACTCATCCCTGGGTCACCTTGCTTCCGCCTTCTTCCTGTTCCTTCAAGAAGCCCCTCGGTCCCACGTCATTGCACTTGCCATTCCCTTTGCCAGTGATAGTCCCATGACCCAGCTTCGTGTCAGTCAGTTGTTGGTGTACTTGAGGCCTCCCCTGGGCTGAAGGAGCCCTCCCAAGGCGCTTTCTCCCAAGGGTTTATATTTCATGCAGAAATTGTTACCACCAGAAATCCTCCTCCTCATTTATTTGCTCGTTTGCCACAAACCACATGCGAGTGCCCGGAAGGCAGCTGCCGGCAGGTCCTGCCCCCGTGGGATCCAGAGTGCCCTCACCCACTTCCATACTGGAGGGGCCAGTGAGGTGGCGGCGTCCGAATTCTAGAGCCTTTCTGGAGAATGTCTGCACTCTAACAGGAGGAAATACTTTCCATCTGCCCACGTCGCGCGGGACCCCTAAAGGTTTAGGAGGTAGTTCCCAAGTCAGTTTCTCAGTTAAAGGTAGCCAGCGTGGATAGAGTTGTTGTGCTTTATCTAATACATAATCAGACAGCCTAGAGGACTTGAGCCTCCCTTGGGAAATTTCCTTGAGTCTCAGGAGGAGGAGGACTTGTGCCTGTGTCATTGCCTCGCACTGTGATCGTCTAGTACCGAGAGGGATCCCTGGCTGACAGGAGACGGAGAGAGAAGTTGACTCAGCCCTCGGGCTTGGAATGTCACAAAACTCTCCCCAGATTCCTCCCCGCCTCTGTCCTCTGCTTCCTCCTGATCTTCCTTGCTTCAGGTCCCTAGATATAATTAAGATTTTCTGGGAAGTTGTCAAGGCTGCACAACATCTCTGTGGGCTTTCGAAATAGCCTCTGGTTTGTCATTTATTATTATGTTGTTCCAAATATGTCAAGGTCTCTTTCTCACCTGGGGAAAAAAATGCGCTCAGCTTCCAGGTGTACATGGGAATTGTTCAAGGTACAGTGTCGCCCTGCCCCATCTGTGCGAGGAGCAGTTGGCTCTGCAGGCTTGGCGTGGTCGCTGGCTAAGGGGGCGTCATCTCTCTCTGCCCTTTCCAGCGTGAACAAGCCCTGACTGTGCTGGATGCGGGGGAGGGGTAGTAAGATGTTTCTCTGCCACCTCCACCCCCCACCTGGCTCCTGGCAGCTTTGGTGAGAGCTGGGACTCGGGGTACTGTGTCCTGTGCCTTGTGCCTCGAAGGCTCTCAGAGCACTGACACGAGGATTGAAGCCAGCCCAGGGGGGTCGTGTGTGACTCGCACAGGAGAGCCCCTTGGATGTGATGGTTCTCCCGGTTCCTAGTTTCTCTGCTTTTTGGACATTTTCTCTTCAATTAATGCACTGGTCCTCAAACTGTAATGGGCATGGAAATCACCCAGAATATTTACTAAATTGCAGATCCCTGGCCTTTTCTGCAGATCCACTGAATTAATTCCTGGTAATGGGGGCCCAGGAATCTGCATTTTAACAGTTTTCCCCTCCTGTCCCTCTCCATGTAATTTAGAGCCACAC
>CM052448.1:7398844-7419961 GCA_028533085.1 Varecia variegata | reverse complement strand
GTCTCTCAAGCAATATCTACAGGATGATTGAAGGTACTATATTAGTTATCTGTTGCTGTGTAACAAATCACCCCAAAGTTTAGCAGCTTAAACAGCAAACATTCACTATCTCATAGTTTGTGTGGGACAGACAGGGTGTGGCACAGCCATGTGCCTGGCTCCAGGTCTCTCATAAGCTTGATCAGGGTGTCAGCTGAGGCTGCAGTTGTCGTCCCAAGGCTCACCTGGGGGAGGGTCCCCTGCCACTGATGGGCTGTTGGCTGGATCCATCAGTTCTCTCCATAAGGTAGCACATAAGAGTGGGTGAGAGGCCACCCCAGACACAAGCCACAGCCCTTTTATAACTTACTCTGAGACGACATCCCATCACTTCTGCCATATTCTGTTCATTAGAGGTGAGTCAGTAAGTCCAGCCCGTACTCAAGGGGTTGGGATTATATAAGAATGTGGATACCAGGAGAGCAGGGGTCATTGGGGACCATCTTTAAACTTACCTGCTGAAAATTCTGTATAGTTAGAATTTTTTTTTATTATTTCATACATAGAATTGAAGTTTTTGACATGCTTATTAAAGCTGCAGGAGCTGACCGAGGCCAGCAAGAGGTCAAATAGTTCCAAGAGAAGGTTAACTGGCTAGTTTCTAAAAGAATTTCTTTAAATTCATGGCTGTCCAGGGTCTTTGCCCGGCCATAAAGGTCAGAAGCTTATTTATGAATCTTCCTCCTCTAGTGTTCAAGATTGCTGATTCCTCTTAAATATAGTCACTGAGGGCTTGGTGCCTGGGGCCAGAAGGCCAGCGGCTTGATTGCTAATGTGATGTGCAGACTTGAAGCAGGTGGGGTGGCTCCAGATCAGCTGACGTCCTTGTGGAAGAAAGTAGGCTGGGCCACGCGGAGACCAGGGGCTGTTAATTCCACATCTTGGCTGTATATTACAATGCACCAGGCTTTGCTCACCAGTGGCATCCACTTCCCGATGGGGACCGCTGCCAAGGCACTTCTGCCCTGGCTGCCCCGCTGATCAACGCTGCTGCCATCTCACCGAACTTTTCTAAGTCCTGTTTCTTTCTTTCTCCCCCTCACTTTCTTTCTTTCTTTCTTTCTTTCTTTTCTTTTTTTTTTTTTTTGAGATAGAGTCTCACTCTGTTGCCCCAGCTAGAATGCAGTGGCCAGATCATAGCTCACAGCAACCTCAAAAACTCCTGGGCTCAAGCGATCCTCCCACCTCAGCCTCCCAAGTAGCTGGGACTACAGGCATGTGCCGCCACACCTGGCTAAGTTTTCTATTTTTAGTAGAGATGGGGTCTCGCTCTTGCTCAGGCTGGTCTCGAACTCCTAACTTTAAGCGATCCTCCCGCCTCGGCCTCCCAGAGTGCTGGGATTACTACAGGCATGAGCCACCGTGCCCGGCCTCTAAGTCCTGTTTCTAAGCAAAGTCTCCTGTCAAATACTGATAACATGGTTTACAAAAATGTTGTTTGTGTTTTTAAACTGAAATTTTACAGGCACTAGATTACAAAGTCATCAGTTCTCTTAGCCTTGTTATAAAAGACACCACGAGACCTCTGGCTCCCCCACGTCCCGCTTCTCAGGAGCAGCTGTTTGAAACTTTTTAAACTGAAGATTTTGGGTAGTTGCCTCAGTATCTCTGAAGAACAAGTCTGTTGCCACTTTTTCATCTTCCAGTTGTAGCAATTATTGATTTCTCATTGTTTTCATCCACGGCGGTATCTGGGGCTTTTGTCTCCCAGAGCACACAGCAAACCATCTGCATAGTTGATGCTCGTGTTGAGATTTGAGGCGAATCCACATTCTTCAAATGCGCCGCAGGATCTTTGTCTCACCCAGTGGTGTAGGAGTTCTTGCTCTCGTTTTCTACTTTTGCTGGAACTGTCTGGTTTATTGCCTATCTTTTGTTATTTGCTCTTCTCCACACAGTGTACATATGTGGACGTGTATCTGATAGTAGAAACAATACCCAGGGGTGTCTCCTGTGCTCGTTTTGCTTTGACCTGGGAGCCAGTCTCTTCTTGACATGTCTTTGCGTTGACGTTACATGGTGGTTTTAGAGTTTTTCCGGAGGCTGCCTTGCTGTCATCATAAGCGTGGTTTACAAATGCCAGTTCTTGGTTCTACCTGTAATCTGACCCCCATTACTACTGCACATCTGGCTGTGGAAAGGTGCTACCTCACTGGATAGCTTTTTTGTTGGAGAAAAATTTGGCAAATATAAAAGATGCAAGTGTAGGTTCTTATGTCTTGCCAAAGCACTGTCTGTTGTCCCCTGAATGGAAAGTAGTGACAAGATTATTCCCTGGACCCCTGTGCATCTATCTCATGACAGTTGTTGCATTTTAAAAAAAACAGCTTATCACTCATTTCATTGTACTTATGTGAAAATGTTGCGGTGTTGAAGTAATTGGTAATTATGTGGGTTTGTTTGTCTCCTGAAGAGCTTTTCTTTTGGAGAAGTCACTTGGGAAAGAAGACATTTTTTTACTGGGAAAATCATTTTTGATTACTATTAAAATATTTATGGAGTGTCTTTCTTTTTCTAAAGCAGTGCCAAATCTTTGGACTGTTGATGGAGAAGTTACAGTAACTGAACAGAAGCCAGGAGAAGTTGCCGAGGAGCTAGCCAGCTGCTACGAAAGGAAGCTCATCGAGGTAAGGCTGGCAAGACCGTGTGTCCTTGTTCCTGAAGTGGCTGCTTTGGGGACTTGGCGGGAAAAAGGCCCAGCCTGTCCAAAAGAGATGTTAGCAAAACAACCGAACACCCCCCACAAAACAAAACGAGATAAAACCAGTGTACGTCATAAAGAAAGGAGCTTGTCCTTTGAAATATATCCCTTAATTAGAAACCTCTGGTACTGTGGTAAGGAAACAACAGAGAAAACATAATTATGTAACATTAAAAATAAGAAAACAAATGTTAACCTCAGATTTCGAGAATAAAACCAGGAGAGACTATCATATACAACTTTGTTCAATGTGTACATGCGGATGAGGTAGATTGTTTTCTAGGATAACGTTTGTTATAGAACTAATGAAGATGAGCCCGACTGCCAGAGGGGACCAAAACAAAAAACACCAACAAAAAACCCCACCACTGTGGAAGACAGTTGTAAACGTAATCAAAGAACTGCTTCCTTAGAAGGTAGGACGTCTAGATGGTTTTATGGTGATTTCCAGGAAACCCTCAAGGTACTCACAGCAAGCCCTTTGCTGTTTACATTTCTTTAAAGCACGTGTGTGTGTGTGTGTGTGTGTGAATGTATGTATGTATACATATGTATACATCTGTATCTTGGTTCAGTGTGCATTACCCTGATCCAAAAGAATTTGACAAAGATAGCATAAAAAACCAAAACTAGTCTAGTCTCATTTGTATGTAAATGTATAAAAATTCTAGAAAGATACTATCTAATCAAATTCAGTCACATATTAAGGGAACAATGCACATAAAAAGTGGGTTTATTTAGTATTACAAGGTTTAATGTTAGGAAAATTCATCCCTGTAAGTCAGCTCATTAGTAGGTTAAAGGAGAAAAACCAGATATTTATCTTCAGTCATTTTATTGTGTTCATTATTGAAATCAGATAAAAATAATCTTGATATAAATGAGGAATAAAGGTACTTCCTTGATAGGATAAGGAGTTTATTCAGAAACCTTAATATCACCGTATTCAGTGGTGAAGCTGAGAGGCTAAGTTTTTGATCAGGTGTGTGTGTATGTTGTGACGGTCCCTTGGTGGGTAGTATTGTCAGTCATGTCTGTATGTACACACATACACGTGTAAGTATACAAGTACACTTCCAGTACTTTCTAAATCTGCCACAGCGAGTTTTATTTTTGTAATTAGAAAAACACCCACTCATTATGGAGACATGCTCGAGCTGGGGGGTGGGTTTCAGAGGCCCAGGGCCTTGGACGAGGACCCTCTCACCTTATTCCTGGTTCAGGCTGCCATTCTTATGGTCTGTTTTGTCTGGTTCCTAAGTTCACTGTAAATAAGGGAGGTGTCTTTAGAAGCAACTTGCATTCTAACTCAAGTGAGCTCAAGGGAAAGCAAGCTGGGGTCCCAACAGGCTGGTGGGGAAGAGCCAAAAACCAGGCTGGGAAGGCCTGGGGCGACTGTCCCTTCCTGCACGGCCTCCACCCACCACTGTGTCCTTCCCTGGAGACTCACTCGTGGGCTCATGGACTCAGAGTTGGCTGGTGGCAGTGCCAGGGCGCTGGGCCATCAGTCTGAGCCCGGAAGGCCCACGTGGGGAGGGCAGCAGTGCCCCAGTCTCAGCGCTGTGATAATTTCTGTGTTTGTTTCCCTGAGGGAACCCTGAGTCCCTGGAAGGCAGGGCTGTGTCTTGTCCTTCTCTGTATGCTCAGCGGCCATTTCTTGGCGAATGGTAAGTGGTGTAAATACCCCCTGATGAAGGTATTTTTAAGGTTCTCCTAGGACAGGGATGTCTGGGTTTATTGAATGAATGAAGGCCCGATGAGCCAGGAGGGGCGAAGGGTTATCAGAGCAAAAGTGGGTCGAAGGGTCCGGTCCTCTGGGGCGACCAGGGTGCAGCCGGAAGGGCTCTGTCAGCCCAGTGCAGGGTGGTGAAAGTGCCGCTTCCCGGAGTTCATTCAGCAGGCTGGGCCTGGGGCAGCGCGCTCAGCGTGGATCCCTCCAGCCGCGGGGCCGCCGGCAGGGCTGGAGAAGACGGCCGCTGGCTGCCGGGCCGCTGAGCTGAGCGCCGCCGGTTCATTCGTGGGCCAGGTGGTCGGATGGTGCATATTGGTGTTTAGTTGGACACTTACTTGCTGCACAGGAACAGCAAGAACAAAGGCCCTGTGCAGGGAAAGAGTGAGCAGGAGCAGAAAGGAGACCCCCACGGGTCTGGGACAGAGTGGACGAGGGGAGAGAGGTGGCATGGTGGCTGCAGAGGAAGGTGGATCAGACAGTGGCACCTGGAAGGCCATGTCACCACTGTGGACATCTCATCATTACCTCATCACTGCTGTGTGTCGACTTCAGCTGTGATGTGTGGAGAAGGTCAGGTGTGTGGGGCGTGACTGTCCCTCCGTTGCCTGGTTGGCCTTGTCGCCGTGAGCGTTAGTGCCGACCTGCCAGATGACGGGGCTGGAGGTTCAGGTGTGGAGATTTATTTCTCTTGCCGGCTCTACTCAGCAGGCCGAGGGACGTGTGAGGTTGAAGCAGAGATGTCCTCACGTGGCATTTACTACCCAGATTCCTTCCTCCTTGTTTGCAAAGTGAGGTCCCACCAGTGGTCTTTCATCTGTGAGTAGCATTAGCATTTCATTACGTCAGCGTTTTCCTGAACCCTTTGTGTTCACATTCATCAGGCCCTTTATGACATCCCCTGTGACACCGCTCTGCCATTTTACTAATGGGTTGATTCTTAGAGGGTTGTAAACACGTGTCAGAGTGGAGTAATGAAAGAATGTGGGGAACAGTTGATGCAGTTTCTTTCCGTGTCCGAAGGGCAGAGGAAAAAGAAACATTTTATTTTAGGTAATATGGCTATTTGGAACACACCGAGCGTGGTGACTGGTCCCAATGCCAGGGAGTTCCCAAGCATTCTTTCTCCAGGTGTCTGTCTTTGAGAGCAGGAAGACCACCTTACTTATCTACACATACACACTGCACACCTGTGCTCGGCCACCTGGAATCCCACATCCAGGACAGCTCAGAACCTAAAGTTGGCACCATAAAGTCACCTTTCAATAGCTGGTGAGCGTCAGTGCCAAGGACTAGAGGTATAAAGATTGTTCCTGACACGCTGCATTAACTTTGGAAAGCAGGAGGGACAGGAGAACTGTGGCAGGTGGAGGTTAACCTGGCAGGGGTAGAAACACTAGTTTTCAAATAGTGTAGCAGTCACTATTACACTAGCAGCAGCTGTCGGGTGCATGCTTCTAGTTCCAGACACTGTGCTAAGGCTCTTCGGTAAATGAACTCGTGTTCCTTGAGGAGGGTGCTACTGCTCTCTCCAGTTCACAGATGAAGCTTGGAGAAGTTTAGTAAATGGCTCAAGATTTCGTAGCTGGTAAGAAACAGGACTGGATTTGCATCACCCAGGCAGTCGAGCCCCAGAGCCCAAACCCATAACCCTTCTGCCCTGCTCCAGAAGGCTGAGCTCATTGGAGAAGAAGAAGAAAAAGGTCAACTTGGCAGAAGAGGAGAGACAGTCGCTAGTGACATTGAAGAGAATGATTGAAAGGACGTGAAGGAGGCGCGTTGGCAGTAGATAACAGACTGGCAGCATCAGCCGTTTGCAGTAGTGCTGGGAGGGGATGTTGACACCCTTTGTTACTGGGGAGGGGAAGAACGTGTCTTATCTGTGCCTGGAATTACTGCACCCAAAGTGACTTGTGATAGATCATGGGGGTAGCTCCTTAGTGATAGCGTGGGCATTGCCTTTTTAGTTGTATCTTCATTGCTTACCAGTGTATAGTAGCAGCTCTGCAACTATTGAACAGAATGCCAGTCTGTTCAGTGTCATGCTTGAAGGATGACAAACATGAGTTCTGGGACCCCAGATTAAGAGTGAATTGCATAAGGCACCACAGCTAAGTCCTAAATATGGCTCAGAGCACCCTGGTGGAAAGGATTAGATACCTGGTAAGAGGAAATGGGTCCCTTAGAGGAGGCAAACTTTCTTCTGGCCCTCAATTTTAGGAGGAAGCATAGCTTGGAGAGGCTGGAGAGGACGTCACCTAGCAGATGGTGCTGACTCGTGTAGAACACGTGCGTTGAGCACCTTCTAAGTGTCCAACCTTTAGCTTCCTTTTTCCTCCTTTGGTGGCTTCCCCTACCCTGGGACCAGTAGTGTTGACAGTTCCAGGAGGTGAACCAAGAAAGACGGAGGCTGACACAGACGTTCTTCAAGTGGCATTCTCTTCCCTAGATTGCGTTTTCCTTCTTTCTCGACTGCAAAGTGACTTTGGTGGCAAAGTCATTGATGTTTCATCTGTGGGTAGCATTAGCTCTTTATTTCCCCAAGACTGGTCCTAGGTAAAAAGATGAACGCAGTGCAGTGCCTGTGTTGAGGGAGCTTGCGGCTCCGCTCGCTCGTGGGGAGGCAGGTGGAAGAGCAGAGTTAGCTGCACCCACAGGCCAGGATCCGGGCCTTTTATGGCAGTTTTGCAGAGCTCGGCACCCAACTGCGGCTTCTTTAGATAGCTCTTCCCTCCCCCTTGGGACTGATAGTGATGAGGCTCAGAATTTCTTCTGTAAACTTCCTCATCCTTCTTGAAGGTCTAAGACATCAGAAGAGAAGCCACTATTCTCACCAAGGGTTTTGAAGATAAAAGATATTGGACACATCCAAGATAGGTCTCTTCTAAGACTCTTGCTTTTTTACCTCTTTTTAAGTACAATTCCTTTGGTTTAGACTCATCCCCAGCGATTTTCCATTCCATTCCAGCTGTTGCCTTTGAAAATAGTGGTGGCATTTGGACTTTGATCCTGCATCTCTTTGTCGTCGCCTTCTGCAGCCTGGTGGCTTGCAAAAGCACATGGCGTCCCGTGGCAAACTGAGTTCAGATTTGCCACTTACTGCCTGTGTTCCTGGGCAGGCCACCTGGCCTCTCTGAGCCTCAGGCTCTCTGTTGATGCACCGCAGCCAGGAATATCTGCTAGCGGGTTTGCTTTGGGAATTCAACATAGAGAACCCAGATCAGTGCCTGTAGCAGACAGAGGTGTCTTTGTGGTTTCTTTTCTCCCTTTTGTTCCGATTCCCTTTGGCAGGATGACTTCTCCACCATTGCTTGCTGGGACAGTAAATCCAAGTATTCTGTTGCCTTTGTGGCTCAGGGATGGGCATGTGACCTGAGCTAGGGTGATGGGGACTTTACTGAGTTATACAAGAATGCAACAGTGCTTGGCAGGCCATTTGTTCAACAGCAATTAGCAATATGCATTTATTCAATAGACTAATAGCAATTGGTCTGAAGACTCTCCAGTTGTTTCTGTGTTGAACTTTCAGAGCTGTCCTGGTTCTGGTTCCTTTTCTGAGCCGGATTCTCCCACTTTCCCAACTGTTTACAGTAAATTCTGTTTTTCCTTAGGTGAGAATCTGTTTCTGTTGCTTACCCCTGAAGAGCCCTAACTTACATGTAAAGCTTTTTATACGTATGTGATCAGTAGATGTTATTTCCCTTCACTTCCTCTTCCACTCACCGCTCACCAGAGCGTAGCTCCTTCATCCCGCCTTCCGGCTGTGCCAGGCCTTGCTTTGCAACACATACTGCAGCTGTTGGCCCCTCTTCTGTGCCTCCTACTTCAATATTGCCAGTCCACCCTCTGCAAACAGAACTTCACTTCCTTCCATATGGCAGGGCTCAGCTAGCTGTTGATTGATTTTTAAAATTATAGGATACTTATCATTTACTGTATGAGTGTAGTTAGTTCCAGAATTTTTCTCATGGGTAAAATAAATGGCATATTAGCAACATTTATTCTCATTATAATGGCAGAGTTACTATTAATGGAAAAGTAAGTTTAAACATCAAGCTGGCAAAAAGCACATTCATAATCACACACTGTAGATAACTGTGGATGTGATCATCATTTTAATGAAAAAGTTTCTGAAGCAGCCAAGACCTTGGGAGCAGTTATACCACAAACACTTGCCTCTCAAATTGGCACCAGTGGTTTCCAGCACTTGTCATGTGTCCCAGAGAAGCATGGGCTTTTAAATAAAATGCAGGATTCTGTGTAAGGACTCAGGATTAAAAAAAAAAAAGAAAACAACAACAAAACTCTGAGCTGAGATCTATATTAGAATGATACCCAAAATGAAAAAGTATGATACACGTGACACTGAGTAGTGGATTTGAGACCAGGCTCTCATCTCATATAAAGGGGAAGAAGTTCATTCCCCAAGCAAAACCGAGCATTTAGGTGCTTATTTTGTTTTAGTGAAAACTGGTAAGGAGTTCTCTTTCCTAGCAGGATAGGTGTGATTTCCACTAAAGTGTGAATGACTAACAGGGCTAAACCTCTAAGGAGTTCTTAAAATCTTATGATAGAAAAGTTGGAACATGTACGAAAATAGAATAATAGCATAAGAAGTCTTCACGTACCCGTGACCTGGCTTCTGCTGTTAGTAACTCCTGGCCAATCTTGCTTCCTCTATATCCTGTCCTACCCCCAGCTGCTTGTCATGGCATTCTGAAGAAAATCCCAGATTCCATATCATTACATTCCTAAGTATTTCAGAATCTATCTTTAAAAGATAAGAGCTCTTAAAAAAACAAACAAATGCATAACCAGTGTCATTGTCACATCTTCCAAAGCCTTATAAAGGAGGCCCATGCCAGTCGCAGTGAACCTCGGAGTGCACTACCAGGGAGAGGGACTTCTTTTAACAGAGGGCCTTTCAGGGGGCCCGTTGTTCACTGTTCCCCCTCTCCGGCTTCCCGAGGCAGGAACCTCAGATCCAGTTCATGCAGGATAGCTCAGCGCTGGGCCTTTCTGCTTCTTGCATCTGCCCTTTGCTTGGGTGCCCACGCTGACTCCAATCAACGACAAGCATAGTCACTTCAGCAGCACAGCTGCGCTGGCCCTGGGAAACTGAGGGACTTGGAGACCAAGAGGTGCAACCACAGCCTGTAGGTTTCCGTCAGCACGTGGGTTTCCAGCCTCCAGGGCAGCCTTGTTTGGTATGGACCCATCCCTCGTGAAGGTCTCTGTGGGAGGAGGAGGCAGGCTGTATCTCACAGGTGGCTCTATCAGTTTTTTAAAAATTATTTTTGTATGGATACTTCAACTTTATATAAGAGGAGACAAAAGAATATAAAGAACTTCCATGTTCCTGTCACGGCCAGTTTAGCTTCATTCACATACCCTCCTCTTTCCCCAGGTTCACGCAGTATTTGGAAGGAAATCCAAGGCACAGCATAGACTTTACCCCAAAGTAGTTAGGAATATATTGGTAATAAAATGTAAGGACTTTTTCTTTTTAAAAGAAAAAACTCTGTGATATCAATATCATACCTAAAAGTTAGCAGTAATTCCTTAATATGGCCAAATACCTGGTGAGTGTTTAAATTGGCAACTCCAAAAATGCTTGAGTAAGGATCCACATAAGGTGGTCCACACCTCGTGAGTGGTTGGTACATTTCTGAAGTCTCTTGTAACCTACATGTCCCTCATCTGTATCTTCCCTTCCTTTCTTCTTTCCTTGTCATTTATTAGTTGAAAAAACTGGATCGTTGCTCCTGGAGAATTTCTCCCACCATTGTTTTTTGAGGGTGGTTGGTACTCTGTGACCTGTTAGGCTTTTGGTGACATGTATTTAATGAAAAGCAATTGTAAATCTTGATGATAATGATGGTAATGGCAGGTAGCATAGATCAAGGGGTTGCTCTGATTTTAGGCACTGTGTTAATTGCATTACATGGGCTGTCTGATCTGTTGTTCACTGCATCTAAGGATGATGAGGAAACAGGCTTGGGAGGTGATCAGTCACCTGCCCGAGGTCATGGGGCTGCCAGGTGCACAACCAGGACCCGAACCCCGACCGGCTAACTCCAGGGTTGGCATCTTTCCTCCATCCTCTGTGGCCTCTCTGTACCTGGCTTAAAATAGGAGTCGCGCCTTCCTTGGTGGCCAGCTTTGACTTCTAACTCTGAGCGGAGCCCGGACGATGACAGCAGTGACAGACCTATTAGCTTGTCAAGCCTGAGGAAGTGATGGAAGGGACGAGTGGGGAGAATGGAAACGTTCTGTCTGGCAGACGAGTTCCCAGCCTGAGCACTTGCCCGTCCTGACTGCTCTGTGCTCAGCGGGTGTCCCTAGGCTGTTCCCGTGTGCCAGGGTGACCCGCCGGTGCGGCAGAAGGAAGAGGGTCCGCTTCTGGTAGTGCCCCCTCCTCACTGGCTCTTCTTTCCTTTCACATCTCCCTTGGCCTTTCCGTCACCCGCTGCACTTGGGTAGGGCACGTTCCGCTGTGGGTGACAGTCGTGCTTCTGTGCAGACAAGCCTGAGCTCCCAGACTTGGAGGCGTTTTATCTTTGCCAATCTTTTGATTTCTCTTTTCTTAAAGATCTTTGGGCGCCTCCCATTTCACAGTGGGGTTGCCACCCTCCAAGGGTGACGGTGCCAAGGCCCTGCCTTTTGCTCAGCATCTGCACCTCGTGCGTTCTCTTTGGCTCCCATTTCTGTCGCAGCCTCATTTCCGGTTGTGGCTCTGATCCGGGAGTCTGGAGGACTCGAGAATGAACAGATGAACTTCCTTAGCGAAACACTTAGAAAATGATCCAATACTCCCTTTTGGGCCGTAGATAAAAATACTTGTAATTATAGTGGCTGGTTTTCAGCTTTTCAGACTGACACTATTTTGGGCCTGTTTGAGATTTGCTTTCCTGCCTGAGGTGGGAAGTGGCTTCTTGAAGCTACTTCTGGGCCCCCAGAAGGGGACATCTGGTCTTGATGGAAGGGAGGACAGGAGACGCCACCCTGTCAGGGTGGGGCTCAGGGTTCAGGATACACCTGGTGAAGGGATAGGGCTGTCCCCAGTGCTGGATGAGCTCAGTCTGCTAGTAGCCTCCAGGGCTTGTGTCTGGCAGTGTGGGGCTGTAGAAACCGGGGGTGGGGGGCCGTGCAGACTGCTGAGACGGGAAGTGGGGGGCGTTGGTGGATGGGATAAGGAAAAACTACTCTGAGCCCAGGCTGCTCAGGCCATTTTTCTGCGTAAACTCTGCCGTGGTTCCCCTTTGCCCTTAGGTTCGTCCAAATGTAACACATTCATACATTAACATAAAACCCTTCCTGCTCTGGCTCTCGCCTTCTTCGGTCATTTCTCACCTCGCTCTGAGCTTGTTTCAGTTCCCCAGTGCACGCGCTCACCGCAGACCTCTGCACAGGCGGATGTTTCTACCTGGACCCCTGTTCGTTTCCCCTGCGCCCTCCCCTCCCCGATTTCCCTCGCTGACGACTTCTCGTCTGCCAGACCCCCTCCTGGAAGCCTTCTCTGATGCCCCCCTCTGCACCCCTCAAGACTGGGTTCAGTTCCCCCAGGTGTCTCGTATCCCGTGTGTCCGGCTCCCAGTCCTGACAGTACCCTATATTGTATTTGCTTGTCCTACCTGTGTTGTCGTTTCCCTCGTTCTTTCCCCGTGTTCTCTTGCTCCACTGTAAGTTCCACAGTGGCAGCTGCCGCGTTCGCCCCATCACCTGTCATCCCTGGCTCCTGGCTGGTGCTTACATCATTTTGGGAGCCTTTTGGTTGCAGGAAACAGAAAACTTGGCTCCAGCTGGCTGTGGCAGAGACTACAGTATTTGTTTGTCAAGCCCTGTCTCCTTGTTCTTTGCCTAGACACAAAGGACAGGTGCATTTCTCCGTCTACATGGAGGGTAGATTGGGACCGTGTGACTAATTCTGGCCAGTGGGCTGTAGGTGAGTTTCCTTGGTTCTTGTTTCCACTGCCGTGGTAAGCCTGGAAGCCGTGTGTTCCATGCAGCGTGGCCACAGACGACACTAGCCTGGATCCCTGAGTCACTGCTTGGCAGGGAATTGCCCTGTTTTGCTGCTGGACCCATTGTAGATGTCGTGAGTGCAGAATTGACCTGTGTTCAGCCACTAAGATATTAGGCTTTGCCTATCATTACCACTGAGCACGGCCTGTCCTGGTAATCTCGTGAAAGGGAATCCTTTGGCCCCAGGGGGAAGGTCTGGTTTTAGGTGTGGCTGGGTCTTGAGACTTAAGCTATGTCACCAGGCTCCAGTTTGATTTTTAGCACTTGCCTCTAAACTGTTTCTGGGTTGACATCATTTTTGGTAGGTTTTCCCCTCATGGTCTCAGGTGGCTGTGATCACCCCTGGGCAAACAGTTTTTCTTCCAGGTTCACATTCATAGGAAAACTGGAATCTCTCTCTCTCCATTCCTGTCGGAAACCTTGAGTTTACTCTGTAGGGCCAGCTTGGACTCCACTCTCTCTGCTGCTGACCACAGCATCTGGCTCATGCGCTGAGATAGGGAAGAGCTCCGTTCAGACTCAGAGAATGAAGGTTGGTGAGAGGGATGGATCCCCGATGAAAACGGGAGTGTAGCCAGGGGAAGTGGGTGCCATGGGGACAGACGAGCGAGGCTCACTGTAGTGCTGGGTGAAGGCGTGAGCGCCAGGTCAGTGGGTATGTTGATTCACCAGCCTCCTGCCTTGCCTTACGGGACCCCCAGCCCACTAGGGGAGTTAGCTCCACAAAACAGTGATTTGTAGCAGCGAGTGGTCCATGACTCAGAAGAAGAGGGGAATTAGCACTGTCTGAGATCTGGTAGAAGAAGCGACACGGTGCGGGGCGTCTCAGAGAAGCTAGGGCAGGAGTGTTCATTTCTAAGCTGGGCTGGGAGGGTGGAACGGGACATTGCCAGTGAGAAGGGTAGTCCGGGTGGCGGGAGCAGCATGGGCAAAGCTGTGACTAACTGGGCAACTACTGACAGACTGTAGAGCGAGACAGAGGCAAAACACCTTCATGTTTCCTTGTTATTTAGCACTATTTGACAGTCCTGCTGGAGACAGTCTTTCAGGTTTCAGATGCTACAGTTCACATTTCTTGTAGTGAAAATGGTCCAATTGGAAAGTTTTCCCTTTTTTCTGTCCTTTTCTCCCTGTCTTGACTCTTCTGCCACAGGCACTCGTGGATTGCTGCACCTCCCTGCCCTGCCTGCTCTTGGCCAATTGAGAGAAAGTCCCCTCCAAGTCCCAGCCAGCTGTGCCTGACCTGTTCAGGAAGATGTAGTTTCGCTGGGCGAGTCAGGGTGCCGAGAGGCTTCTCTTTGTTACAGTGCTCTGCTGTCGCTCCTGAGCGAGAACGCTGGGAGACTTTCAGCTCGAATGGCTCGTGGCGGTTCGGCTTGGAAAGCGTCTCGTAAAAAGCATTGCCTCGGGACACCCTGTCATTTCAGAAATGGCCTTTGATAGGACAGTCAGACTTAGGACTTTGCTTCTAATAGCACGATGCTCTTATTTGTTTTATTTGATGACTATAAAACCTATCACCAGCCTGTTCTCTTCCACGGTGGGGCTGATACAAAGCACAGCGGTTCTGGGGTTAGCCCTCCAGAGGCTGAACTTTGTCCAACCTTGTACGTAAGAATTGTTGCCAACCTCTATCTATGGAATAGGTAGAAATGTTTACCAAAGTGGCTTACTCACCTAGAAATGAAAGAAAAAATGAATGAATTATGTAAATCCAAATTAATGTAATTGACATCATTCAATAGCACCCACTGGTGCCCAGTGCTGGGCTGGGGCGTCACACGCACCTGTCATTTCGTCTTCACATCCACCCCTCGAGGCAGGTGGTGGAGGAAATGGAGGAGACTCGGAAAGGGTGGATAGAGTATCTGAAGTCTCACAGCTGGGAAGTGCTAGAGCTGATATTTGCACCCTGTTCTGATGACAGCAGTGGCTGAGGTCTGTCTGCCCCACCTGTCAGACAGTGTGTTCCTTTATGAAGGTGTCATGGGGAGATTTACCAGCCCTCGTTACAGGTTAAGCTCCCTGTTTGTTTCCTGACACGTTTTGTGACTGTTTTCTAGCTGAAGAATCTTCTAAAGCTTGAAAGAGACTTGCAGTTGGACTTGGAGCGACGTTGAGGTTCTGTAGCGTCTCTTGATTTGTAACAGTGCAAATTAATCAAATGAATTATGTAGCTCAGCTAATGACTTGCTTTGATCCAATAGCTTGGTAGAAAGAACATATTGAACATTTTCATTTAATCTACTTTGGGCGGCATGTTTGAGTGGATTAAAAAAATAAAGGCACAAAGAACCATTTTTATCAGTTAATTTTGAGCCATTCTGTTCTTTGGGAAAGCTGCAGGTATCTTTCTTAGCGATCATTGAGATCCTTGTCGGGCCGGCAAGCTTACATTTATTCCCTGTTTATACTGTGCCAGGCACGTTTCTAAGCACTTTATCTATCTCATATGATCCTTACTCTCTGTGGTGGTATTACTCTTATCCCCATTATATGGAGGAGGAAACTGAGGCATGGTGAGCTTACGGATGGTTAAAGTCACAGAAGGAATTGAGGACAGAGCTGGGGCTCATGTTCCAGACCTGAGGCTCACAGCCACTCTCGGCGGGAAAGAACCTTGAATCTCAACAACAGGAGGTGATGGTCTTTCCCCACATTGCTCAGCATGTGAGGATCCAGGTCATGGCTCTAAGTGCACGCCCGGGCCCTGTCACCTACCCTCTGTGTGCCTCAGGGGTCCTCATCTATGTCCTGGGAGCAATGCTTTCTAACGTGCAGAGTTTATAGATCAAATGTGGAATCATATGCACCGCGTCCCACTATCTCCCTCTCCTTGTGTCTGGTGCTTAGGGACCATCTTGTCCCATTTACCTGCTGGAGGGACAGACAGCATCACTCCTGAGCTGAACAACCTGAGCCCTGTCACACAGGGAGTGGCCGCAAGTCTAGTCTCCTCTGATGGGCTGAGAACGCCCGGCAGGGTCACCCAGGAAGAACGAGGCAGTGCTGGTTTCTGAGGACCCACCCTCTCCACGCCAAGGCCACAGAAGTCCACAGTCACCCCCCACCCCTCACCCCTCGCCCTCCCCACGGTCTGTGTGCCGGAATCTGGGCAGCTTTGGGCTTACGAGGCCACCACCACTGCCAGCAGAAAGCAGTGTCCCTGCTCCCTGATAGCTGATCCTGACTCCCTGCCCGGACCCTGTGCTCAGCAGTGAGGACAGCTCCTCTCTGGGTAGATTGAGGTCCTGTCAGTCACAGCCCAGACCTGCGTGTGTCCCCGCCTCCCTCCTGGCTTGCCGTCACCTGGCTGAGGACAGCCTGTTCCACCACTAGAACTGCCCTGGTCCTCTTGGGGGTCTTGAATCCCAGCCCAACATGACCAGAGTCCAGGGAGAAGATGGCTTTCCCTTCCCGTGTCCTCAGTTCTCCACTTCTGCCTGTCCCAGTGTTGACTTTACCAGGACGACAGACAGGGGGGGTCACTGGTTCCCTCCAGGGAGACCCTCACCCCACCGTGGGACCGTGAAGCAGCCTCCTGCACCCCCAGGAGAGGCCGCCAGAGTCCCCAAACGGTCCTCCTCCCCCTCCCAACCCAAGTGTTTGCTTGCCAAATTGCCCACAGCTTTCTTAGTTTTGTTTTGCAGGAAACTTCCCTGTCTCCTAACTTCCTTTGTGGCTATTTTTTCCCCCCCGTCAGCATCTTTTTCTGCAGCTTCCGTTGACGAAGGTAGCTTTCACCTGGAGGACCGGCGAGGCAGAGCCGAGTATACTCTGCTTCCCTGGCGTGACTCACAGCTTCCCTCTCGGTACCAAAACTCCGCTTTGCCAGGGCGAGCTGTCAGCCGCTCTTTCACAGTGACAAGTACTTCTCGAGAGTCTCTCTTCCCCTCCATGGAACCCTTAAAATACCCCGATTCACTTCTCTGGGTCATGCGGGCGGCTCTGTGCCCTGCTTTGGGCAAAGAATGGTATTTTTTTAGCAAGGGAGATGGAATTGGGTTCTGTTGATTTCTCCCCCTCCCACCTCCCACCCTCCAAGAAGTTAAAAATCCATTTTTAAGGTAGAGAAGGGAGGAGATGAGTCTTATAAAAACTCGCAAACTTTGTTCCGACAAAGACCAACTTCTGCGTGCCAGCACTTTGTTTCCAGGTTCCCGGGACTGATGCTTCTGAAAATGGGTCCTGTGAGCTCAGGCCGCCGCCTCTAAGTGGAATCTGTTCCATGGTAACAGCCCAGTTCCTATCACGTAATGGGTAGAAATTACTTTCCCTTTGTGAAGAAAACCGGATTTAAATGCTAAAATACTACTTTTTTGTCTTCTTGAAAAATCTGTCCTGCCTTTGGTAGTAAAAGCTTTTAAAATTAATGGAAAATTTTCCCCTCCCTGTGCCGTGGCTCAGGAGGAGAGTGAGATACAAGTTTCTCTGTAAATATCGTAACAACTGCCTTCCCGGTGTTTGAGATTTGAACTGCTTTGATGGCGTATGTTTTAAAGCAAAGTGGTGGTCAATTTTGATGAAAAGCGATGAAATGGAATGGATTAAATTGGCTTTTGGTGGTTAGAAGCTGTTTTGCATCTAAGAACTTTGTACCTGTAGCCCTTGCATACGTGGGGATAGAAATATAAATTTCCTACAGTTTTTTTGGACACATCAGAATGACAACAATTTTGCTTTTTGTGTAGCACTTCAGTTTCCTGGCTATTTCTAGGACAGCAAACTTTTGTGTACAAAGGGACGAATAATTAAATCTTTAGGTGTCGTGGGCTGTGTGGTCTCTGTTGCAGCTACTCACCCTCATTGGAGCACTAAAGCAGCCCAGGGCGGTATGTAAACGTGGTTGTGTGCCAGTCGAACCTCACCCAGCAGGCAGGGGCTGGATTTGACCAGGAGTTGTCGTGTGGCGACGCTGGTGCAGACACTTCTCCCGCTTAGGGATGGGGAGGATGATGATGGGGTTTTTCAGAGTCAGTTGCTGTTTGAGTGCCTGGCAAAGGCCAGGTGCTGTACGTATTTACTGCTCATAAACCCTTCAGTGAAGGCGTAAGTATGATTTTTGTCACTTAACAAAGGAATGAAGTGAAGCTCGGCTAGCTTAAGCGAGTTGCTGTGTCAGGATTCTCAACTTCAGCACTACCAACCTGCAGGGCCAGACGGTCCTGTGCTGGGGGGTGCCCTGTGCATACCTGGCTTCTACACACTGGGTGCTGGTGGCACCCCTGTCCACCAAGCTGTGACAACCAAAAATGTCTCCAGACCTTGGCCAGATGTCCCTTGGAGGGCAGAATTGCTGCTGGTGGAGAGCCACTCCTCTAGGGTGTACCACTTCTGAGTGTCAAAGTCTGGCCTGGAAAAGAGGTCTTTATGATTTTTCTTTGATTTTCATTTACATGTTTGTTTTGTTTTTTTCCAGACAGAGATAATGACTATCCCCAAAACAAAAGCTCTTTCTCTTGATTTGTGTCCTCCCTGATCTCTTCCTTTGGATCCCTGGCTTCCCTCCCCTCTTTCGACGTCTCCAACCCTCTGGGTCTGCAGGTAGCCCCTCACGGCGGAGCAACACACACCGTGAGCTGTGGGGGAGAGAACAGGGGTTGCCGGGGCCTGGGGGAGGTGGGGAGATGTTGGTGTAAGGGCACAAACTTTCTGTTGTAGGATGAGGTATTAATAGCTCTGGGGTCTGATGTACTGGTGTCTAGTGTTCCGGTGACTGCAGTTGGTCATACTGCACTGTTTACTTGAACAGTGCCGAGAGAGCAGATCTCATGGACCCTCACTCCCAACACATAAACGATGGTGACTGAGGGTGCTGGTGGGTGTGTTAATTAATTGGATTCTGGTAGTCTTTGCACAGTGTATACGTAGATCAAATCGTTACATTGCTCACCTTGAATTTCTACAATTTTTATTTGTCAATTAAAGAATTCCTGGACCTTAGTAAGAGCCATATATATTCCTGTTGTGGGTTTCTATATTTTTCTGCCAGCAAGAGACAGGAAGGGCTTATAAGGACAACAATCTCAGTTCCTTTCACGTGTGGTGCGATTACAATGTGTTGGTGCTGTTGCCAATTTGTTACCTACGTTAATTCTCCCCATAATGGTATGAGGAAGGCAAGGGAACCAAGGCTTTGACTTCTTCCTTCTGTTCATCAGTTTTCAGAATAACAGGTTGGTTTCTTTCTATCCTTCAAAGATGACCAGTGAATCTTTTAACGATTAGCATTAGGAATTTATGTGTTAAAACTTATTTGATGCTTTTCAGTCCATCACAGTTATTTTTCTTTGTGATATTCAAATTGTCCCATGGGACAGTATTTAGGTTGACTCCTGAAGGGTCAAGAGTACTCTTTGCTGTCACGCTGGACGTCGTCAAAGCAAGGAAGGTGGGATGTTCTAGGCCCTTCTTGTGCTTCATGCCCCAGACGTGGGATCAACGGTTTTTCCAAGGTGTCCTGGTTCCTTTTCTACACCATAATCTGGCTGACAGAGGTGCTCACTGCTATTAAATCAGTTAGTGTTTGCAGGCCTTTGCTGTGGCCAGAGCTAGGAAGTCTTTCTCTCCCCCCCTCCCTCTCTCCTTTCCTTCCTTCCTTCCCCACTTCCTTCTCTTCAACAGAGCATATTTTATGAGTTCATACAGATATTTCCAATTCAGATTTAGAATCATGGGTTTTTTACTTAACTATTTTGATTTAATATTTGTGTCCTTTTTCCATTATGTTGAAAATCTCTTAATGGCATAAATAAAATTTCTTATGGGTTTTTGCTAATCTGATACTTACATAATCTCCATGTAGTTTTAATTTGCATTTCTCTGACTGTGATCTTCCCTGTCTTCACTCTCTTCTTTCACCACTTTCTCCAGCCAAGGCAGAGTTAATCATATTTTCCATAATGTCCCCATAATGCTTTGAGATACCCCTGTTAGAGCATTTATCACCACTGATCAGCTTGGGGTCACTCTTAGGGTAGGATCTGCATATTTTACTTTTTTTTTTTCCCTATATCTTCCTAATACTTGGCATTTTGTTTAGCCTTAGTGAGTGTTTATGAATGAGTTAATAGTTTTGGTAGCTTCTCCTTAGATCCATCAACCTCAATCCCTTTTTAATTCCTATGTAGCTGCTTTCCCCCAGCAGAGCAGGTAAAAACAGAATGTTGGGGGTGAGTAGCAACACAAGAAAAATAAGCTGTCGAGAGAAACCAAATGTGTAGTTTTAGCACTGACCTCTCTGAGTTTCCGCAAACACGTTTATCCAACATCTTCATCTTCGTGACATCTCCATTCAATTGTCTAAAGCAGGGTTTCTCAAACTCGGCCTTACTGACATTTTGGGCCAGTCCATTTTATGGGCGGTTGTCCTGTGCGTTGTAGGATTTTTCAGCATCATCTACCCCCTGACCTGCCACATGCCAGAAGCATCTCCCTCTCCCAGTTGTGACAACCAAAATTGTCTCCAGGCATTTCCTACTATCCCATTGGTGGCAAAAATGCCCTCCGTTGAGGACTGCTGGTTTAAAGGCATCTCAAACTGAAGAAGGCCGCTGTGAACTTTTGGTTTTTCCTCCAAACTTGTCCCTCCTCCACTTTTCTCCATCTCTATAAATGGCATCACCTTCCATTCAGCTACTCACTCAAGTTAAAAAACATGAGTCATCCTCGATTTCTCTTTCCCTGTACATCTAGTCACTCGATGAGTTATACTGAGTCCCTTCTAGAATATCTTATAAAACCAACCGCTTTTCACTATCAGTGTTGCTACCATGAGTCTCACCTACCACCTTCGTTGGCTTGGAGCACTACTAGTAGCCTCTTGCCCGGTCTCCCCGAGCCAGTTCTAAATCTGTCTGTGCGCTGCTGTGTGCATACCTCTCCCGCCTAACCTGCTACCATACTCCTCCTCATTCTGCTCCTGGACTGTTCCTAGAAAATGCCAAGTTCATCCCATCCCCAGGGCCTGTGCATGTTCTGTATTCTCTCTCTCCACAGATCTTTGCATGGCGTGCTTTCTGTCCTCCAGGTCTTAATTTGGTGTCACCTCCTCAGCGAGATGTCCTCAGATAGTCCAGACTGATCAGAAAGCGCCTTTCATCTGCCTTATTCATCACATCACCCTGGTTTATTTTCTTGATTGAAATATCAGAACCTCCAATCATCTGCTTTATGTCCTTGTTTGCTTCTTTATAGCTTGTCTCCCTTCTAGAATGTAAATTCCATGAAGGCAGCGACCGTGACTATCTTGTTTGCACGTTGAATCCCGAGTTCAGAGAATGTCCTCTGCATATGACAGGCACCAAGTGACTGTGGTATGAATATTCTAATGTTTGCTCTGGGAGGACTGTAGCAATGTGACCTTGTCCTGTGGACAGAGAAAGATTTCAGCCTTAGAGTTGAAGCTCTTTTATGTATATCTCACAAGTGCACTTGACAGTTACACTGCTATTTCCTCCGTAACTAACATTGTTGCTGTTGCCCGTCCTTTTGCACCACCTTTAAAGGACATTGATCTGAGGGCAAATTTTGATCATATACAAAAGAAAGATAATTTGCTTAGAATCTGGTTCTGTTTCAATTCGTGATGTAGGAAATTATCTGGTGTGCACAATCCTCTTTG